>PUID01032630.1:49287-66629 GCA_002993905.1 Miscanthus sacchariflorus | reverse complement strand
TCTCCCGTTTCCCCACCCACCCGATGGTTGGTGCGAGACCACGACAACGTCTTGGCCGCTACCCGTCCAAGCGTAGGCGCCCAGCCGCCGCCTATCAAGGCCGCAAGGGCCGATGCGCCCAACCGCCCACCAGCTGCCGACTAGGCCTAGCAGGGCGGCGCACCCCACAGCTGCAGGCCAAACGGGGCCGATGTCTTGTGGAAAAAAAATTGATCGGTCAACTTAGAGACAATGTATCATGAGCGTGGTACGAGCCCTAACTAATCTATAGGAAAACTTGGATGGAGAAGATATAATAAGCGGATCATCAGATCTCGTGCATTAGGAACTTCGTTTGGTAGTGTTACAATACACCACGGCAGTGCACTGTATAATTATTCCCCCGACTGGTACACAAGAAGAAGCAGGCAGCGTATTCTGCCGCCTAAGCAGCGGGGCCCAGACTGCCAGCTACATCAACGACGAACCGGTACCTGACGTCGTTCCTCTCTAGCCGCTCGATGGCCGTGTTGACGTAGTCCATCCTAACGAGCTCGATGTCCGCGGTGATGCCGTGCTGCCCCGCGAAGTCCAGCATCGCCTGGCAGTCGCCGACGCTGCCCACGCCGTTCCCGGCCACGCGCTTCCCGCTCGGACAGACGGCGAAGGCTGGCAGCTCCAGCGGCTTGCTGGGCACTCCCACGAGCACCATCTGCCCCATGGGCTTCAGAAGCTCGAGCAGCGGGGCGAGCGGGTGCCACGCCGACACCGTGTCAATGATGCCGTCCATCGTGCCTGCCGCCGCCTGCGTACACATAACATCGCGTCAGTCATCTGCCATGGCAGCAATCGACGGTCACAGGACCTGAACTTGAGCTCGCTGTTACCTTCATCTGCTCGGTGTCGCGGCTGACCAAGAACTCATCGGCGCCAAGGCGCTCGATCGCCTCATCACGCTTGGCAGGGGACGAGCTGATCACCGTGACCGCCATCCCGAACGCCTTGCCGAACTTGACAGCCATGTGGCCGAGGCCACCGAGGCCCACGACGCCGAGGCGCTTCCCAGGCACGTTGAGGCCGTACTCCACCATGGGGCTGTACACCGTGACGCCGGCGCAGAGCAGCGGCGCGGCGCCGTCCAGAGGCAGGCTTGGGGGGATCCTGACGACGTAGTGCTGGTCCACCACCACGACGTCGGAGAAGCCACCCTGCGTGGTCGTCACGCCGTCGCGGTCTACGCCGTTGGAGGCGAGCACGACGTTGGGGCAGTAGTTCTCGTGCCCCGTGCTGCAGCTCTCGCAGGTGCGGCACGAGTCGATGAAGTAGCCCACGCCCACCGTGTCGCCGGCCGTGAACTTGGTGACGCCGGGGCCGACGTCCGTGACGACGCCGACGACCTCGTGCCTGCACCGAAATGCGGTCAGGATTCGCTGCTGGCTTGCTCTCGATGGAAACCCTGAATAAATCCGTCCTTGCTTGCTTGGTGAACAAAATTACCCGGGAACGACGGGGTACATGGCGTTGCCCCACTCGTTCTTGATGATGTGGAGGTCCGTGTGGCAGACCCCGCAGAAGAGCACCTTGATCGTCACGTCGCCATCTCTCAGAACCCTGAAACCATGTGACTCAGCGTCGCATCCCCATCAAACTGATGTGCAGGAGTGCACGAAGCATGATTTGACAAGCTCCACTCCCACAGTGTCCTGCTACGTTCGAAACAAAACAGAGCAAACTAGGCATGGAGCGAGAGAGAAAACCTCGAGAAGCTGTAAGGGGAGAGGTGTCCGGAGGCGTCCCTCGCAGCCCACCCGAGCGCCGCCTTGCTTCCTTGCTCCATAGAAACTCCTTGATCCACCCTGCAAACTCACTAGCTTGTTGTCACTCTGCTTCGTCGTTCAGGGACCAGGCTGATTCGTCGGTGCTAAGCAGTGGTTAAGTTCGAATAAATAGACTGTCAGTGCTCAAGCAGGACGACTTCAATGGTTTCTTTAGTCGGCACCCATGGAAAAGCCGCCGCCGGCTACGATTAACATTGCTTTTCTACCAGTCTTCGCGCGCGAACGGCACCAAAAAAAAGAGAGAAAAAAAGGGCAGTTGGCTCATCCACCCCGTGCCGCGACTCGCGGTGTCTTTGCAAAACGGAGTGGAGACCGACGGGAGCAGAGAACCCGAATGGCCACATTGTAATAATATTATTAGGCACGGTGAGGCGGTGAGCAGCCCGGAACATGACTCCATATCATATCATAGTAGGTTAGTTGGAGATTGACCATATCATAGTAGGTTAGTTGGAGATTGAATTATACAACGCTACAAACCCTTTATCGACACCGACTGAGTTCCACTTTATCCTAGACTAGCAAATATGTCTACCCATGTAATGGGAGAGAAAGAACAACTAATTGGATACGTACACCATTATGATGGATATGTTTTGAAGAGATCTCTCTATAATTCCTGATGTTAAAATATTGTCATTAAAATTCGTGTATCGCTTGAACCGTGTCACTTTCTACGTATTGGATGGTTTTGAATGAACGTGCACACAACCATATTTACGTTGTCCCCAAAATACCTACGGCACAATCTCTTTCTACCAGTGACTTGTGGAACACATGTGTGTATTACAAAAGGTTTGTTGAAAGAAATACATATCACAAGGATTACAAGAGAAAATAAAATAAAAAGGTGATTGATTATATATGCCGGACTGCTTACCCATTGCTCCCCATGCTAGGCCTCTCGTAGGCCTAGGATGTGTGGGGGTGGTATAGGAGCTCCCACGGTTCACACGCATGACAGCATGAGCAACTCATGTGATGCCTCCACTCTCGAGATCAGTGGCAGATCTCGCTTAAATTTTTAGTTGTGACAAATATTACCTCTGTGTTTGGATGCTTCTGGCACCTGATCAGTGGCAGACCATCATGCTCATAGTTGTCGCCTAAAATTTTAGTTGTGACAATTTTTTCTTTTCTACATGAGCAACTAGTCGTTACTCCATTAAATGACAAATTTAGACTAAAAGATGTCCATGAGTCCATGTCCAGAAAAACTTTTTGCTTTTAGTTTACTCTTAGTCCATGTATCCAAACAACACTAAATTAAAAGTAATCCACCTAACCTTTAGTCCAATTAAACTTTAGTCCTAGGTGACCCAAAAGGCCCTTAGCCAGTGGCATCTAGGTCCATCCTTTGTGAGACCAGCACATTAGGGAGAGAGAACAGGACATGAGAATCTTAATGTTAGAGCCTTTGGGCTTGTTGCCTTGTTAATGTTCACACCGCTAGACCATCAAATTGATGTGCATGAGCTTTTACTTGAAGTATTGAGTCATTAAAAAACATCATGTTAAACACCACTATTCATCATCTTGCTCTCGGTCGCTCGATGCCTCAGCCAGCATGCACTAGATCATATTGGGGACTAGAAAGGGGGGCCAGCCACTCATGTTGTCGGTGTTTTGTAAACCGGACTAGTAAACTTATACGATTGCCACACTGCTCTAGGAAGACGATGGTAGCATCCAATAGACACGAGGATTTATACTGATTTAGGCTGGAGCCCTACATTCAATCTTAGAGATAATCGAGTGCGTGTTCCTCGCTTGAATGCTCTGAAGTTTTTACAATGTGGGGTGCAAGAAGGGTGGAAAAGATGGAAGGACCTATGCTAGGCGAAGGACTGCCCGAAGAGAAGTTCCAGGAGCCCTACTACAATGGTGAATGAATGGAATGGTAGAGGATGTGAATGTCGTCTCGAGATGGGTGCCCTGGCTACCCTTATATAGAGTTCGGGGCCAGGGCTTGTACAAAGATGTGGTTCTCCCAATCGAAAGGGTCGAGAGCCTGAGGGAGGGCCTAGCTAACTTGGCTTGCAAGTTACGCCGTCTTCTGGTGCACGTACGGTCGTGGCTATCGTCATGGTCTTCTGGCCACATTGCGGTAGGGTGTGATGTGGTGCTATTGTGCCGGCCGTGGCGGTATTGTAGCCTCGTTGGTGGTTCGTCAGCCGTCCTATGCAACACGGTGTCCATCATGGCCTTCGTCATCGTCTCCTAGTTCCCAGGGGCGTCGTACCTAGAGTCGGTAGTCGCCCCAGATTGTCGATCACTTGGTCGCTTAGCGGGGCCGAGGACCTCGACCTCGATCGTTGGGGTCGGGGCACTCTGCTGGTCTGAGTGGCCTTTGTGTCGAGCCCCTTGTCGTGGATCCCATCCCATAGTGGGTGGGATCGTACAAGCGTCTAGTCGGTCCATATTTGGACGGTGGGTGCCGTACCCGTTGCCACCGTGGTGCAGTGTAGTCTCATCGGTGCGGCATGGCACATGGATGGTATCTGACTGGGCCGAGGTGACCGTTGTCCCCTCGGTCCTTGCAGGGTTGGTGTGGCGTCCTTGCCCTTGTCAGAGCAGGCGCGTTTAGCTATGTCCGACCTCCCCCATCCCTTCTGGGGGTCGTGATGGCGAGAGGTCGTGCGTCTTTCGAGCGCCGTGTGGCTAAGGCAGCTGGAAGGGGTCAGGGATGACCCCGGCCTTGGCGCCTAGCCCGCTCCGCTCAGCTTTCGCTGGGCCTTGGTTGTTCGGGCCTTCACCGACTGGCGAGTTGTGGGCCGCGTGGTCGACCAACTAATCGGTGCCCTGAGATACCCCGGGGTTATAACCCCGACAGTAGCCCCTGAGTGTTTTTATGATCATGAAGTGATCGTGAAAGCGCTAATGTGTGTGTATTCTGGAGCGTGGGTTCGTAGTTGTGGCTTTTCCAAGCTTCGCCGCTCGACCCCTCGCGGGCTTGGTGTATTCAGGGCGGTAGTTGGACGTTGCACCCCGCACCCCATCCCATCCCATCGAAGTGGTACGTGATTGCTGAGCCTTGACGTGTCAGTGTGTCGCTCATCAGGGTCCATGACCTAAGCAGGGCCGTGTGGTCTTGTCGACGCTACATCGGTCCTACCTTCGGGGAGGCTTCGAATTTCCCGATCTTTTGTGAGCATCTAGTGTTGGCTGTGGCTTTCGCGGTTCTCTCTTGGGCCTATAAATATTGGCCCTTCGCTTGAGCTATCTGTGATTGTGTTTGAGAACCTGTTCTGCTAGTTCTCTCGAGGTGCTTATTCTTGAGAGACGAGGGAGATGGAAGGGTAGGAGAGAGACGTCGTGAGTTTCTATTTTGTTGAAGGTTTCTTGTGATGGCTGGGCACTAATGTTTGTCTATCTATCGATCGGTGCTAGGAGGGATCTTGTGATCTGGGCAAGACTAGGTGGCTTGGTCACTGGAGCCGCTGCTTTGGGATTCCCCCGGCTTCTGGAGCACTCTGGCTCGGATGTGTGAGGTTGCCCTTGCTTTGGGTAGTTCCACCATGCCGTCCCTGTCCTTGTGAGAAGGCAGCATTGAAGCTGTCTCTCACCCTCGTGTCCCATGCTCTGGGAGCTGCGGCGCTGGATAGAGTTTTGTGGGGTGCTTCTCTCCGTCGTGTTTTGTTGCGATAGAGGGGAACGTCCTGTTAGCCCCTATTCTGTGCCATAGCTCCTGGAGCTCGGGCCGCTACTACCATGCCTAAGGTTGCTAGGCCATGTGGTGTTGGCCATGCTTGTTTCATTGGTAAGCAGAGAAGGGTTTGTTTGTGAAGCACCGCGGTGCTCAGCTGGGTCAGTTTGTAATTTCCCGGGCTTTGACTCGGGATTGTTTCTTGATTTAGGTGAAAATTTTGTTTGGGCTTGGTGCCAGGGTTTTAGAGGTGTCTTCCTTAACCAAAGGTAGTTGCCTCAATCCAGCGCCATCAGGTTTGTGGTTCTTGTGGGATGCATTGCCATCCAATTGAGAGTCGAGGGTTCAGGGGCACTGGCGCCCTCCTTTTTTGTTCCCTGATGCCCTTTGCGACCCAGGGGGTCCTGATGTATTTGTTGCAAGTAGGTTCTTTAGTTTTGCCCCATGTGGGGAGAGGCATGTCCACCGTAACCATGCGGTCGGAGCGGTGCACCTCGTTGGGGTCGATGGGTAATCCGAGCGGACCCGATATCCTCCCCAATCGACATAGAGTTCGGTTGTGCCTCACGTGAGACGTCCCATAAATCGTTGGCCGTTAATCCTGTTGGTCCCCAGCCACCTCCACAATGGCCAGAGGGCAAGATGCCTTCCCCCAGAGGGGGTCAACCTAGGAGACTTCGAAGCGGATGACTCGAACACAGGGAGAGACAGTCGTGAGGCTTCGCACCACCGATTAGAGCCGCGGGGGCCCATCTCTGCCCTGTCCCTATCCCTTTTGTGGCCTCAAGTCCTTCTAAGGACCAGCCTAGAGGTGGATTCCTAAGTACGACGTTGGGTCACGACCATGACCCGACTTCCCTATGCATGGGCTTGGGGCTTTCGGGCCTCTTTCGTCGAGGTCGTGATTTACCGGTCGTTCACTCGATGCGTGATCGCGTGTGCGTTCTGCGGTCATGATGACCGTGGGTCGCTCTGCACGTGGATCTAGAGGGCGGTCAGTCTCCCTGGTTCTTTCTTGTCTTAATGGCGCCTCTGCGCATTATGGCTCGTCTTCCGACGGCTCGTGGGGCCCGTATTAGGGCGAACTCCGCGTGGGTGCGGTTCGCTTCCCTAATCGCCGCCACATAAATAGATCCCTCTACCCGAGCCAACCTCTTACCTTGTTCTTGCCTTCTGCCACCATTCCTGCAGTTTTTGAAGGAAAAACAGAAGGAGAGGGGTCGAGTTCGTGTGGTTTACCTTTAAATCTTGTGCACCGCTACCGTCGCCATTTGCACCGCCGCCTCCGCTTCCTCCTCTGCCTGCGACGCAAGATGGGGGAGTGGATTCCTTCATCGGTGATGGAGGCAAAGCTGCAACGCGTCATGGCAAAGGGTCTTCTTCTACTGAAGGAGGTTACCGGATGGAGAGCCCCCGACAGCGAGGCGGTGCCTCATCCGCAGCCTGGGAAAGTGGTGTCGTTCACCGACTTCCACAAGAGCGGGTTCGGGATCCCGGCGTTCTACTTCCTTCACGGTTTCCTCCGTGAGCACGGGTCCAGCTGCAGCACCTCCCTCCTAATGCGGTGCCACAGCTGGCAAGCTTCGTCATCGTGTGTGAGGCCTTTTTGGGGATTGCCCCCAACAAGGATCTATTTTGAAGGGTTTTCGAGGTGAAAACCTGCAAGGCGCATGGTTCGGACGACAACGTTCTTGCCCCCATGGGCGGGATGAACCTGTAGATGCGCCAGGGAGTCTCTCGCAGTTATCTGTGCTTGCCACTGAAGACTTTGAATTCTGGCCGGCACAACCATTGGTTCTACATCTGGGACGATGCCACCGCCCCCTTCCCCCTATCTCCAGCGCTGCTCCGGTGAGGTTGGACTCGTGGAGTTGGGGGTGTGGCAAGAAATGATCATTGAAGGTAGCAGAGATCCTGGAGATCCTCGAAGGTTGGGTGTCGGCCGGGTTGGACGGCGTCGTGGTCCTATGGACCATGATCGAGCGGCGGGTCCAACCCTTGAAGCGGTGGGCTACCCTGTTGTGTGATTACTCGGGGGGTCGAGGACCCGTGATTACTCGGGGGGTGCCGGATGCGCTGTGGAGGCGTTCTCAGCGACCCATCGGCCTAATCTGGTAAGCCGCCTCGATTCGTTTTTGTCTCTTTGCTGAAGGTTATCAGCTAATTAGTTTTGTTTCCATAGCCTGTACCCTTGTTCCGCTCTCGCTTCCGTCTCACCTGCCCTAGGGGTGCCAAGCGTGCCACTCAGGAGAAGGCGACTGCTGAGAGGCGGAAGTGCCTCAGGAAGGAGAGGGCGAGGAAGCAGATGGAGCGTCAGAAGCGCATGGCTTCATTGTCAGATGACGATGATGATGATGATGACAAGGAGGACTCTAAGGAAGATGATGAGGGCCTGGCGGCCGTCCAGAGCATCCACGATGTCTCGCTTGGGTCCGACGGTGGTGCCGGACCGAGCGGTGCTGATAGCCCAGCGGGCGCCGAGACCAAGGAGAGTTCCACCCGAAAGCAGGCGGCTTCGTCGCCGCTGAGGGGGCTGAGCCCAAAGCATCCCTATGTTGCCACTGCTAGCTGCTAGGACTCTTCCTAGGTGGCTCCTATTACCCCTCCCCATTGGGTCCCAAGGCTCTTGCCCAGGGAGGAGGCGATGAGAACGTGACGGAGATGGGTGCTGCGGGTAGGACAGATAGTGGAGCTTACTGTCCTTCCCTAGAGATACCCGAGGGTGAGGATCCAGACCTCCTTCAGCGCCTTCTTGCCAGTACGTTGGCCGGGACCCCTGCATCCCTAGCCTTTCGTGTGGAGACGCTAGGACCCAGGGAGGCAGGGGCCATTGGGGATTGCAGCACGGAGGATGTCGGGATTGTTGGCGCTATTAGGGGTGCCTCATTGGCCTTTGACCCGATGACATCGACATCGGCGCCTCCTGCCATGACCCCTTCTATTGAACTACATGTAGAAGGGCGGATTGCCCTGCCCTTGGTGGAACGCTCCACTAGGTACGCCGTTCTTCTAATTTTTTTTGCCGTGCTTGTCGACGTTGTCTAGCTGCCTGGGCTTTGTTAATCTTCATGATGCAGGGAACCCCTCATGGCGCTTGCGGTCCTAAGGCCCTTGAGAAGTGGCACGTGCCCCTTCGTGTGGCCAGAGTTGTTGGGAGATGGTGCTGCCCTGGGGACGATGGCCGGGCGGGCCTCTGTTGTGGCCTTGTGCTCGCCCCTTGCGAATGAGCTCGACCTGGGTGAGGGCCGCCTCTTGTGGCCCCATCCGATGAATTTTGGCGAAGCACTGTTTGTGGTGGATGATGCGACTGAGCGAGCCACAAGGGAAGTTGCTTCCCAGAGCCACTAGAGAATTCAGGCGACCTTGGCTATGATGGGCGACATGGCCACCACGGTCGCTAGGCTGAGCGCAGAGGCCCATCGTCGGATGATCGACGAGGTGGAGGTTCACGCATAAGTAAGTTCTCCGGTCCTCTGTCTCCGCCATGCTTGTTCCGCTGTTGCCGTGACCGTCTGATCGCCCTTCTTTTTTGTAGGAGCTGATGAGGACTTTGATGGAGAAGTCTCAGTTCTTGTGCCTAGCTTTTCAGGCGCATGCAGGAGGTGCAGCCGGCCACGGCCGTCTGGCCGCGGTGGAGGCCGAGGTGCAGCGCTTGCGCGGGGAGTTGGAGGCCTCCCAGAGATTAGGGGAGGAGCTGGCCCGCCGGGAGGCGCAAGTTCGGTCTCAGGTCGAGGCTTTGACGTCCCAGGTAGCCGGTCTCAGGGACATGATGGCTATCCAAGAGGCCGAGCTTACCTCGGCTGGCGCTACCCGAGAAATGGCTGAGTAGGGGCGTCAGTGCCTTGAAGCTGAGTGCCAGAAGCAACGCTCCACTTGTAGCGGCAAGTTCCCCTTTGTTCTGCGATGTGTCCTTGTTCTGTCATTGCGTCTGGCTGTGAACCAGTTATCTTTTCACAGGATTGCGCACGAGGGCGCTCTCAGATCCAGAGGAGAAGATGACCACGAACCAGAGGATGCTGGAGACGAATAACTAGCTGGCCGCGCTGACTGCCTCCGGATGAGCTCTCTGCGAGGTCGTGCTCGACGCCGGTCGAGGGAGTGCCCAACTACCGCTTCGCCTCGACGAGGCCCGCCTCCATGTCGATTCTCTAATTTTTGAGGGATTTCGTCGTGGCGCTCTTGTCAGTTTGATGTCGGTCGGCTCGCGCTATAACGGTGTCGATTTTGAAGTCGTTGGGCGAGGGCATGCTCTAGGGAGGTCCGAGGGCGAGGTCCTGGTCATCGTGAGTGTCGCTGCCTAAGGCGCGGAAGCCCTTACTAGCAAGATGTTAGGCGCGAGCTTTCACCATCGGCATCAATCTTCCGGGGTGTAAGGTTTTGTCAAGGACACCTAGGGCTTTTTGGGTGGCTGATTTGTAATGGACATGTTTGGTTTTTTGTGTGGAGGATAGGTGATCAACGCATTCTTTTGTCATCTGGCTGCCTTTTCGCTTTCCTTTTTGTTCAAATTGGAATGTGCTTCATCCCCTTTGGTCCCGTGCTCGTAGGTGCATATTTTAGCCTGAGGGTTGGCCCGCGAGGCCAGAATGGTGCATACCCTGTTGGAGCAGCATGACGTCGGGGGCAGGTCGCAGATCCGGCTCAATGCGAGAAGCAAGTGAGCAGGTGGCTCATGGCCTTTTTCCTCCTATCCCTTTCGTCTTGAGCGAACGAGTTCCCCGTTCGTGCTGATGAGAAGTCAAGGCTCGGGTCATCGATTCGTCGCGGCGAGGGGCGTTGTCGGAAAAAAGTTCGAGATGGATGGATCGCTGGGACGATGACAAACGGTGCTGCACCATGGATCATGTGTGTGTGCCTATGAGTGTAGGCCCCGCGAGTGAGTCGCGTCCGGCCATGGGCGCGGGTCGGATCGAGCCACTCGGGAGTTGAGCGCTACTAGGACATGCTGTGTGGGAGTCATGCTATATCTGGTTTTGCTCTGCGGGTCGGTCCCAAGTTTCCGTGGCTATTGATGAGCCTATATATGTATGTGGACATGCTTGGGTGGTGAGGCTAAAGTCAAAGTGGATATGACTGACCGATATACCAGAAGCCATCGATGATCCGGTTGCCGCAGCTCGGGGTGCGTCGAGCCCCCGAGTGTTTGCTTGTGGTGGAGCTGTCATAGTCCCCAGGCTTTGACCTGATGTAATTTCGAACCCTAGTTCCAGGCTTGACCCTACACGGCGTGGCGCTGCCTACCCGCTAGATCACTCGTGATGACGCCGCATGATGACGGGGAGTTTTGTCATTTGTGCGCGCCCTGGTTCACTGCGTTTCTCTGGTGGTGACGCTGCCCAGGGCGTGATTCTGTCATAGGGTTTGATTCTACAACGCGGTGGGTTTAGACAGGGTATGAGCGGATGACGGGCGTTGCCCCGCCGGTTTGGGTGATCTTGCGGTTCTCGAAAAGGATGTGGCCACCGCAGGCCATTCCTTGGGTGAGATCGATGTGATCCATGGCCGTCTGGTGTCCTAGGTGGAGGTCTTAGCCATGGACGGTAATGAGAGAGGGCACTGGTCCCCTCACGTGGGTGCACTCCGGGATGCAACCCCCAAGGGTAGTTCCGAGAGTGTGTTCGTCGTGGACCGCGAGACCTAGACCTATGGGATGGAGGTCTAGGTCACAACTAAGGGCGGACGCAGGCGTTGGCCCATTGGTGCGGTTAACCGCATGGTTCCCTAAAAGGATGTCACCGGTTGAGGTCATTCCCTGGGCGAGTTCATTGCGAGCCATGGGCCTCTGGCTTCCCGAACGGGAGGCCTAGCCACGGCCGGCGGTGAGTGAGGGTACTTGCCCCTCTAGGTAGGTGAACTCTAGGATGCCGCCATCGGAGGCAGTTCCAAGAGTGTGTCCGCTACGGGCTACGTGCTTCGGATCTCTATGGCAGAGGTTTGGGTCATAGCCACGGGCGGACGTGGGTGCTGGCCCTTTGATGCTAATGAACTCGTAGTTTTTGCGGCGAATGTGGCTACCGTGGGCCATTCCACCAGTGAGTTCACCGGCAGTGCGAGGAGCCATCGCTTCCTTCTAAACAAACGAGAGTGCGTGACTGTCCCCTACCTAGTGCGCCAACTGTCGGTGCTTTGTAAACCGGACTAGTAAACTTATACGATTGCCGCACTACTCTAGGAAGACGATGGTAGCATCCAATAGACACGAGGATTTATATTGGTTCAGGCCGGAGCCCTACATTCAGTCTCAAAGATGATCGAGTGCGTGTTCTTCACTTGAATGCTCTAAAGTTCTTACAATGGGGGGTGCAAGAAGAGTAGAAGAGATGGAATGACATATGCTAGGCGAAAGGCTGCCCGAAGAGAAGCTCTAGGAGCCCTACTACAATGGTGAATGAATGGAATGGTAGAGGATGTGAATGTCATCTCGAGATGGGTGCCCTAACTGCCCTTATATAGAGTTCAGGGCCAGGGCTTGTACAAAGAGGTGGTTCTCCTGACCGAAGGGTCGAGAGCCCGAGGGAGGGCCTAGCTAACTTGGCTTGCAAGTTACGCCGTCTTCTGGTGCATGTCCGGTCGTGGCTATCATCATGGTCTTCTGGCCACATTGCGGCAGGGTGTCACATGGTGCTACTGTGCCAGCCGTGGCGGTACTGTAGCCTTGTTGGTGGTTCGTCAGCCATCCTGTGAAGCGCGGTGTCCATCGTGGCTTTCGTCATCATCTCCTGGTTCCCAGGGGCATCGTACCCAGAGTAGGATGTCGCCCTGGATCGTCGATCACTTGGTCACTTAGCGGGGCCGAGGGCCTCTACCCCTATCGTCGGGGTCGAGGCACTCTGCTGGTTTGGGTGGCCTTTGTGTTGAGCCCCTTATGGTGGATCATATCCCGTAGTGGGTGGGATCGTACAAGCGTCTAGTCGGTCCGTATTTGGACGATGGGTGTCATACCCGTTGCCACCGTGCTGCGGTGTAGTCTCATCGGTGTGGCATTGCACAGGGGATGGTATCTGACCGGGCCAAGGTCATCGCTGTCCCCTCGGTCCTTGTGAGGCCGGTGTGGCGTGCTTGCCCTTGTCAGAGCTGGCGCGCTTAGCTGTGCCCGACCTCCCCTATCCCTTCCGGGGGGTTGTGATTGGGAGAGGTCACGCGTCTTTCGAGCGTTGTGTGGCTAAGGTGGGTGGAAGGGGTCGGGGATGACCTCGGCCTTGGCACCTGGCCTGCTCTGCTCAGCTTTCGCCAGGCTTCGGTCGTTCGGGCCTTCGCCGATGGGTGACTTGTGGGCCGCGTGGCCTGCCAACTAATCGGTGCCCTAAGATACCCTGGGGTTATAACCCCAACACATGTGCTCATGATCATCATCTCTGCTCCTCTGTGCTTGGCTTCCCACCCAAAACCGCTACATCTACCCCACCTTTGCACTAAAAAGCTTCCTGTCTGCTTAATGAAGAACGGGCTAATACCCGCTCGAGAAAAAAATAGGGCCATGGGCAGACCTAGAGGCTAGTCCCTTCTACCTTGGACTACCTTGGGAATGGGCCCAAATGTTTTACACCCCATTTGGATGTCTATATTGAGGCCTAGAATTTGGAATTGGAAATGGTAGACCCGAATTCCACGTGTTTGGATGATCATGGCATTGGAGTTTGGAAACTGGGCTCGTTTCCGCGTGGCATTCGCTTCACCTAGCGCACCCCAAATGCGATACCGAGCCGAGACCCTCGGTATTATTGGCTAGAAATGCGTGCCTTCCGCCCCTCCATGCATTTCCAGCTCCGCTCATCATGTCGCCAACTGCAACGCCTCGCTGTCCCCGCCATCCCCTTGCGCCAGGCGCCCCTTCGTCCTCCTCGCCGGATCGAGCCCCTCCACCCCCTCGTGCTGCCACTCCATCCTCCTCGCCGGATCGAGTCCCTCCACTGTCTCGCTCGCCCTCCTTCGCCCCCTCGTTGGAGCCCTCTGCCGCCTCTGCCCACTCCCCAACGACGAGGATGATGGAGACCTCCTCACGTGCCAAGATCTGCCCACCACGACAGAGGTCAAGCTCCCCCCGCAGTCCATCGAGGTCTGGCCCTTATGGCTGTGGTCGAGGTCCGAACACCTCCTCGCTCTCTTCTTCCTTAGCTCCGAACCCCCACACTATCTTCTTCCTCAGCTCGATGGGGGGCAGGCTCAAGCAAGGGATGAGGTTGGCAGGAGGCCCCACCATGAGATGGGGCCAGTAGTTGGGTGGTGGGCGTGGCCACCGCCGTCGATGAGGATAAGGGCTGTCATGGGCGCGGTGGGGTGGTGAGAAAAGGTGTGTCCAATTCCGGTTTATACACATCCAAACAAAAAATATTATTTGCCATCTCATTAGATTCCAACTAGTAACTCCATGACATCCAAACAATAGATTTGAAGTAACCCATTGCCAAAGCTAGTCTGATTGGGTATTGTAACCAATTCAATTCTAGCGCCTCCAGTGCCAACATCCAAACGGACCCTTAGGCACTGTTTGGATGTTTTGTGGTTGTTTACACCTGTAAACAGATTCCGGTTGAAATTATTAGTGCACAAGAATACAACTGAAATTTGTTACACCAAAATGCTGTTCGGATAACACCCCCCGTCGTGTGCGGCCACAGCTGCAGCTTGGTTCAATGGACAGTCGGACAGGGATGCAATTCAGACTGCAAAGAGCAAATCCATACAATCAACTAGATCGTGTAAGCAGAAATTTCAAATAGACAACACCGCATCATTCGAAGAAAAGGAACCCCAATAGCTCAAATCATCCCCCAATCGAAAAAATTGAAATTTGCATTGGATCTAGCAGTGCAAGAGGAAGATAGAGAGTGTTTGGAACATCATCCAGCGATCCCCGACCACCCAGCGACGATGCACCAACGATCCCCAACCGTCGCCGTCCACGACCACCCAGCGTCTCATGAACCTCGCCAACGACCCCGAACCTGCTGCCGACACACAAGCGATCCCTATCCCTGCTGTCGCCGCACAAGGCCCGCCCTTTGCCGCTCGACCTCGAAGGTTCCTTCAGCGCGTCTGGATTTTGCATAGATGGAATGCACTTCCAAGGCTCGTGCAGAGGAGCGGTGCCTTCTTTGGGGTGACCGGCGAGCATGGAGTCGGCGAGTTGCTGGAGAGGACGAGGCTGATAGTTGTTGTATTTTTTTTAGATCTCGTCACACAACATTCTTTTTCCGCCGGTTTTGGCCTAATACAAGTGTAAAATAAGTGACCTAAGGGTGTCTCAATGAAAGAAACTAGTTTCTATAATATATGATACCGCACTAAAAAGTACTGTTTTCCAATCCATGGTTTCTATGAGTGATAATTATTTTCTCTTTCTCTCTCTTAACTCTATTTTCTTTCTCCAATGGGAGTGCGGCACGAGCCCTCTAGAAACTGGTGGTTTCTCCCCAATGGCGATTTCATGGTTTCTTGGTGCATTGGGTCAAGAGTAGACCTGATTTCTTCACGAGGAAACCATTTCTAGGATTTTTGCTCTCTTTCTTCGTTAATTACGTTGCCATGTCAGCGTTTTGCCTACGTGACAAGTCATTTAATGGGGATAGAAACTATCATCAATACATCACTGGGACTGCCCTCACAACTCACCCAAACAGTATTTTTTGAATCGGGCTCTACAAATTTCTGGGTCAGTAATTTACAATGGTTTTGGGTCTAAAACCGGATTTCCAAACATGTCCTTATTTAGCCTGTTCGGTTGGCTGGTTCGTATCGTTGTTAGTTTGTGAAGAAGTACTGCTGGCTGCTTTGTGTGAGAAAAAAAATACTGTTCCGGCTGAAAATTTACGATCGTTTACGATGAGCCACAGCAAAACGAACAGGCTGATTGTTGATGCTAGCCCATTATAATTGCACCTGAGCAGTGAGCCCTAACGGGATGGCAACTCGCGTAGTGACGGCAGCAGCTCACTGGTCCCTCCAACGTGCTCGTGGGCGGGCAGTCGGCTGGCGTTGATCTGCCTCATCAACTGAGACAAACTTTTAAAAACCTATAATTCAGGACAAGATTAATAATTGTGGTGATTTAATTATATATATTGGATTAAGATAATGGTTATCTTGGCACGCATTTGGTCAAAACTACAGAATCGATATGTTTAATTTAGGGTTGGTGAGGGGTGACGGAGAGATATACAACTATATATAATATAATATATGCAACGTTGTAGATGATTGTGACAATGTGACCTTCACTGCGTGCATATTTGCACCACATTGGTTCCCCCAAGCGATGTGTAGCCATAGCTACCACATAGCACAGTATTCTTTATTTGTCGATGGCTACTCACTCCATGTCCACCAAATCGTACTGATATGATACACCCGTCGGCGGCCGCAAGTTATTGTTCCATGCCTGCCATACACTTCCTCAATCCCGAATTATATGTCATTCGAACTTTCTTGGAAAGTCAAAGTATCTCAAATTTAACCAAAATTATAGAAAGAATTATAAAGATTCATGACATACTCGCTCCATTCCAAATTATAAGACGTTTTGACTTTTCTTGATTCATAGCTTTTGCTACGCATGTAGATACATGTTATGTCCAGATACATAGTAAAAGCTATGAATCTGGCAATGCCAAAACGTCATATAATTTGGGACAGATGAATTAATTAATAAAGAATCTAATGATACTTATTTGGTATCATAAGTGTTATTATTTTATCATATAAATTTAGTTAAACTTGAGATACTTTGACTCTTTAAGAAAGTTGAAATGACTTATAATTTGGAACATAAGAAGTACTAGATAGAAGTGTATAGTACTCTGAAATTTCGGAAAATTTATTTTGTGAAGTTCGTGAGCCTTGAGATGTTGACTAATCTTTGGATGTAGAATGCTTAATTAAGCGGAATTAGCCTTGAGTACCTTTTTTTTTTGGAAAGTATATGAAGTCTAAATTTGCTGCATATAAACTTGACAATGTACATCGAGTCATGACTTTACATAAAGTTCAAAGATGGCGACCAATGCCGCAGACTATAGCATGAATCAACGAAATGGACTACAAGCGTTAGCCGCGGCCCGCCGGCGACTTTAAGAAACGGGCGAGCTGCTGGGAGCAGCCGAGCAGGTGGACTGAATAATGAACAGTGAACCAATGCAGTGAGCACCGAGACCGACGGCTACCTGCTATCTGATCTGCCGTCACCATATGTCCATGACAGCTGCGCTGCGTCCTATTTATGCCCAACTCCGTGGTTAGTGACAATACTACCAGCGTACCACCCTGGTTAGTGACTTAGTGGTTACTGAAACTGAAACTGATCGAAGTCAAGTTAGGGTGAGGTTGAAGAAGAGCAGACCAAAGATCAATCCAGGAGGGTTTAATGGCGGAAGGCAAGGAGGCGCACGGGTGGGCAGCCAGGGATGTCTCTGGTCACCTCTCCCCGTACCACTTCTCACGGAGGTACTAGTATGATAGTATCAAAGAATCCTTTCTCTCTCCACTGACCATACTGTGTCTGTGTGCAATATGGAGCTAACCCGCCGTCATCGTATACTGAAATAATAATGGTGCGCCGCGCGCCGTTTGATTTCGATTTCAGGGTTCAGAGAGACGACGACGTCACGATCAAGGTGCTCTTCTGCGGGCTTTGCCACACCGACCTCCACGTCATCAAGAACGAGTTTGGCAACGCCATGTACGTACCCCATCGTCCCCGGACACGAGGTCGTCGGCATCGTCACGGACGTCGGCCCTGGCGTGACCAAGTTCAAGGCGGGCGACACGGTGGGCGTGGGCTACTTCGTCGACTCGTGCCGCAGCTGCGACAGCAGCAGCAAGGGGTACGAGAGCTACTGCCCGCAGCTCGTGCCAACCTCCAACGGCGTGGGCTTGGACGACGG
>PUID01032629.1:89351-107541 GCA_002993905.1 Miscanthus sacchariflorus | reverse complement strand
GCAGCAGACGCGTCCCCTCCCGTCTGCCCCGCTTTGGGTACCTCTATCCCCATCCGCGGGGGCCAGGTCACACCCGGCTGCACAACGCCCGCCGCCCGTGCCGCAGACGCGTCACCCTTCACCGACCGGCTCTCCTCCGTCCGCTCCACCATGGACGTTGCCACACGCGTGGCTGGCGGCTCCTCCCGTGTCGCTGTCGACATACCCGCCGCCAGCTGGTCCTCCACAGACAGGGTCGCCACCTCTAGCGGTGTCTGAATGGGAAGCCCCACGGATGTCCTGGCGACACCCCTGCCCGACCTAGGCGTGGCGGTGCTTGTCGGCAGCTGTTGTGCCGCCCGGAGAGCAGCGCTGTTCCTCGGCGCCAACACCAAAGGAGTAATATATCGCCCGGCACTACAACATCAATGAAGAATTAAAACCATGATGAAAGTCATCGAACATGAAAATGGCGAGGGGATTCATAGGATACCTCGATGCCACTAGGCGATGAAGCTTTGTGGCTGGCGCGCTCGACCCCAGTCGCGCCTCGGTAGAGCGGGGCTGCTTTTGGCTGGCCAGTCGCTCGGGCAGACCGGGCGATGCGGGACGGCTCTCTTCCGACGACCCCTGCGGCACGTCGGAAGAGCGGCCCGCCTCCACCAGTAGCGAAGACGAACCACTGACCATAGCCTCATCATCATCATCGCGGGCCATGTCATCCCAGTCAGTGGACGTAACGCCGTCGACCCCCTCTTCCTCCTCATCATCTTCATCGTCGCCATCATCTTCGTCGTCGTCGGTATCGGTGTCCTCCCCCCAATCCCGCTGCCGCTGCCTCTCCACCCTCCTCACCTTCTTGGCATCCTTCTTCTCCTTCTCCCGCTCAGCTGCGAGGCGGTTCGCCGCCCTCTGCCCCGCATCTTCTAGCAATGGCGCTGCGGAATCCCGAAAGACAAGTTCTGGCTGCATAGGTCCGACTCGTGGGGTCAGGCGACAGGATTAGGGAGATCGACAAGGAGCGAAGTCCAAACAACATCCGAAGAAGGAAGAAGGACTTATGAATTCAACGAAGCCGGCATCCGGTCGCATCGGCGTATGCCCTGGGACCGGGTATATGGGGACGATCCCCCCGCCGATGACGCCGACACCTCCGTCGCTTCCTCGAGACGCTGCTCCACCTCACCAACACTAAGGGCATCCCCGGCGAGTAGCACCGTCTCGTCGAGCGATGATTGGGGCGTCATCCGGTACATTGGGAGGGCGCGCGCCATCAGCGGCGCGAGCCTCCTCACGTGGTACGCCCCGATGACGCCGACTCCGTGGAGGCCATGCTTTTTCAGGATGGTGATGGCCTTCAGGTGGTCCTAGAGCCTATCTTGCTCCTTGGCGGGGGGACCCCACACCCACGTCTTCGCCGCCGACTCGATGAAGCTACCGGAGAAGATCGAGAGGGGGGCGACGGGGTCGTTCTTCAAGTAGAACCACTGTTTATGTCACCCTTTGTTTGACATCGTCAACGAGAGTGACATGTACTACACCGCCCGGTTCCCCCGAAGATGGATGCTCGCGCTTCCCACCGACACCTTGAACTCTCTCTCTTCTTTCGCTTCTCTCTCTCCACCCTCTTGTGCAGATAGACGGCGAAGAAGTACCTCCACAACTCAAAGTGCGGGTCGATCCCCAAGAACCCCTCACACAGCGCAATAAAGGCCGTGATGTGCTGGATCCCATTGGGGTTCAAGTGCTGCAGCTCGATGTCGTAGTAGTCCAGCAACCCCCAGAGGAACCGGTGCGGGGGCATCGCCAGGCCACGCTCATGGAAGGGGATGAAGGAGACGACATACCCATCTAGTGGCATCGGCTCGTCTTCATTACCATGCACGATCCACTCGTTCACAGCGGTCCTCACGCGTAGGACGCCCTTCTTGACGAGGCCCTCCATCCGCGAATGGGTGACGTTGGAACGAGGCCATGGGTCCATTGCTAGAGCAATAGGAAACCGGGAGGCGAAAGCTTCGACGGCGGTGCTAGCCCTAACCCTAACTGTGTTGCAGCAATGGCGGTGGCGAGATACACGAGCGTAGGCGATGGCTCGGAGGCAAAGGGGGGCACGATGACGGTTCGCGCGAGATGAGAAAATAGGGGAAAGCCCCCATATTTAAGAGGGGGGGAGCGGAAGGCGAACCGCCCGCCTAGATTCACGCGCTGCCCCGTCCTGTCAAGCCCGCCGCGTCGGTTCAACCAGCTACACTTGTGCCGCTCCCTCAAAAGACGTGCCACTGGGCCAGGAACCGTCATAGGTAAGAAAGGAATATGGGGCTAAAAATGCCCTTACGGCCCAAGGAAGCCCAGGAGTTCGAAGGCTGGCCCATCGGAGGGTTCGACGGCCGCTCCGGGCACCCACAGAGTGAGGGGCAGAAAGGGATGGGCCCACTAGCGGCCAATACCCAGGCGCATGTGCGCCGAGGACACCCCCTACCCACGTTCGAGTCCTGACTACAGCCGGAACATAGTTTTTCTCCGAGGAAAGGCAACGAGCCCCCAGGACCAGTCGAACGGACCCGGGAACTATACAGGCTGGCCGTTAGGAACCTAGAGTCGATTGCCAGCCGACCCAAGCTGGATCCCCATGAAAGGGAACCAAGGCCCCACTCAAACTGACCCGCTAATAACTCACCGAGCATCGTGATTCGTCCATCGAGGAAATTTTGGTGCGGCTCAACCCCTCCGTCTTATCGCTAAAACGCGCGAGGGTAACGAACAAAAGATGAACCGACTCCCTGGCCAGTCCCCCCGCTACGCGCAGGGGCTCGGGGGCCCAGAATCACAAAAAGACCCTATGTGAGGTCACGGACAAACTAAGAGACGGGCGCCCAAGCGCGAGAGCGCCATTGGTGTCCCGACCCCACGACCCAACACCGCGAGCAGGGGCACTGGAGTCGGCCACACAAAATACAAGCAACACTTGAAACATAAACAAAATTCCACGGACAACAGAAGACGAAAACAGATCATTTTTATTCATGAAAGGCCATCCCTAAGTACAAGCTACAGGGCCTCGAGGGTAACCTCCTCGGCGGGCACTTCGGCGACAATGGCATCCGCAGCCTCGTCAAAGTCCTCGACAAGCCACTCGTGATCACCCGCTCCCTCGCCCTCCGGGAAGCCGCCGAGGAAGCGAAGATTGTGGCCCGACTAGACCTGGCCTGTGGCCAGGGCGATGGCCGCCCCATGATGAACGCCGTACTCCACCGTGCCCCAGACCCACTCGAGGATGTCGAGAAGGTGCTCCTCGAGACGCTCACCCCGGGCGCGCATGTAGACCACAGCGGTGTCCGCGGCCTGGTGGAACGTCTATAGCTTCGTCTCCAGTTCTGACAAAAGAAAGCGAAGGTCAGGGAAAGGACGAACCAAGGGAAAAGGAGGAGAGGGCCGGTGGTCGCCAAAAAGGGACTTACCGGCCACATGGCCGTCGGCGTCCGCTAGCTAAACGCGGACGGTCTCCGCTTCCTCCTCCACAGCCCGGAGCGCGGCCTGGGCGGCCTCAAGGCATTCCCGGAGTCGTTCCGACTCTACGACCGGGTCCGCATCCAACGTGACCCTGAACCAAAAGAAAGGTGAGAAGGAAGCACGACAACCGCAAAGGGCGAAAGCAGAGAGGCACCATCCTTGCCCTCGCTCGAGCAGATGACGTCGTGCGGGCCTCCTCTCCTCGGATGCGTCTCCGGCCAAACGTTTCCCACGTTCCATGGGCGAAGCAATGGAGAGGAGAAGACAAGCGCTAAAAACCGGCCGACTGGGGCTAGGGTGGCGATGAACAGCAATGCGCTATGGAGGCCATGATTTATAGAAGGCGTGCGAGAAGCCCAACCATCGCAGCGGATGCGACACGACGTGCCCCCTCGACTCCCCCACGCCCATAATGGGTGGTTTAAAGACGAAGACAGCGCGGCAGTTCCTAGCCTCATTCTTAGGTTAAGCACGGCTCCCAACGCCACGGGAACAAAGAGACGCGAGGCCGAAGACGCTCCCACGGCCCGCTAAGGCCCAAGGGATCGCCGTTCGGCCTGGCAACATTTTTGACGACCACTCTAAGGCGCCCCCGGAGTAAGAGGGGATGAGGGACAGGCCTGCTAAAATGGCCAATGCCTAGATATCTGGGCGCCATGAACGCGCCGGTCCGCGATCAAGCCCGGGCTACCACCAGCCCAAGAGCTTTCCACGAGGGAGTGCAAATAGACTCGGGAACTACTGGCACCGGCTGTCAGGAGTCTAGGGATGGCCGACACCACGACCGGACTCCTACCCCGATCAGAAGCCCGGAGCTTCAAACCCGCAAGGGGAAGCTAGGGACATGATAGTATATGAATGACCAACCATCGAAGACCGCCTAACCGGACTAGGACCCCAAAGGTCTCCCCAAACGAAAAATCCTTCGGTGAAGTAGCCAACTTCCCGAAAGGCTCGGGGGCTACACTCGGCGGGTGCGCTCGTGCGCACCCCCAGAAGAACAAAGACCTTGCGGTCCTACGGTAAAGCCTATGGAGGAGTATCCAACTCCCCCATAGGCTCGGGGGCTACTGTCGGGTACCGATAACACGGTACCCATAAGACAGGAGTCAAAAGACATCGGCCTTGGCACGCCTAAAACAATCATGAGCACAGCTGCGGCCCCCCTGGAGGGCGTTCCACCTTGCCCGACCCCGCTGGCGTAGGTCTCGCCTCTTCCAACCCCCCAGGAGACGACTCCGCCTCGCCCGACCCCTGGGGGTCGGATCCACTCTTAGGAGTGGAGGAAAGATCCCGAAAGGGGCCCATGCCACCTCGACCGCCACGAGCACACGCCCCTGACACAAAGAGGGAAGCAGGTATGCTTCCCATGGCCTGTAAACGTGACGGGTCATCCCTGTGAGCAGGAATGCTTCCCACGGCCTGCGATTGTGATGGGTCACCCCCGTGAGCAGGAATGCTTCCACACGGCCTGCGATTGCGACAGGCCATCTCTAGAAGCTCATGTCACCTCGGTGTCAGTAGGGTGATCATGTCTCGCCAACTCCGCGTGCGACCCCCGTCAGACACTCACGGTTCTACACTGTGCCTTCAACTCTAGCGTGGTCTCCGTCGGCGGAGTCTATTGACTATATCGTCCTCCTGGATGGTACAGAGAGCCACGAATGACCCACGACACCCCCATGTGGGACCGGTGGCAGGCGAGACTACGGCATGGGGATGTCCCCGTCATCTACAGACTATCGGGGCCTTCCGGCAGGAGAAGGGGAACATCATAGCTCCGGGACCCCCTCCTTCTCTTGATCTTCTCTCTTCCTTCTCCCTCCATTCTCTCTGTTGTATGACTAGCCTTTCCCTTGGAGTTATAAAAGGGAAAGGCTAGTACCTTCGGGGGGGGACACACCGAACACAATCCCTCAAACCAAAAAAACACACTCTCAACCTCAACCCACAGAGACTTGGTAGCTCGACCCTCTCTCGATCATTTTGTAACCCCTACTACGAACTCAGTGCTAGTAACACGAGCAGCAGCTCACAACTGGACGTAGGGACATTCAGTCCGAACTAGTATACATCCTCGTGTCCTCTTTGCACAGCCATCCGAGCCCAAACGCACAATTCACTAAATTTACTAGTCGGCGGTTTCTGAACGCCGACAAAATCCATTCTCCAAAACCCAGGGATGCATCCCTAAAAAGAGCGAGAGTAAACTTAACCCCTAAAAATCAGTGGCTCGAACGCAGCCTAAAACCAATTGCTTAACGTGGAAGATGCAACCTAGCCATCCACGCCAACCGGGTCCCTATCCAACGCATCATCCGTGACCGTCTCCTGATATTCCGTTGCCGCCCAGCCTCCCGGTATAAAATTGTGCTTCAATGAACTGGGTGTGAGATCCAGTCCACCCATACAGACATGTGGCTGTACGACTATAATACTAGGGAACGTGGACACGAGACCGATCTTTCGGCAGCTGAGCGAATATCTCCACGGCAATCCACCCCGGGATCCCGCCAAGGTAATCTATCCCCACATAGACTTACCCCTATTCGACCCTTGTCGTCAGGGTGGTCAACTAGCTCATGTTCATCATACCATGGGTGTGCTTATACTCATTTATCATGTTACTTAGTTATCTGGGTTAGGTTATATTACAGTTTTAGTTATCATGTTTAAGGTTATAAGGGGTTAGGACTTGCCTCAGGTCGCTGTCGGTATATCCAAGGCTTTCAATTCGTCGGTCTTCTGGTGTTGGTGTAGTTGTACTCCTTCGGGGTTCTTCGTCGTTTACTAAGATATGCATTCTAACGTTGACGGACACAAACAAGAAAATGACCAACAAGCAAGCAAAGCAAAAACAAGCACGGCAACAAACGATCCTGTAACACCTCGGTGTTAAGCATGCATTAGCATTTTGCAAATCATGAGCATAATCATTATCATGCATTCATAAGCATTACATGAAATGTAGAATTGAAACATGCTAATGAAACATGAATGTTGCATAGCTTTGTTTTAATAGATTGGATGCCATGTTAATGCTTGTTTTGCCATGTGTGTACCTTGGTTGATCACTTAGACAACTTAGAAGTAATTAGGATGCAATTTGGAGAAAAGTGTATATTCAAAGTTTTCTCAAATTTTGCTTTTAAAAATAATCTTCCAAAATAAGGTTTTTGATTTAAATTAACTTTAAATCTATAGTTCAAAATCTATTTGGATTTTGGCCTTAMTCTTTTTGGCAAAGTTGTAGAGTACATTTTTCTGAGAAACTTCTATTTTGGGTCCAACTTTTGAAACTGCTTTGAAAAGGTTCAAAATTTCATTTGAATGAATTTGGGAAAGAAAAGAAAAAGAAAAATCGGTTTATACCTTAACGGGCCGCCCGCCTCCTTTCTTGGCCCACGGGCGAAGTCGGCCTGGCCCGCCTCCGCGCCCGCCTCCCTACCCGCGCGTGCGCTCGCCCGACCTAGAGCAGGGGACGTCAGCTGCGTGGCCGCCGCTCGCCGTCGACGGCGTACGGGTGGCACCCGGTGGCCCCCGCAGCCCGCTCCTCGCCTTAAACCAACCGGCCGAGCCGCTGCTCCCTCCCTCGCTCGCCATTTCGCCTCCTCCTTCACCTCGCTCTCGCTCAGCGAACCACAGCTCTGCCACGCCATTGCCGCCGCCGTAGAGCTCGCCCTCGCATTCCTGCTCGCGCTCAAGCTTCGCAAGCTAGCGCTCGAGCTTCGCATCGACGTAGCGCACCTCCAGCACCGCTGTTTCGCCGAGGTAAGGGCCGAAATGGCCGTGCATGTCTCGCCGGTGCCCTCCGATGCTCATCGGAGCTCGCGGCCGCGCCGGCCAACCCCTTCTCCACCCCCTCTTTCTCCCTTCTCTCACACGCGCAGTCTCCGCCTAGACCCCACGAACCTCGTGCGCGCCTCCCCGCGCCTTACCATGGCCGGAACCGGCTTCCCGCCGTCGAGCCACGCCGCTGCTTCGCCATGCACGGCGGCGAGCGCTCGTCGGTGACCTTCCGACGTCCTTTTCTAGAGCAACGGGTCCGCCTCGTTGCGGTAAGGCCACCGGTGGTGACCACGCCGCCGGCGACCTGACCGGCGGCGAAATCCGACGGGTCAGCGCTGCGCCCCTGCCCTGGCTGGCTGGCCAGTGGGGCCGGACTGACCGCGGGACCCAGCGGCAGTGGCTAGTGTGAACCTGGGTGCACAGAGCCGGGTGCACCCAGCGTTTTCACTGGCTGATTTTTTTAAAAGGGTTTAGTAAATGATTTTTCAGTAATGATTTAAATGCTTCAAAAAATCATATCTTGATGAAAATAGCTCCAAATTGAGTGAGACCAATTTTGTTGTGTTTCATAGGAGTAGATCTACAATATAAAAATATTGCATGTCATTTTTGTGATACTTTTCTGTATAGATTTATTTAATTCTTAATATTGCTGATATCTTGTAAAATGCCTAGTAAATAGAATATAGGTTACAAAAATATGGTTCTAATTTTGTGGGTCTATTAAAGTGATATACTTTCTGTGAAAAATATATAACATACATGTTCTGTGGAAAAATGTGGCTATGTAATTAAGGTGCATTTAATTGCTATTTCTTGTAAAATTTCTAGAGCCAAAAATATGAATAATACATGTAGGTGAAACTTTTTGTATAGTGATTCTATGCTATGTAGATCATGGGAAAAATACTAAATCTGTTGTTTGACACTTTTCATAGTACAAAGTATTTTCATGCTCATTTATCCATCATAGCTTGTCATTTTTGTGTAGGCTGTTTTACTTGTCCAAATGCAATGAAAATTTTATGGTAGTCTATATATGGTATGAAGAAGCTAGTGTAATGTTTCTAGATTTTTCTATGCACCAGAAATACATGTTGCTCTTGTAGCCTTAGTTTAAAATAAAATAAGAATAACCTTATGATTGTATGGTTAGTTGAAATGGTGTAGTTTTGGTGTATCTTTGAAGCATCAAATAACTTGCTGGTGTGATTTGACATGCTAGGGTAGCACTGGTAGTGTTGGAATAATAGTGCATGTGTTTGCAGTCATACGGTAGTTAGTAGTAAGATGAGAATACAGTAGATAACATGTGCTTGTGGCACATGTTCTTGGATGATGTCGACTATCTAGTAGAAGAGTTTACACCTATTCTGACTAATAAAGATAAAGATATTCAACTACATTGCATACACTCATGATCATCATATGTCATCTCATTGGATGCACCAATTGCATAATTACTTATACAATTGCATCATACAGGATCGCAGGAGGAAGTACTAGTAGCAGTACCCGAGGAATAGGCAAGGGCCGACCCACAGGAGATCCAGGCACAGGAGGTGCCCAAGGTCGAGGAGTAAGGAGAGGATTTGCCAGAGTGCATGGACCATCAGCCGAGTTCCTTTGAGCGAGGCAAGCCCCGGAGCATTTCTCTCCCTACGGTTTGCAAATATTTAATATTATGTCTTTAGGTTTGATGCACTAAGTTATAGGAGTTATGTGAAACCGTTGATGCATATATTATATCCTTGTCTACCTTATTATATCTTACCCTGCTAGGTCTAGGACCGAGTTAAATGCTTAGCCCTGCTTAGACCGGTAGCAGTCGGTGATTTCCTATCACCGGTAACTGTAGGTGGTTACCCAGATATTTAGCTATGGATGCTATCATGGAAATAACCAGGTGTTAATGGATCAACGGAGACAGGGCGGAATGTGTAGTGGGCAATCAGACAGGGTTCTGGGGTGCTTGTAGTTTCCGCCTGTGTCGGTTAAGGACCGATTGTTGCTCATCCCTCTTGTCATGTTGAACGCATGCCTCACATTTAGCTGGCCGAATAAAGTACCTTTCGACCGCGAAGCTAGTGGCACWATTCGGGCCAGGATCTACACGGGTGCGCAGACTGGTGCTGAAGGGGGTATGACGAGGACGCGAAGAGTGAGCCCAAGGGTTGGTACACCGACTCCTGGCTGTCGGGCGGTCCCCGGGTATTGCGGCTCCAGTTTGTCCCGCGACGTTTACCGGAATAGTGTCATTGGTGATCTGTAGCTCATTTGATCTATGAGCGGAGTTTGTGTGAGGAATAAATCACCAGCTGGTTAGGAATCGATTCGAATCGCCATCGCTCCTGGATAGTGAGYACTTGACTCGAGCTACATCATCGTAGTAATGATGATGGAACACGATTGGTTATGTGTAGTATGCTGGAAATGCTAAACCTGATATGGTAACTTGATGTTAACGGATAATCAAGTGATTGCTATAGTATATGTGCTTCCTTAGATTAACAGGTTATAAGAAAGATGATGCAAAAGTATTTAAAAAGGTTATTCCTGATAACTTATGCTTTTCGTAAATGAGTCAGCTAGCCCACTAAAAGAAAGCCTTGCATACTCCTTGGTGTCGTTTTATTTTCATGTAAGGCGGGTAAGTCTCGCTGAGTACATTCTCGTACTCAGGGCTTTGTTTCCATTGTTATTGCAGATGGTCAGATGTATTATGGTTACTGCGTCAACTGTCTTTACTCAGCTATGGGCGACAACTAGGACCATGGGTGTGGTCACTCCATGTCTTCTCTACTGCTTTTGGGGAAAACTTGATCAGTATCTGGCACTGTACTTGAAACAAATGTGAGAGTGTGGTTCAAAACTATGTTGCTTCCGCTATTTTACTAAGAACTTGGTTTGTAATAACCTTATGCTTTAAACTCCAATGTATTCGTAAATGTATTCGTAATGTCATTGCGAACTCTATGTAATATGTGACAGTGAATGCTAAACTTGTACGATCTTGGTTTGCATGTTGGTTGATTGAAACCCTTCGTGGTTTCATGGACTATCGGGTTATACGGGCTTAAGTTTGATAAATCTGCTGCTCCGGCGGTGATTTTCTTACTTAATTTCGTATAATTGATCGGTTCTGCGACAGATCCTACGTGGTTGGTTTTAACGTGTGGTGGATTGCTATCTATCTTATTCTACTACTACGCCAATCAAAGGGCTCCTACGGGCTGGGTCAAGTGGGGTGGTTGGTTTGGCGGAAACCAGACCACGTTATCTTATTTCACTATTATGTAAACCTGAAAGAGAAAGGCTGACCAAATCATCACGGATGACCGGGCCAATCTCTTTACAGGTCCGCCGGGGTTAGCGACACATACGCACATGCATATGTATGTGCCTAGGGTTAGCAGGGTTAGGGTTAGGTTGGGGTTAGGGTTAGCCATACATGGACGTACACCCGGGTATCAGGCATAGCCGTGTATGCATAGGTGTTATCATTTTATGTGAATATATTCGGGTATGTGGCATGGTATATGCACATACGCGAATATACGGCTTCTATTACGGTGGTTTACTACTAAGGGTTATTGTTATTTAGTTAATTAACTATTTCCAAATGATGGACCAGGATTGTGATTATCATTAGCTCCATTGTTGGGAACAAGACTAGGATCAGCAACACTGTTCTGTTTCAACTGATCAGCTCTCTGTGAAGCATCTAACATAATCTGGACAACACTTAGAACTAGGCTCTCTCTCGGTAACAAACAGAACATACACTTGCCATATGAGTTATCCTGCACGAGCTTGCATAGCTCATCGACAACCTAAAAAAAGAAAAGAAGAAAAAAGGAGTTAGTTAATACTAAACTCAAAAAACCAAAATATATACATATATACATATATATATAGTACATTTGAAGGCAATTGTCCACCAAAATACATATGAAGCTTCTCTCTGAAACAAAAGTTACAAAAAAAACAAAAGAACTTAAAAAAAACCGGATGATTTACCATGAGCCTGTTTTGAAAAAAACAAAAGTTACAAAAAAAGGGATAAATTCTTTTTAAAAAAAAGGAAAAAAATGAAAAGCTCAAGAATAAACATACACTCTCAGAATTGATACGGCATCCATTGCATCCTTGAGGCCCTTTGTTATGCTCATTCATTTGCTATAGCAAAACAAAAATTAGAATAAAAGCAAAAACAGTAAATGGAAAAAATATGGAGAAAGAAAGGGGAAAAAAATAAGAATACCTTAGATTTACAGAAAACAAGTAGCTGCTCTAGAAAACTTACATTATCAGTCGAAATGGAACCCTGGAATAAAAAAAAGAATCAAAACAACAACAACAACAATTCACGAAACCTTAAACACTTAAAAAACAGCAAAAAAGAACAGAATAAAAACATACACGCCCAAAGTCTGCATGGGGGCTTCCAGCTAAAACACGATTACCAGAATAACTTTTGCCAAGAGGAGCCATGAGTACCTGAAAAATGAGAGTGAGAGTCAAAAAATAATATATAGAAAACGACAGCTACTTGGTGGACTAAAATTATTTTCCAGATACAGATATTGTTCCCATCACACTCAAAACCAAAAAAAGCTATGCGGAAAAGTCACAAGCTTTCACTGATGTAAACTGTGAGCTAGGGATGGTGACACAATTACTAATTTTCATTATACCACAAAAGCTAGGGATACTATGTAGAAACACAGCAAAAAATGGGATGACAACCCAGCAAGTTAATATTTCAGAGAACGATACTACTGCCATGCATTATTCTCATTTGTACTGGCAAATTTCCAACCAAAATGGATGCCTTCCTCTCAACAGGCTAGCAAAAAAAAGGGATATCAACGACCTACAACACGCAGCCCTTGATATTTTTGCTATTCAAAAGATAAATTTAGAAAAGAAATCATGTCATATAGGAAATCAACACAAATTGCGATAATAAATTCCAGCAAGCAATTACAGTATCAAAACAGTCAGAGTCCTACGACGTTACACACAATTACTGAGAACCATTAAGCACAAACAAACAGATCAGCAGCAAAAAAGGAACTGCTGACCAAGGTTTGTCGAGGCCAGCAGTGACTTCAATTTGAGATGGATTTAACAAGACATAATCAATTAATTCCACATAGGCAGCCTGAAAGAGAACTACTCAGAACAAAAAAAAAATGGAATACTCAAAGTAGTTAACTGAAATAATAGACTACGGCAAAAACATAAAGAGGTGTTGAAGAGCTCAAATTTAGATCATGCAGCCATGAAGGTAAAATCTAATCAGATACAGGAACCCTTTACAGCAAAATCTCCACTACGCAAACATCACAAAAAACCTCTCCAAAATTCTAAAGTTCTGAACAAATGAAAAAAATCCCTCTGACCATATACAACATCAGATAGGACATCCTTATGGCTAAAAAGTCTACCTCTACTACTAGTTCATCATCAATAATCAACTCACGACAGGGGAAAAATTGAAAGAGATATTAGTAAGCAAGCATGACAGCAGAATAGCATATTTCTAGGAAAATGATGACAGGGCAGTTGTTAGTTCTCAACTGAAACCCATACCAGTAGCAAAAACATGTTCAAACTGGATTGTACAAAAATTTATACCGGATAGCTGATCATTCCACTTAACCACTGCAGCGCTATAATCGACTGTAGCACTGTAGTAGTAGTAGTAGCAGTACCACCCTCTCTTTTGACAAGGATTCAAAAAGAAGCACTGACTATCATCTAAAATAGAAATATTCAAAGAAATGACTCACAATTTCGTTTCAGGGAAACGAGTGAACAAGCTTAGAAGCAATGTCTGAAGAATCTGTATTGTCACAGAGATTTTCACATAGCACGGCTAACAAGCAAACTGGAATGTTTTCACAGTAGCAGCATAGGCATGACAGGGCCGAATCAACATTTACAGTAGCTGAATCAACACAGACTAAAATTCCATAAACTGCTATATCATTTCTGCTCTATATTCAGTTAACACAAACTGATAGGTTCAACATTTGAAAGAACCTCGTAACGTCAGTTAATAGCATGATCACAGACTAATTGACTAAGAGCTGATAATCAATTATTTCCACATAGGCAGCCTGAAAGAGAACTACTCAGAACAAAAAAAATTATGGAATACTCAAAGTAGTTAACTGAAATAATAGACTACGGCATAAACATAAAGAGGTGTTGAAGAGCTCAAATTTAGATTATGCAGCCATGAAGGTAAAATCTACTCAAATATAGGAACCCTTTACAGCAAAATCTCCACTACGCAAACATCACAAAAAACCTCTCCAAAATTCTAAAGTTCTGAACAAATGAAAAAAATCCCTCTGACCATATACAACATCAGATAGGACATCCTTATGGCTAAAAGGTCTACCTCTAATACAAAAAACACAATGACAGTTGCTCTCGTGAAGAGAGGCAAATCGGATATTGTTCAGCACTGCAAATTTTTAATAAATGCTTTACTGACGGGCACACTGCTAACAGAGAACTCTGATTATGCCCCTTCTGTTTTCCTGCACCTAGCTTGATGAACATGAACTCTGATTATCCAAATGATTGTCAGTTCATGGACTCGTGGATATAGGAGGAGGTTCAGGAAGCTTTTTTCTTCAGAAAAAGGAAAACAAAGGGTTCAGGCAGCTACAAAAACTGTCTTGTGCCATTATTATTAGAGGATATATAATAGGATTGCATCTGACTGACAGCTTCATGGTTGCAGCTACTTTGTAATGGATGCTGTCATGCTGATACTACTACTTGTACTGTATAATTAATAAGATGATACACAGGGACTGAACAAATATGTATACAGGAGGATCCACATGCACACTAGTGTATATATGCCATGGGAATGGGGAATAGGGATGGATCATCGATGGATGATGATCATTTCCTTGATGTGGGCGGTGGGCAGAAGGTGATGAGGTAGCGGCTGGCCTTGCAGCGGTTGGAGATGTGGCGTCGTCGTAGGCGTAGCTGCAGGCCTTGGGGCAGACGGCCTTGAAGACGTGGGCGAAGATGCTAACCACTGATCTTAACCAAAAAATACCCAAAAACAAAACTAAACAACCAGATCTACAGCAATGAAACAGCAGGAAGAAAGAGGATTGCGGGGAGACGGATGCAATAGAACAAGAGGAGGGAGGGAGAGAAAAACACTCACCCTATGTGTGCGACAAAGTGTTACACCGGAATTTGGTAACGGGCCCGGCTCAGGATCCGCAAGGCAGAAGACACGGAAACAGCTGATTTCACCCCATCGGCTAATTGAAGAATGGAAGCCACGGATTGATGACATTAGCAGAAGATCTATGATGGCGACCAGAATGCGCGAAGGATGCGGGACCCTGCAGTAAGGGAATGATTAAGGCCTAAATTATCTAATAAATTAGGCAATTGTCGTGAGCCAATATGGCAATTTAGAGGAAGTCGTATTCGACTTAGAGTCGTGTCGAGCCTCAGGTATAAATATAAACGATGACGGCCAGTCTCAACGATGACGGCGTCAAATGCTTCTCCAGGAAGACTTGGGATGAAGGCGTCGTCAGTCTCAACGATGACGGCCAACAGCCGATACCAGCAATCGGCTAGGAGAGTTTGTTTTAATGGATTCTCCAATTGATGATACTGAAGGCAAGCTAGGCAAAGGATTTACGTCAGCTGATGAGATGGAAGAAGTGGATATTGGACTTGGTGATAGACCTAGGCCAACGTATATTAGTAAGAAGATAGATTATGAGTTCAGATTAAAATTGATAGAATTGTTGAAGGAATTTAGAGATTGTTTTGCCTAGGAGTATCATGAGATGCCTGGTCTTGATCGTTCAATTGTAGAGCATCGTTTGCCAATCAAACCTAGATATCGGCCATTCAAGCAAGCTCCAAGAAGACTCAAGCCTTAGATTATGGAAGATGTGAAAACAGAAATTACCAGATTATATGAGGCTAATTTCATACGACAGTGCTGATATGCAGAATGGATATCAAGCGTGGTCCCTATGTACAAGAAGAATGGAAAGATGAGAGTATGCATAGACTTTAGGGACTTGAACAAGGCTACCCCCATAGATGGTTATCCCATGCCAGTTGCCGATATGCTAGTTGATGCTGTAGCTGGTCATAAAGTGATTAGTTTCATGGACGGCAATGCAGGGTACAATCAGATCTTTATGGCAGAGGAGGATATTCACAAAATTGCCTTTAGATGCCCTGGTGCTTTGGGATTATATGAATGGGTGGTAATGACATTTGGTTTGAAGAATGCCGATGCAACTTATCAGAGAGCCATGAATTTCATATTCCATAAGTTGATCGGCAAAATAGTTGAGATCTATATTGATGATGTGGTTGTCAAGTCTAAGAGTTATCAAGAACATCTTCAAGATCTCAGGACAACTCTTGAGTGTACAAGAAAATATGGTCTAAAGATGAACCGAAACAAGTGTACATTCGGTGTTTCAGCTGGACAGTTTCTGGGTTTCATGGTCCATGAAAGAGGAATTGAAGTCGGTCAGAAGAGCATGGATGCTATTGATAAAGCCGTACCACCAACTAATAAGACCGAGCTTCAATCCTTGATCGACAAGATCAATTTCATTAGAAGATTCATATCAAATCTGTCAGAGAGGATTTTGCCGTTCTCAGTATTGTTAAAGTTGAAGCATGATCAAGAGTTCAGATGGGGTGACGTGCAACAAAAGGCGTTTGAAGAAATCAAGAACTATATGAAGTCCCCACCCGTGTTGATTCCTCCTCAACAGGGTAAGCCCTTCAAGTTGTACGTATCGGCCGACGTCCACACCATTGAGAGTTGTTTTCTATCTCCTTGATCCTGAGACGAGGTATTCTCCCATTGAGAAACCGTGCTTGTGTTTATATTTCTCCTGCACTAAGTTACGACACTATCTGTTATCTGCTGAGTGCACAGTGGTTTTCAAGTTCGATGTGATCAAGCACATGTTATCAATGCCTATCCTAAATGGGAGAATTAGAAAATGGATCCTTGCTTTGTCAAAATTTGACTTGAGGTATGAATCGACCAAAGCAGTCAAAGGTCAAGTAATGGCTGATTTCATTACTCACCATCATAGGAAAGACATAAGTACAATCGGTTTTACTCCATGGACACTATTCTTTGATGGTTCGTCGTGCAAGCAAGGTGGTGGAATTGGCATTATGATTATTTCACCTCGGGGGGGGGCAACTTTTGAGTTCGCTTTTCCAATAAAGCCAATGTCCACTAACAATCAAGCTGAGTATGAGGTGATACTCAAAGGACTTCAACTTCTTATGGAAGTAAAGGCCGAAGCAGTTGAGATATTTGGAGACTCTCAGTTAGTGATCAATCAATTGATCGGCCTGTATGAATGTAAGGATGACACCTTAAAAGATTATCATGATCGGTGTCAGGAATTATTGGATGGTTTCTCCTCTGTGTCAATCAAGCATATTCCCAGATGTTAGAATCAAGAGGCAAAAATCGACTAGCTCAGAGTGCTTCTAGGTATCGGCAAATCTATGGAATCTGTAATGGTGATTTTGCCGATGATGATGATTGGAGGAAAGAAATTATTGAATATCTTAAGGAGCCATCACAGAAGGTATCAAGGAAGCTGAGATATAAAGCTACTAAGTTTGTGCTCCTTAATGACCAGCTATATTATAGATCGGTGGATGGTGTGTTACTCAAATGCCTAAAACAAGAAGATGCGAAAGTGCTAATGGGCGAAGTTCACGAAGGCGTTTGTGGTGCACATCAGTCAGCTCATAAGATGAAATGGATTATATGAAGAGCTGGTTATTATTAGCCGACCATGCTGGAAGATTGTTTCAGATACTAAAGAGGTTGTCAAGACTGTCAGAAGTTTGGCAACATTTAGAAATCTCCAGCATCGGCTATGGACCCGATCATTAAGCCATGGCCGTTTAGAGGATGGGGAATCGACATAATCGGCCAGATTTTTCCACCTTCAAGCAAAGGGCATAAGTTTGTCTTGGTAGCAATGGATTATTTTACCAAATGGGTTGAGGCTATTCCCTTGAAAGAGGTAACTACTGCCAATGTGATTGAATTCATCCGAGAACATATCATCTATCGATTTGGCATCCCTCAGACCATCACGATAGATCAAGGGAAGATGTTTACATCCAAAGAATTCAAAGACTTTGCTACCGAGATTGGTTTCAAGTTGTTGAATTCATCTCCATACTATGCCCAAGCTAATGGTCAAGCAGAAGCGTCTAATTAGATCCTAATCAAGATGATTAAAAAGAATATTATTGATCGACCAAGGAAGTGGTATCTAACTCTCAGTGAAACTCTATGGGCTTATCGAATGGCTTGCCATGGATCAACTAAATGCTCACCCTATGAGTTAGTTTATGGCCACATCGCCGTTTTACCTTGGGAAGTTAAGGCAGGATCAAGGCGCATTATGTTACAAGATGATTTAAAAGCTTATGATTATGGGAACCTTATGATGGACAACTTAGAAGACTGTTGGTATTTGTTAGCGTCACTAACAGGGTTGTCAATCCCGACACTAAAAACCCATGTTGATAATTCGTATGTCTATTGGATAATTCCGCAAGTGCACAGAACCTATCGATTGTAGCACTTCACTTGGGAGTACCAAGTATCGTATTTATTTCCATAGGGAAGCTAAGTATGGCTAGGGTAATTCTAGTGATATGCTAAGAACAATAACGATCTTAAGATAAACATGACTAGCAAAATGGTAAATGATAACTAAGATAAACTAGTCCTAAGATTGAGAGTGTCGGATACCATAAAAAGGGGTACCCTAAGCAAGAACCAAAAAAATTGCTTAGACCTTGTAAATATCGAAGCCAAGAGACAACCACG
>PUID01032629.1:1936-16373 GCA_002993905.1 Miscanthus sacchariflorus | reverse complement strand
TTTGGTTTTTCTTGTTAGCCACCACTTGGAGGAGGGATCTTACCTGTTGTTGGGGAATCCTTAGCGGGTTGCTACCTACTAGTAGGAACTGTGAACAGTCTCATAGTGAAACCCTATCTGCTCACCTTGGTAGTGTTTTGGGGCCTTGCAAACCCCGGGCAAATGGGAATCACAACTTGGAGTGAACGTGCACACCTCTACAGACTGTAAAACTGATATATCAGCCGTGCTCACAGACACGAGCGGCCTGGATCCTCACACGATGAGAAATTGGACTCATATGGTTACTTGGAGAGGGAAGCTTGGCGAGGTTGCTACCTCATGTTTGGCAGGATGGCTATCCCGTGTTGTTTGGGGTTGCTACCCCTGGTTACTATTTGAGGTTGCTACCTCGAGCTTTGGCGGGATTGCTATCCCGTGTTCTTTTTTGGGATGGCTGTCCCATGTGCTTTATTTGGGGTTGCTACCCTATGGTTATTTCTGAGGTTGCTACCTCGGCTTAATGATGGATAATAATGTTGTTAATCTTACTCTATTAATTAAGGGTTGGGATGAATCACTCATATTAGTAATAGGTTGTTTTAATGAAAGTTATCAACCCTGTGATCTTCCCGAGCCCCACCGAGCTCCCTAGCCGCCACATGGCCATGCTCTGGCGAGCCGCCATCGCCTCCCCTGGCCGCACCGTCGCTCAACGGCACGGTCAGCGCCACTGACGTGGTTGCCCCATCAGCCGCCCTGTCAGCACCATGTGTACGCCACGCTTGCGCCACGTCCGCCGCCACGCCAGCAACGACCACGTCAACACGGTCAACACGAGGTCATCCCTACCCTTTTTGCAGAAAACCCCCTATAGTTTTTCGTATTAAACCCGCAGTTCATCATAGTTTAAATGAACCTACGTTTTAGCAGTCTAGCCCCTATTTCCTTCTGTATTTGTACGCGAGTGTCAGTGTTTGACCACCAATAGCCTGCCACGGGGGTACCCAGGACAGTTGTCCGGGCTTCGGTGCGTGCTAGAACTCAACGGTGAACGCAGAGACAGTCGATTTATACTGGTTCGGGCCCTCGATCGATGATCGAGTAATAACCCTACGTCCAGTTGGCGTTAGCCTTTGCGTTGGATTGATTGTGTTGTATCATCTCTTGTTACAGGGGTGCCCACAACCTCTCTTTATATCAGTAGAGAAGGCTGTGGTGCGGTTACAATCCTAGTCGGATCCAAAGAAGGTGTCCTAAACTAGATACATAAGTTACTTTCCATAGGAATCCGGCTAGTCTGGCCTATTCTATTCGGATTCGGTGTAGTGGATGCTACACCTCTCCTAGTTCTAGTTCATGGGCTAGGCCAGGGCCCACGACTCGTAGTCACATTGTTGGGGAACCCTATGGGTCCCGCATCGAGAAGCCCCCGAGCATTTCATGGTTGAACTTGAAGACTTCCTTCGTTCCGGGTTCTTTCGATGTGAAGCCTTGAAGTGGTCTTGTTTTGATGAAGTCTTTCAAGGGACGTGCGATTTTTCAAAGAAAAAGCACACTCACTAAGTGTAGCCCCCGAGCCTCTTGCTATTTGGAACAAAAAGTTGGAGGGTTTTGAACTTTGATTGTCGAAAAAACTAAAAATCTCTTCTCAGAATATGTACCCTGCAGCCCCCAAGCATCTTTCTGAGTTCTTTTCAATCGTTAGGAACTCAGATTGAGGGTCTTCTATTGTCTTCTTAGGTAGCCAGATTTATATCCGATGTTGGTGGTGGTTGGTAGTTGAATTGAATTCTCTGTAGTCACGAGGTGTATAGTGTCGGTATATTCTTTCGAATATGCTTGTCCTTGAATACTGTTTCCTCACGCGCGTGTCCTCTTCTTACTGCTTTCTGTCTTTTCACTGAGACCTTTGTCAGGCTTGTTCTGTTGGTGCTCCTAGTCTATGTACACCGCTTTTTGGCCTATAAATACCCTCCTGGTGTGCTGCTTCTATTCATCAAGTGTCTTGTTGTATAGTCCGAAGCCTCCGTAGCCTTGATTATGATAGTTTGTGAAGTAGAGCAGCCCCCGGGCGTGAGTTGTGAGTCTTGTAAGTCTTGTAGCAAGTGGAAGAAGTCTTGTGATTGAGATTAGAGGTAGACTAATCTCGCGGCAGCATTGTACCAGGTAGTACGTGGTGACAGGTGGAAGAAGTCTTGTGATGTGGGATTCGTTCCATCATCTAGTAGCTTCAAGTTGATCCTTCCACACTGCCTTGCGACTGTCCGGTGCAGATCAGCGTCTGATCCAGGATCACATCGGGCTTGGGTAAACTGATCTCTGTGATCCTCACCTGGTCCGGGTTGTCCCGCTGTGCTGCTGATATCCGTCTTGGATGCACTGCGTCCTTCCTTTGAAGAAAACAGTGTATCCGAGTTGGTTGTCTTCTGTCGTGTTATGGCTAGGAGCACGTAGTCATTTCCAGAGCCGGGTTCTGCTTGTGCTCTTTGTTGCTACCTTGCTCGTCGTAGTACTGAGTTCGTTGGGTCTTGTAAGATCTGTAATCTTATGTCATTTGATGATATTTGTAATAAAAAGTCTTTCTTTCTCAGTTGTTGTCTCCTTTTTTGTTATCTAAGTGCTTTTGAGCAAGGTCTGGGTTGTTTCTGAAGTATCCGGGTTCTCCGGAGGTGTACTGTAATGTATTATGTGAATCTTGTGGATGGCGAGTTCTTTCTGAGTTGTGCAATCTATAATAATTCATCAATGGCGTAGTGTGAACGGATAAGTCTGGGATATGCCCGTTGCACAGTACCGTTGTGAAAGGTTGCGTCGCCCGTCGTTTCGGCTGTGTCAGTTATGGCAAAAAATAGACCATTGCGTTTCCACGCCGCGTTAAGCGGGCCTGATGGGCCACGTTTTTACCGTTGTAAATCTATTTAAGGGCCCTCCTCCTCCTTCTTCTTCTTCTTTCTTACCCTGTCCTTGCCCTTTAGCCTTCGACCTTTGCAAAACCCTAACCTCTAGAGTTCCACCACCGCCATCGCCGCCACCGTCGAACTCTTGCCGCCAACCTTAGATCCTTTCCATTGTATGGGCAAGAAGAATTCATCGAGCAAGTCAAAGGAGGTCTTCGTGGACGAGGAGGCATCGCTCTTGGTCATTGAGAATCGATAATTCATCGCTATGAGGGCTGCGGAGAAGCTGTGGCTGGTTCCGACTACCACGGAGGATCAGTTGGGTGATTTGGTCAAGGATGGCCTAATCTAGGACAAGGACTTTGCTGATTGGAAGGTCCCTGGCCAGCATCGGGTTCCTACTCCTGGTCCTGGTGAGATCGTCCTTTTTATCTCTTTCGTTCGAGCTGGCCTCTGCTTGCCTGCTTCTACCTTTCTTCATCGTTTCCTCCATTATTTCGGCATTTCTCTGAACCACCTTACTCCAAACGTTGTCCTCCATCTGTTAGTGTTTGTCCATCTCTGTGAAGCTTTCAGTGGCATCGTTCCTTCAATCTCTTTGTTTTGTTTCTTTTTTTGTTTGAAGCCACATCCTCGAAGTGATAGTACTTCTCCGTTGGGTGGTTGTGGCATCCAATTCCGTCAGGGGAAGAAAGCCCTCTTTTTTTATTATGATCTTGTTGATTCTATTTGGGATTGGCGTTCCGAGTGGTTTTATGCTGCAAACATGATTCCTCCTCTTGCTGTTCATTCCAGTTCTGGTCCCTCGATCAATGATCATTGGGAGAAGAACCCTTTGACAAGCAATGAGCTCCAGGCCATCAAGCCTCTTCTTGAGAGAATCCGAACTCTGAAGCAGCAAGGTTTGACCGGTTTTGGGATCGTCGCCAGCTATATGCGTCGCCGAGTTCAACCCCTGAAGGAGAGGGAGCATCTCGGCTTTGAATATTCTAGAGCTGAAGACCCATCTCGGATGGTTCCTGCCCTTGAGTTGATTGAAGAGGAGGTACTCGAGCACCTGAGGAAGGTTCTGAAGGGGGTGACCATTGTCCCCCATGCAGTTCCTGAATATTGTGGAGATAATCCACCCCCTGCTGTGAGTTGTTTTACTTTTCGCGAGTATTTTCCTTTATATATCTTTTGTTGTTGGTACTTTCTATCTTCAATTTTCTGCTTATTCCTTCTCCTTTGGTCGTCTTGTAGGAATTGGGGCATAACTTTGTTGATCCGGTTCCTGCTGATGACAACCTAGCCGGTGAGGAGGCTGGAGGAAGTCTGGCCATAGCGGCTCCGGCTAGTAAGTCTCTAGTATCCACAGTTCTTCCTGGTGCTTCTTGCAATGAATCAATCCATTATGTTGAATATGTATCGCGCCTAGTTCCTCGAGCTCCTCGTTCCATCAATAAGAGGGCATGGGCGGATGATGCTTCTGCCAGCGCGTCTGTCACCAAGAAGCCTCGTCAACCGGGTACTCTTCTAGGTACTCAAGTTGTAGGTAGCATGCTCCTAGGTGAGCACATCATTTTGTTTTATCCCCCTTGTTGTTTGCTTGCGTGTATAACCGAGTACTTTCTCTTTTCTCAGATGGTACTGTGGTTGAGTTGCTTGAGGGCGAGGCGGATGAGGAAGAAGATGCGACCCTCAACACTCGTCGATGAGTTGTCGTTGTATTTTTGTTTTCTTGCTATTATTCTTGATCGCTTCTTTTGACTTGTCCTTGTCCTTTCGCAGCAAGTGGTCATCGAGCCTGAGTTCTCCTGGGGCTCAGTTATCGATCACGCCGTTCCTGGTGCGGGATGGTGATGATGTCTTTTTTGCCGCCATGCCTGCGCCGAAACCTTTAGCTTGGCTTGGGGTTTTAGTTTGAAGAAGAAGTCAGCCAAGTAAGTGAATCCTGGTTAGGTTGTCTGCTTCTGTTTTCCATTTTTCTTGTATCATTGAGGTTGTCCATCGTCTTGCAGATCTTCGCTCGTGCCTTCTTTGAACCCTTGACTGGCTTCTTCGCATTCTGGTGGTGCGGCCATATGTACTGAGCCTCATGACTCAGAACGCACAGTCAGCGAGGCGGCTGTGAGGGAGACGGTGGCCTCTGATGAACATGTTGCCACAGAGTCGCCTACTCTAGGGATGGTGGTGACCGTGGTGACAGGTCCGTCTGAGGAGGTAGCCAGGGCTTCTGCTGCCCAGGTTGTGGCCTTGGTCTTGTCGTCTTCGCATCAGTCAGTCTCTCCTCATGTTGCCCTTGGTACTAGTAGTCAGCGTCTGGATGACAACGTGTTGCGGGAATTCGACGCCACCCGTCGCTTGTCGGAGCTGACTATGGAGTGGGGAGTTCTGGCAGCTGGTGCTGCTTCTTTTGGAGAGAAACTCCAGGTAAGTTTTTCTTGAGTTACTATTTTGCTGGTCCTCTTGGGTTCTTACGCCTTGTCTTTCTTTCCCATCGTCTTGCTTGATAAGTCTTTCTCTCGGGACCATGTCGACTTCTTTTTCTCGACTGAGACCGAGAAAAAGTTGACCTTCGAGATTAGTGTTCGGAAGACGGATCTAGACCTTAGTCGGGCCGAGATGGAGATTGAGCGTCAGACGCACCAGAGGGAGGAAAAAGCTCTCCGTGCTCAGGTGATCGAGGCGGAGGAGCGAAGGAAAGCTGCAGTCTAGGAAGCCTTGGAAAAGGTGGAGGCCATGAAGAAAGAGTGTGATGGTATTTTGAGTTCTTTTATACCTTGATCCCTCTTTTTCTTTATTTCTTGCTCCTTTTTTGCCTGATTTTCTTTTATTGTCTTGTTCTGCCCTTTGAAAAGATAAGTAGACGCTCTTGACTGATATTGAAGATATGAAGATATCTGTTCAATCTAGTCATAATAGGGCCGAAGAGGTAAAGGCTCGTGTCGAAGAAGAGTTCGCTCGTGCTCAATTGATTAGGCTTGGTGCTGACCGAGATCTTGTGCAGGGGATGAAAACCGTTGAGGATTTGTCCAAGAAGCTAGCGACATCTGACCAATGGTTTGCAACTTTGTGGAAATCTTTCAAGACTGTTGCGAAGCTTCTTCGGACTTCTAAAGATGATGGGAAGACCTGGGGTGAGTTCATCCCTCTGATTCGTGAGTGTCTTCAGAGCTTTGTGAAGGATGGGGTCCGGGCATGTGTGAAGAACATTTTGGCTCACATCCGTGTTCTTGCGCCGTCGGTTCCTCTAGAAAAACTTAGGGAGGACACTGATGATGACAACTACCTGGAGTCCATCAAAAATGCAGAGTCTGAGGTTGAAGACTTGGCCAACTTTATTGCTGAGAAGCTTGATATTCATCTCCCGCCTTCTGAAGATGAAGCTGATAGTTAGGTTCTATAGTATCTTGGCACATCTCTCTCTTTTTCTTTTTTTGTAAAGATATACTCTGTATTGTGCTTTTGTAAAGGAATTCTGGTTCTTTGGATACATCTTTACTATCTTGCTTGAATCATTCGGGTGAATCTTTCCGAGTTGTTTTCCTAGACTTTTGAATTCTTTAAATATGTGCTAGATATAAACCTCAGTCTTTGAAGGCGTATCTGGGTTCCTTTGAGTTGTGTGTCTCCAACTAGCCTTACTCTTTGTTTTATATCTTCGTGGGTCTTGTCGAGCATCGGTGCTGGATCAGTTGGGTTGTTTCATCCGGTGTAGAACAACTTGGGATAGGGCGAGCGCTATCTGGCTCTCATCTAGGTCATGAGAACAACCCATGATAGGTCGAGTGTTGGCTTTTCAGCCTTCTTACTCTGAAAAGACTTGGGACAAGGTGAGCTCAAGCATCTTTTTAGCTCTTTTGCTCTTGATTTGTAAATTGCGGGCTCAAGCATCTTTTCAGCTCTTTTTCTCTCATCTGGTTGTGAAAACAACTCGGGATCAGGCGAGCACCTCTGGGTCTCATCTGGGCCATGAGAACAACCCAGGATAGGTTCGAGTGCTGGATTTGTCAGCCTTCTTGCTTTCATCCAAACTTGAGAATTGTCCAAGTGTTTTGTCTTTTTCTTTGTAATAAGAAGAACTCAGTTTCTGTCCGTTGAGCTGCTCTGCATGAAAAAGTGCACCACTTTCACGCCGGTTGTGTTGCGCAATTAATGTTGGAAACCAAAGCGCCATGTTGGTTTTTGGTGAAGGGATTGACTCTACCCTTAATTTTAGGAGGAGAAATTAATTCTATCTTTATCTCGAGGAGGCTGTTGGACTGCTTAAGGAGATGGCTTGGCTCTATTTAACTGCCCCTTCCGCGATTGTTTTGGTACTCTTATCTTTTTAGTCTTACCATAGCCAAAATGGTGAAGAAAACAATTCATCCAAAGGCGTTGCGTCCATAAGGTTCCACGCTCATTGCTTGCTCGCCCTTCAAGAACTGTGGTTAAGACGGCGTCGTTGAGCAGAGTTTCTTCATCATCAGCATCTTCATCGCCGACGTCGTCATCTCTTGGTGCTTGTGAGGCTTCGGTGGTGAAGGATGCTCCGCCTACCGGGACATCGAGACCGGTTCTATCTTTGCGGGAGGAGGAGGATCCGGCGGCTGTTCCTGTGGTCAATCCCATCTCCATTCCCCCTGCTGATGCTGACTTGATATGGGTGAACTTGATCGCCCTTAGCAGCGGTAGCAAGGACGAAGTTGACTGGGAAGCACTCATTACTGAAGATGAAGTCGACTGGGAAGTTCTTGCCACAGAAGATGATGACGTTGAGTCTATGGGTAGCTGGTCTCCATCGAGGATCTGATGGTGGCTTGGGCACGCTGCTATTAGCCCTCGCTTTGATGTTGGCATAAAGGAGATCGAAGAGTGGATTGTCCAGTAATAGATTCATCTTGTTAGGTTGTCGATGTGTCATGTAAATATTTTTTTCTTCCTTAAATCCGAGTAGTTTCTTGTGCTGTAGTCCATCCTCTGTTGTCAAAAATTGTCTCTACTCTGAAAAAGGTGTCTTTTTCTTCTTCTGATGATGATTATGAGAATTAGGCCTTCTCCTTTGTTGTTTTTGTTAGAAAGCTTCCTTTTAGTGTCTTCTTTCTGTATTGTTTGTTGATCATGAACCTTGGCGAGCACCGGCGCTTCTGCTCATATCCGTAGTAGTCTTGATGGGCTCAGGCTTCTTTTATACTTTCTTGCTCATTGTGGTCTTGCATGGACTTAATTTCCATCCATGTCTGAATGGTTCTAGATAAAATGAGCTCAAGTGTATTTGCAACTATTTTGCTCTTGTTTCTGTGAATTGCGAGCTCAAGCGTATTTTCAGCTCTTTTGCTCTCATCCGACTTGTGAAAACAAACCGGGATAGGTCGAGCACCTCTGGCTCTCATCTAGGCCATGAAAACAACCTAGGATAGGTTCGAGTGTCAGCTTATCTGCCTTACTCTCATCCAAGCCTGAAAAGACTTGGGATTGTGAGCTCAAGTATCTTTTCAGCTCTTTTGCTCTCATCCGGTTGTGAAAACAACTCGGGATCGGTCGAGCACCTTTGGCTCTCATCTAGGCCATGACAACAACCTAGGATAGGTTCGAGTGTCAGCTTATCTGCTTTACTCTCGTCCAAGCCTGAAAAGACTTGGGATTGCGAGCTCAAGCATCTTTTTAGATCTTTTGCTCTTATCCGGTTGTGAAAACAACTCGAGTTCGGTTGAGCACCTCTGGCTCTCATCCAGGCCATGAAAACAACCCAGGATAGGTTCGAGTGTCAGCTTATCTGCTTTACTCTCATCCAAGCCTGAAAAGACTTGGGATTGCAAGCTCAAGCATCTTTTCAGCTCTTTTGCTCTCATCCGATTGTGAAAACAACTCGGGATCGGTCAAGCACCTCTGGCTCTCATCTAGGCCATGAAAACAACCTAGGATAGGTTCGAGTGTCAGCTTATCTGCTTTACTCTCATCCAAGCCTGAAAAGACTTGGGATTGCGAGCTCAAGCATCTTTTTAGCTCTTTTGCTCTCATCCGGTTGTGAAAACAACTAGAGATTGGTCGAGCACCTCTAGCTCTCATCCAGGCTATGAAAACAACCTAGGATAGGTTCGAGTGTTAGCTTATCTGCTTTACTCTCATCCAAGCCTGAAAAGACTTGGGATTGCGAGCTCAAGCATCTTTTTAGCTCTTTTGCTCTCATCCGGTTGTGAAAACAACTCGGGAACGATCATAATAAGACAAATGTTGATGAGGAATATCATCTTTATTCCATTGACCGTGGATCCTGATTACATATCGCTTTATTGTTACATAGATTTTGTCTTGAGTTCTTCAAGCATAGAATCTTCTTAGCTGGCTGATATGCCACGTATTCCTCACTTCTTCCCCATCTTTAGTCATTAACTTGTATGTGCCTGGTCCAGAGACTTTTGCGACAATAAAAGGACCTTCCCATGGGCTGAGTAGTTTATGGCGTCCGTCAGTTTTTTGTATTCTTCGTAGTACTAAGTCTCCGACTTGTACTGAGTGTTGTTTAGTACTTTTGTTGTAGTGGCGCATTAGACCTTGGAGGTATCGAGCTGACTAAAGGGTAGCGTTTATCCTGACCTCTTCTGTACTATCAAGTTCTAATCTTCATGTGTGTTCTGCTTCTCCCTCCTCGTATTGCTCTATTTTTGGGGATGTCTAGATCAAATCTGCTGGTAGCACGGCTTCTGATCCATATACTAGAAAAAAAAGATGAGTATCTAGTTGCTCTGCTTACTTGAGTGCGGAGCCCCCATACTACTTTGGGTAATTCCTCAATCCATTTGGAGCCGTAGTCTTCTAGTTCTTCATATAATCTTGGTTTTAATCTAGCTAGTATAAGTCCATTGGCTCTTTCTACTTGTCCGTTGGCTTTAGGGTGTGCAACTGATGCATAATTTATACTGATGCCACAGTCTTGTGCCCAATTTTTGAATTCGGTAGCTGTAAAAGGGGAACCCAAATCTGTGATGACGCGGTTGGGTATTCCGAAGCGGTGCATGATGTCTTGGATGAACTCGACTGCTTTTGCTGCATTGTATTTTACGAGCGGCTTGTACTCGATCCACTTGGTGAATTTGTCAATTGCGATGAAGATGTACTCAAAACCACCTTTGTCCTTTTTGAGTGGACCTACTTGGTCCAGCCCGCAGCATGAGAACGGCCAAGCAGGAGGGATGCAAATTAGCTCATGAGCTGGTACGTGAGCTTGCCTCGCGAACATTTGGCACCCTTTGCACTGTCTGACTAATTCTTCTGCATCTTTCAAAGCTGTTGGCCAATAGAAACCGGTGCGGAAAGTTTTGCCCACCAGAGTTCTTGAGGCTGCATGGTTGCCGCAGCAACCTGAGTGAATTTCTTCTAGGATTTCTTTTCCTTCTTCTCTTGTGATACATTTAAGAAGTACTCCTAATGATGCGGCTCTTCTGTAGAGCTTGTCACCTACAAGGATGTAGTTCTTGCTTCTTCTGATTATCCTGGTGGCCTCTTCCCTATTAGCTGGTAGTTTGTTTTCTTTGATGTAGTCGATGAAGTCTTGAGTCCATGATCTGGTGATTACCATGATCTGGGTTGTTGTTGCTGGTGGCTCAGGGGTTATCCTACCGGGTTGTTTTATGGAGGGTGATGGCAACTCCTCTACAAACACCCCTGGTGGGACCTTCGCTCTATCTGATCCCAGCTTGGCAAGGACGTCTGCTGCAATGTTTGAGTCTCGTAGAACATGCAGGATTTCTAGTCCTTGGAATTTTTTCTCTAGTTTTCATACTTCAGCGCAATAGGCGTCCATGTTGTTTTTGGTATAGTCCTAGTCTTTGTTGACTTGATTGATGACTACAGCTAAATCTCCATAGACAAGCAACCGCTTGATTCCGAGAGAAGTCATGATTCTTAGCCCATGGATGAGTGCTTCATATTCTGCTTCATTATTTGTGGCTTGCCATAGAATTTGGAGTACGTATTTAAGCTGTTTTCCTTCTGGGGATATGAAAAGAACACCTGCACCTGCCCCGCCTAACTTGAGTGATCCATCGAATTACATCTTCCAATGATCGAGGAAGGTATCTGGTGCGGGTTGTTGGATTTCTGTCCATTCGGCCACAAAGTCTGCGAGTGCTTGTGATTTTATTGCTTTCCGAGGAGAGAAATCGATATTTAGAGCTCTGAGTTCAACTGCCCACTTTGATATGCGTCCCGTCGCATCTCTATTACGTAGGATGTCTCCAAGAGGGAAATCTGTTATTACGGTGATCTTGTGGCTTTCAAAGTAGTGCCGAAGCTTGCGGGAGGTGATTAGGAGGGCGTAGAGTAGTTTCTGTACATGCGGGTACCATATTTTTGAATCTATCATAACTTCACTGATGTGGTATACCAGCCGCTGTACTTTGTATACATGCCCTTCTTCTTCTTCTCTTTCCACCACAATTGCTGCACTGACCATAGTAGATGTTGCCGATATGTATAACATCATGTATTCATTTTTCTTTGGTGGCATAAGTATGGGTGATGAGGTGAGGTACATTTTAAGGCTTTCAAAAGCCTCCTTGGCTTCCTCTGTCCACTCAAACTTGCCTGTCTTTTTTAGTAGCTTGAAGAAAGGGAGTCCTTTTTCGCCGAGTCGTGAGATGAAGCGATTGAGGGCTGCCATGCTTCCTATCAATTTTTGCACATCTTTTACACTGCGTGGGGGTGCCATTTCTATTATGGCTCGAATTTGCTTAGTGCTTGCTTCTATTCCCCGATTACTGACTAGGAATCCGAGTAGTTGCCCTGATGGTACCCCGAAAACACACTTGTTTGGGTTCAATTTCCACTTCCATTTATTTAGATTTTCAAAAGTCTGCTTCAAGTCTTCGATTAGCATGTCTAGGTTCTTTGTCTTTGCTACTACGTCATCGACATAAGCTTCTGCGTTGTTACCAATTTGTTCATCAAGACATGTTTGGATAGCTCTTTGATAGGTGGCGCCCGCGTTCTTGAGTCCAAAGGACATGGTTTTATAGCAATAGGCGTCGAAAGGAGTGATGAAAGACGTCTTGCTCTGATCTTCTTCTCTTAATGCAATCTGATGATATCCTGAATAGCAATCGAGGAAAGATAGCAGGACGGATCCTGCTGTTGAATCGACAATTTGATCAATTCGTGGTAACCCGAACGGGTCCTTTGGGCAATGTTTGTTGAGATCCGTGTAATCCACGCACATGCGCCATTCTTCCGTGTTCTTTTTTGTACTAGAACGGGATTCGCTAGCCAATCTGGATGAATAATTTCTCTTATAAACCCGGCTGCCATTAATTTTGTAATCTCCTTCTTGATTGCTTCCTTTTTGTCTGGTGAGAATCTTCTCAACCGTTGCTTAATTGGTTTGGAGCCTTCATTGACATCGATTCTGTGCTCAACCAACTCTTTTGTGACACCTGGCATGTCGGCCGGCTTCCAAGCGAAGATATCTTTGTTGTCCCAAAGAAAGTTGGTGAGCGCGAGTTCCTATTTGGCCAAGAGGTGGGCGCTGATGGTCGCTGTCTTCTCAGGATCACCAGTACCCAGGTCAATTTTCTTTACATCGGCTTCTTTTTGAGGTGCAAGGATGCAAGGTTTCTTTGCTGGGATCTCTAGCTCTTCCGGGTTCATTTGTGCAGTGACGGTGGTAATTTCTTCTCTGTCGTCGGCTGCCTATGTTTTGGCTACGATTTGGATTGCTTGAATGTCACAATCGAAGGCACGCTTTAGGTTTCCTCGGAGGGAGAGTATTCCGTGAGGTCCTAGCATCATGAGAAGGAGGTATGGGTAGTGAGGTATAGCCATAAACTTTGCAAGTGCTGGTTTTCCAAGGATGGCATGATACGATGTCTCAAAGTCCGTAGCTTCGAACTGAATGAATTCGGTTCGGTAATTTGCTTGTGTTCCAAACGTGACTCATAGAGTGATTTGCCCGAGCGGCATGGCGGCTTTGCTAGGTACTATTCCATAGAAGGGTATTCCTATTGGGGTGATCAACCCGGCAAAGTCTAGCCCCATCTTCTTTAGCGTTTCTGAAAATATGATGTTGAGTCCAGCTCCCCCATCGATCAGAACTTTGGTGACTATCATCCCTGCTATAGTTGGATCTAGGACCAGTGGATATAGGCCGGCATTTCCAACGCTCGTCCATTGATCTTCTCTTGAAAACTTGATTGGATATTGTGACCAATTTAGGTACCTTGGGACCGCTGGTTCAGCTGCCATGATGCTGTGGAGAGCCAGCTTGTCTTGGTGCTTGCTTCTGGAACCCGGAACTCCAGAAAAGATTACTATGACCATCCCCTTTGGCTACTGGAATCCTTTGTCTTCTATGTTGTCTTCGTCTTTCTTTTTGTTATCCTCTTGTTTATCTTTGTTTTTTCCTTTTCTTGCATACCGATCAATGAAGATTCAACAGTCTCCCGTTGTGTGGTTTCCTTGTGGGTGCCATATATAGTGCATATTTTCAATATCCTCGAACCTCCTAAATTTTGAGAATTTTTTTGTCTTGTCGGCCATGGCGATGGTGTTGTCTGGTCCACGTTTCCTATCTGGATGACCCATGTTTGGAAAATTTCTCCAGTCCGAGTTGTCTCTGTTGTTTTCTCGGTTGTTTCTGTTTGGAAATCTTTCTTTCGTCTTTTCTTCAGCCATAATCATTTTTTCTACCGCGCGTCTGAATTCTTCATTATTCCTTGGGTTTTCTTTGCAAAAATCTTGAAACTACCATTTAGCCATGATCCCATGGGAGAAGGCTTCAATTACTTCTCGTTCGGTGATGTCATGTACCTGGGCACGTATTTCACCAAAACATCGATAATAATCTCTGAGGCTCTCACCTCCCTTTTGCTTGAGTCCTTTTAGTTCTGCATGTGTGATGGGGTGCGTAATGATGCCCGCGAAGTTTTCACAGAAAGCTCTTTGTAAGTTCTCCCAGCCTTTGATTGAACCTGGGTTCAATTTATCGAACCATTGGAGGGGCATGTTTTCTAGGGCCATGGGAAAGAATAATGCTTTGATATCGTCATCTCTGCCAGCTAGTTCGATTGATTGTGAGTAGATTCTGAGCCACTATTTTGGTTCAGTCTTCCCATCGTATTTGGAGTGGTTTGATGGTTTGAACTTGTGAGGCAGCCGTACCGAAGCAAGTCATCTTGAAAAACATGGAAATCTATAGTGCGTTCCAACTTCTCTGTGTTCTGACTTAGCTCCTTCTTCCAGCTAGTTGTTATTTAGCCTAGGAATGAATTGTGGGGATGAGTGGTGAGATGCTCTGCTCCTTTCTTCTCTCGGGCACTCGACTTGATTACTCCGGGCGTTGTCTCTCCTTTTTTCTTGATTCTGGCTCCCGTTTGGTCCTAGTCTCTCGAAGGCGGACCTCCTTTGACTTTGCGCGTCTTGTTCATGCGATGCTATCCTAGCAGGAAGCTGGAATGAGTCCTTCCGCCGTGCGCCCTCTGAGCTGTTGTCCGTAGAACTTCTTGGAGTTGTTCTTGTTCTTCGTTGGGATGTGAAATTGCTTCGAGTTCTTCTAGTGCTTCCCGTATCTTGTCGTAAGGGGCTTCGTGTACTCTGACCGC
>PUID01032628.1:122083-134946 GCA_002993905.1 Miscanthus sacchariflorus | reverse complement strand
TCCCCACTGGTCATAACGATAAATAAGATCTAATATATTCATTAGATTTATCTCTATTAAATGGTTAAATAATGATAAGTTGCTTATTTTATATAAAAAGGGGATTCGGTTACTTACAGTCATTGGCTTAGCATAAACTGATTATTATTGATATCCTATTATCATTGACTAATATTTATCTAAATAACAATATTTATCCTGAATGATAATCGATTTTTCTTCCACAACCCGATAAGTTTTAACTGATTTATTCTTATGAGTATGCTGGAATCCTTTCACATCAGCTCTCAGAGCCGCACATTCGAAACTGTCTGACAACACCGGCATATTCTGTCTTAAATTACTGATTAGCTTTCTCTCCTTGTTAATTGCAGGGTCAAATTGACTGGCACATCTCGGGAGGAGCGCGCAAGATCGATATTCCCCGCGTTGAAGGTAGGTGGATATCCAGCTACATCGAGCGGACCCTTCTGACTTACTCGCGTGTCTCGGTACGGGACGAAATTTCGTGTCAACACAAATATAGAAGACGAGAATGACTCTCTAAAGTGCGTATAAAATATAAAAAAATCTGTTGAGGAGTAAAAAGATATAAAAAGTGATTTTTATGTAAATAGCTCTGTAAACGATGATTCGTGGAGTAAGATTTAGAAAGACCGTACATATGCTCAGCCCCCTTCCATCCTCCCCTTCCCCGTTCGCCGCAAAGCCAGCTTTCACTTTTCCTTGCTCCGCCTCTCCTCCCTAAACCCCCTCTCTCCAAGTTCCAACTAGGGTTTACTGGCCGGGCTTGTCACTGCAGAGAGTTCCACAAGCTTCGCGGGTCGCGGGGCGATGGGGTCGCCTCCGGCCTTTGCGGCGGCGGTCGCCATGGTGGCCGCGCTGCTATGCGCCTCGGCTGCCGCCAACCCCGCAGGCGGGCCCCACATGGCGGACCTGAGCGTGCTGTTGCCCCCGCGGATGACAAAGCCTGTCGAGTACCGCCTCATCGGTGGGGATGGATGCTTCTCCTGGTATGCTTCTGTAGCCGTCCTTTGCCCGCATTTTTGCTTCGGGTGCTGCGTGATCGCTCGCTGTGGAGTGTCCGAGTGTGGAGTGCCGTTCTGCGACGTGCGCTGCTGCGTTGGCTTCGTGGAGCGTCTCCACGTTTGATTGTTGCTGCAGCTTGTGATTAGGGATGGTTTATGTTTCGTGATTTGCTCCATGCGCTTGCTTGCTTCAGATTTCAGACTTTGGCTGAGTGGCTTGGCTGAGTGGCCCTGATGTGAACCCTGGTGAAGCCACAGGATAGCAGTTTGGTCATGGTTACTGGTTAGGGCCTTGGGGAGCTGAACTTGTACTCTTTTACTTGGAGTAACTGATTCGCCATGTTTGTAGCTTGAACATGACTCTACCTCTGTTATGTTGACCTTTGTTAGCTCTGGAGCCTGCAGGCAACCAGTAGGTGTCTGGTCTCTTGGTCAAGGTCGTTTTTTGTTGCAAGCATAAGTCGCAAACGTTTTTGTAGATTCTTGTGTGTGTGACTGTGTGTTGTAAGGGTTCTTACCCCTTTTCTTCTTAATACAAAGACGCACAACTCTTCCGTATGTTCGTGAAAGTTAGTGACTATGCTAGAGCTTAATGTGGGATGCACACCTCACATTTTCAGGGCGATAGTCATCCGTGCTTAGTTGTTTGATTCTGTAAATGCTTTATTTAGGAGCAAATGTACTTGAAGTATGTATTATCATGTGGCCAGGCGAATCATTGTTACCTACGCATGGATCTATAGACAGCACAAGTTTTTTTTTCACAAATTAGAAACCGTTCCAGTACCATGCTTCTGTCCTACTTATGGAGATGGGGAATTCCCATTTCACAATATTATTAGGAGGTTAATGCCTGTGGTTTCCTTTGTTTACAGGTCATGGGATCATCATGATCTTATTTCAGTTAAACCAGAGTACAATGATAGCAGCAGATGCTCGACTAGTGCTCGTTTGGCATCAATTGCCCCATACTCCGGCCGGAGGGAGACTTCTGTCTATGCGACTGATATTATCAGTGGAATCACGATACACTGCAAAGTATTCGTAGACAAGATCTCCCGGATCAGTATTTTCCACCATGCTGTTAAAATTGATCTAGATGAAATTGCCACATTACATGTACATGCCTTTGATGATGAAGGTAATTCATATAAACTTTTTGTATCTTTCATTCTTACGATATGAAATTGACATAGTACATCTAAATAGTGATACTGCTTCTATCTAGTAATTCAGTTCATAGTTTGTAAATCATCGGGTCACATCACCTTTTGTTCCTTCTTTACTGGGTTCTCATTTCTTAATATCCCTGAAGTTCTTGTTGGCCTAAGAGCTTCCTTTTGGAACAATTTTTGATTTGGTAAGCCTTTTTTTCAGTCAGACAGAGACTTTTAGACCCAAGAAAGTTGGGGTAGGCAAGAGATGAAACCATTCATGAACCACCAACAAAAAGTGGAAAAAATATACAAAACTATTTTTCCACTGTTCGCCTAAACAGCTGTTTAGTTTGTTTAAACAACTTCTAAACGGTAAATGAAGGCCAACTGTGTTGTTTAGGCCCTAAACAGTGAATTAAATTCTTAGACCATTTAAACCATTAAAAAACGTCTAAATAGTCTAAACAGAATCGAGTTAAACATGATTAAATGAGCTAAACAGACATTTAATTCGCCATTTACTCAATGGGAGGATTACAACTACATCGTAAGTATATGAGGTGGAGTGGGATTAAGTTTTCTTCCAAAAAAAATCATTTGGTAGAATACTTATATTTTACATGCTTAAATATGTATACTTTCTTGCATGTTTGGCTTTTAAATACATACATATGTATATTTTAGTGTTACTATTCAAAACCGTTTAGCTCCGTTTAAACACCGTCTAAATGGCCTAACGCTAAACAGAGGAGGATCGACTGTTTACGATTTAGCGTTTAGGATAACACTGCTATTTTCCTCTATGTTGTCTTATTTTAACATACTTAATTTGGTTCCTTTTGGGTTTAGAAAATGTGTTCTCGACATTGGTGGGATTGCAGTTTTTGTGGCACCTTACCCCGAGGTTGGTTGATAATAGTAGCCATCATCTTGTTCGTATTCCACTGAAAGAAACACATTTGAGTGACTGTGGTGGCTTTTGTGGTGATATGAATATTCGGTTTGAGCTAGAAGACAAGGTAAACTGTTTTTGTCCGTGTTTTCCAATTCCCTTGACCACTCTTCAGTTACATAAGAATGCATATTTTGAAATTTCTTGCTGTACTTGTGCAGAATCTTGGTTCAGATTTCTTTGTGGTGAAGGGTATTGAGATCGGCCAAGAGGTTGTTAAAGCTCAGTTGTTTGAGCCTCAGTTTGATCATGTGATTGACACAATTACATTAACTGTTGCTGAGGCCATGTCACTAGAGCCATCATCACCAGTTCTCGTGACTGTTGGTGTTTTGGTGAAGTTTAAACTCAAGGTATTCCGACAAAAAGTTGCTCAAGGTACCTTCTCTAACAGATCAAGTTCTGTCATCATTTGCCATTGAATTCTCTGAACAAAAAAACTAACCTAATTGTGTTCACTGATGAAATTGCATTATGGTCTCCTGTTATATGCTATATCAGAGAAGAATCACAATAGATGAATAATTTACACAAAACACATTGTATTCATATTCAGGGAAAAAAATGAACCATTTTTTATGACATCAGAGCTAAAATATCTAGTTTTGGATTCTGTATTATGGTATGGCATTTATTATTTTCTCATTGCTACACCTTTTCTGCCTGCATTTTCTTTAGTGCATCTCTGGTGCTGAAAGCTAACAGATCCTTTCCATTTCTACTTTTTCACTAGTGGTTAAATTACCATCACAATATCATCGTTGGCATGCGACAAACTCTTCTGTGGCGCAAGTGGATTCCTTGGGTATCTTGCATGCGTTGAGTCTGGGGTTTACTAAGGTGGTTGTTGAAGACACAAGAGTTTCTGGTCATGAACAAGTATCGTCTCTACATGTTGTTATTCCACGGACACTCTTCATTTATCTGGTCCCCATTATGGATGATTCTGCTCATCTTCATGGGATAACAAATATTCCATCCTCAAAAGTATGGTATGTTTATCCTGGAAGAAAATACATGGTCCTTGCCAAAGCATTTGCAGAGGGATTTGATGCTAGGGAAATATATATTACAGAGGTACTATTCATATGATAAATTTGATTACTTGTTCTCTTAATATATGTTACTTACTATTTGATATGCGGATACTGCACATGTCATTAGATCTGTAGGAAAATTCTTGGAAATTATTTCAAGGTTGATTTGTAGATGGCTCGTAGAACTACAAGCACAAGTTTCTTAAATTCCATTGGTCATTATGTGCTTCATGATGCAAGGAAAAAGATAGTTTTATCCAATTTGTAGTATTAAGCGCAAAAGCTCAAAAGAACAAAAAATGCGACTTGCGACTTGCGACCAACCTAGGATGTAGGAGGAACAAGGTGGTATTGCAAATAAGAAGAAATAGACACCAAATTCAAGTAAAAAAGGCCTTCAACCTAGGGTGGGGGGCTGTACGCACAGACCTCCTACCAAGTACCAACTGAACTAGGTTCAGTTCCTAAAACTCGAACAAACACGACCTAAGCATGATTATGTTTCTGTTTACATGCAATGCTGTGTTTGGTGTTCCACTAATCAGTGTGCATATAAGATACCTTGAGCTTTTAGATTACCTGGGGCATCACTATTTGCTGCCTCGACGTTTTCTCCATAATTACCACATTTCCTTGGTTCATGCAGATGACTGGCGCAGTCTTGCATGAAACTTGTGCAGTGCACGATACATAAAATAATTACATCATTTGAGCAGTTTGTTAGAGATGTTAATTTTTAGGTTCAGATATTGCCATCTGTATTGAAACCTTTTCTGTTTATTAATTATTTTTTCTTTGGCTGGTAGGAAAATGAGCTTAAATTGGAGAGTAGTACCATGGAATTCTGGAACTTGCTGCAAGTGCCAAACAGTTCTACAGGTTCCTATGAAGTGCAAACTTCTAGATTGTTAAGTCCTGTTTCCCAGGGGCAAGGGCATTTAGTTGCTTCCTTAACTTACCTAACAGAGGCATCTGGACCAACAAAGGTACATCCAATTCATGTGTGTATTTTGTTGGTACCTTGTTTAGCAGAGACTATTAGGGTGACGTTGGCATTATGGTTTGCTGATTTACCTGATTGATGCATGCAATATTAGGTTCTCAAGCTTGTGCAAGAAGTTAATGTTTGTAGTAAGGTGAAGGCATTCTGGGATGAAGAATTGGAGAACTCAAATGTTATTTACCTGCCCTGGGTTCCTGGAGTTTATCAGGAAGTTGAAATAAAGGCAATTGGAGGTTGGTTATTGTGATATACTGATATCTGCATATTCTTTACCCACTTTTGGTTTGTAATTTGAGTAGGTTTATATTGTCTTTGCATTCATATGAAGGGTGTGGTAAGACGCTGGACGACTACAAGTTATTTTCCTCTGATGAGGATGTTGCTTCTGTGTCTGACTCTCGTATCGTGCATGCAAAAAAGCCTGGTCAAGCTGTCATCCGAGTAGTTTCTGCTTTCGATTTCTTGAATTTTGATGAGGTTTGTTTATCTTATTTTCTTTTTAAATGCTAACCCTTCCTGAAGTCTTTACCTAGTTGACATGATATGAAGAGTGACACATGTTATTCCTAGAGATTATCTATTGAATCACTTATTATGTTGTGCTGAGTTACTGGTGATGTGTAAGGTTTAAACTTCAAACTTCCCACTATTTTGTGCTGATTACAATAACATTAGCTTCTTACAGAATGACCACTTTTATTTTTTCTCTTGCCCTCGGACTTCTGAACCTGATGCATATCTAGCATATGTGCACTGTTTTCTGTTACAATTGTTTGTTTGAGGCCTTTATTCTTGGGCAAAGTATATTATGACACCTTCCTTGTTACCATAGGTAGATGCAATGAAGTTACTGGATCCGTGTTTTCCACACGTGTTCTTGAAAAGAAAAAAAACCCATAGTTGCATGTTGTAATCTACTGTGCCTTCGTTCACATTTTCAATTAACTGAATACGCATACATGGTTAATTGATTACTGTTCTATTTGTAGTTTCATCCTGGGTTCATTTTATGTCATGGTTCATGACAGTTCTGTTTCATTCTTTTACTTTTAATGGAAGTCTTCCTTTACAATAATAGTATTCCATTTCCACAAATTTCAGACTCCTGGTAGCTCATTTTGTTTTATTGGCAATGTAGGTCATTGTTGAAGTTTCCATTCCTTCAGTACTGTCTATCTTGCCAGTCTTTCCTGTGGAGGTGCCTGTTGGAACACGACTTCATTCTGCTGCGGCGTTAAAAACATCTGCTGGTGCGTTTGCCAAAAAAGAAACATATGGCAGTTCACACAACTTGAATTTGATGTCACTCCCTCTGGTACAAAGCAGATGAAGATTAAGCTTGTGCCTTACAAAATGACATTAGTACAAGAATGGAAAGTAGCTTGTCTTACAAAATGACATTAGTACAAGAATGGAAAGTAGCTTGTGTGTTACAAAATGGCATTACTACAAGAATGCTAGGTTTTGGAGTACTATTCTCATACTAATCCCTCCTGCTGTCTCCTCTCTCTTGTTCTGTCCTCATCCTCAGCAAATAGTATAATTTGTTCAGGGCTATAATTTGTTCAGGGCTTCACATCAGATGTCATCTTTTTCTTACAAGAAGACAAGCTTATGTTAAACTTATCCATTTTGTGGTAGCATCTGGATCATTAATCAATTATTTTTGCCTACAAACTGTTATGTTCTAAACAAGCTATCGATGTTTCTCTCTGCAGGACACTCATTCTCACAATGTAACCATTTTAATGCTTTTATAAGGTGGAGTCTAATATCCGAGGATGAGTCTTTTCACATTCTTAACACCGCTGAGGCTTCGAGCATCGAGGACATAAAACACAATTCAGGTTATTGGGGCCAAAACGGCAATCCTTGTGCCTGGATCTCTCTGAGTGCATCTTCTGCTGGCAGATCCACAATAGTTGCAACATTTGCCGTTGATTCAGATTCAGATATCGAGACATTTGGTGGACCTATTTCTCTGGAGGCAACTTCAAAAATCTCTGCATATTATCCTCTTGTGGTTCTTCAAGGGGGAAATGGAAACCAATTTGGTGGGTACTGGTTTGACTTATCTGGGATACATAGTAGGATTAAGAACATGGATAACAACTCTCCCAAGGAGCTGTACTTAGTTCCTGGATCAACAATGGATGTTTTTCTCTTTGGAGGACCTGAGCGTTGGGACCGAGTTGTTGATTTTGTTGAAACAGTTGATGTTATTGGTGAATCCAAAAATCATATTACTAGTTCTACTGCTGTGCAGAAACTATCTAGTGGACTATACCGAGTATCTTGCCTAAGCAAAGTGAGCTATGTAAGTACTTCAAATGGAATTTTGCATTTTCATTTATGAACTGCATATTGCAATCTTTTCTAGTGAATTGATTCACTGAGATATATTCAATTTAATCCACTTTTTCTTTAGAAATTGCTGTTTTCACGTGGGAACATAGTTGGGCAAGATCATCCTGTGCCTGCAATTTCCAAATCGGAGTTTGCTGTTATTTGTGACTTCCCATCAGAAATAACATTGATAGCGAATGAAAATGGTACTTTCTTCTTTTCATTAATATCCAGTTTAATAATCCTTAAAAGTACAACATGTCCATGTTGAAAGTTTAGCCTACTAAATGGTTATCTTTGACTGTACAGAAAACCGACTTGATATATTGGAAGCCGCTAGGAAAGCTGACCGTGGTCCAGATAGATTGCAAGCATCACCCATTGTAATCTCCAACGGAAGAAATATACGTCTAGCTGCTGCGAGCATACACGTAAATGGAAGATTTTTTGCTAATTCATCTTCTCTTCACCTGAAATGGGAAGCCACTGGATGTGAAGGGCTTGCTTACTTTGACGAAACCAAATCTGCTGAAATTCTTGATGAGTCAGCTTGGGAGAGATTTCTTGTCCTACAGAATTCTACAGGAGTGGTCAGTATAGTTTATATCATAAATTGCCTTGTATTGAACTTCGGTTTCTTTAATTACTCCCTCCATCCAAAAAAGAATTGGATTATCACTTCCTGATAAGTCAAAAATTTGAAGTCTGACCAAATTTATATGAAAAACTACTAACATTTATGATACCAAATTAATATAATTGGATTAGTTATGAAATATATTTTCATAATAAACCTATTTGGAGACATAAATGTTGATACTATTTTCTATAAACTTGGTCAAACTTAAATTTTTTTGACTTATCTCAAACCTAGAATTGCTTTCTTTTTGGGGCGGAGGGAGTACATAAAAAACACCCCTGGTATTAGCCTGCATTTACGACTGCATTCACATTTTCTTTTCCTATTGAGTTCAGGTGATTCACCACTCTCATTATATGACCAATAATGCAATGCTGGTTGCATATGTATGAATTTTGCGGATTGAATGCGAATGTCTTAACATTTTCAATTTTGAACCTCCAGTGCACTGTACGTGCTACAGTTGTTGACTTCTCTACCAAATATGCTGGCCAAACTCATGAGGAAGAATACACATTTCATAGTCTCACAGATGCTATTCAGTTGCAGGTAATTTAACTGGGCCTTTTTATGAATACTTTTCATCAATTTTGCTAAAGCTTGTCTCACTCTGCCTGTGTTTAAACAGATTGTTTCTTCATTAAGAGTCACCCCTGAATATGTCTTGTTAGTTTTCCATCCTGAAGCACAGGTGAACTTTTGCTCACTTCTTGTATATCCTGTTCATGATCTGAAGTAAATGTAAGTCCCCTTAGCTATTTATGCTCTTATGCATTTGTGCCACAGGAAAATTTGATTGTAAGTGGTGGAACATGCTCCCTAGATGCTTCTACCAATGACACACATGTGGTGCAAATAGTTACACATCCGGGAAAAGCCTTATGTTCTCAATTGATTCTTAGGGCTAAAGGCTTAGGCGAAGCTATAGTCACAATCCAGGATGTTGGCCTTTCCCCAAGAGCAACTACTCATTCTTTGGTACATTACTTTGGCACTTATCTTCTTAATTCTCCTGATACTTTTTATACTTATAAGTCAATGAAGTGACTTCTGTTGCATACTATGTTTGTACTGGTCAAATGGTTGTCAGCATCCCTTGAGTCACATCTCTGTATCTGTGCTTTGTTTAGCATTTATCTTGGGATAATGATAACTTTTGGTATATACCTGTCATCCTTAATTTACAGTCAACTTCCATCAGACTATCCCTAATCAATAAAGATGTGCTAATCTTCCTTTTAGGCCACTGTATATCAAACTGACAGTAGCTTCTGTGGTGCTGTTTTCTTATCCATTTGCAGGCTAGAGTTGCAAATGTTGACTGGATTAAGATAATGGCAGAAGAGCACATCAGTCTTATGGTACGAGGATCTACATTTTTATTATGATTTTTTTTTTGTGTTTTTTTGCTGATTCTTTTTCATTTATAGGAAGGAAGTACAAAAGATCTTCAAATATTAGCTGGCACCCAAGATGGACAAATATTTGGCAATTCTCAGGTTTGTGCTTGGAGGCACTATGTGTCTGCTTCATATTTTTCTAGCATGTTGGTTAAATTTGGCACTATTCATTTTCAACACTTTTCTGGTTTAAAATGTTGTAACTTTACATTTTATATCCTTTTAAACTCATTTCAGCATTTTTTATTATTTATTATTTGTTATCCTTTTCTATTAATTCTTCAAGTTATCATGTTGGTTCAATCCTGCAAAATAGGGTTGTTTGTCTCCATGATTTTTTTCCTTTTCAAACCTTTTTGCTATGACAATTGATTGCTTGTTTCAGTCTTCGCTCATTTGATTGGCTACACTGTTTTTTCTTTCTTTGAGTTTGCTAATTTCTCTCCATCTTTGCAGTTCAAATATATGGACATTGAGTTGCATCTTGGCGATGAGATTCTGGAGCTTATTGGTCCAAGTGAATCAATGGATGGACCCAAATTTTCAATTAAAGCTGCAAAAATTGGCATTACATCTCTATATGTAAGTTGACGATAGATATATGTTCAGTTGCTTGTATTGGTTGATGTTGATGATCCTTACACTATGTACAATCTTCAGGTCAGTACTAAACAACACTCTGGACAGAGAATTTTGAGTCAGGTTGTCAAGGTGGAAGTGTACAGACCATTGCAAATACATCCTGAGTATATTTACCTCACCCCAGGCGCCTCTTTTGTGGTAACCAACTAACCATTAATAACTTGCTCTCTTTCTATAAATTTATGCCAGCTATATCTACATCCCTACAAGTTTCTAATGCTCATTTGGGGATGTACTATTAGCATGCTGCTGCCAGATCATTGGCATTTTATTTCTATTTTTGTTAAGAGATTGTGGGTCCTGAGTTTTATCTTCCTCCTGCTTAGCTTTCTGTTAAAGGTGGTCCAAAAACTGAAGTTTCCATTGAGTACTCAAGTCTGAACAGGGAGATCGTAGAGGTTCAAAATATTACTGGGAAACTATCTGCAAAATCTGTGGGGAACTCTGTAAGTTCTAACCATTTTTAGATCATTTACTCCTGAATCTTGAATTTGGATCAGTTATGCATTCAATGTACTGAGCTATTGCACTATTTAGACTATACGTGCTGCTGTTTTAGCAAATGGAGGTACCTTGGTTTGTGAAGCTTTTGGAAGAGTCAAAGTGGATATCCCAGTGGCTATGACACTGAATACTCAAAGTGAACGTCTTTGTATTGGTTGTAGCATGCCAGTTTATCCATCTGTGCCTAAGGTATGCTTAATATCTGTTTGCTATATGCTTATCGTTACACGTTTGCCATCCCTTAAAATGACAATGCTTCCCAGGGAGATCTATTTTCCTTCTATGAAACTTGCCAAAGTTACAATTGGATGATAGCAGATGAGAAGGTCAGAATTCAGAATACTCCTACTTTCCTTGTATAAAGTTAATCTGTGCTAATAAGTTATTCTGCCTTAGGTTGTGATATTCCAATCAGCTAAATCTTGGCAATACAGACTTGACCAAGGACTATATTCGGATGGAAAAAACAGTCCATGGTTTTCCAGTGGCAGCAGCAAGTCTTTTATCAGTCATATGATTGGAAGGTATAGTATGGAGCACTACACTAAATGTCCAGTGAACTGATTTTGTCATAGAATTGACTGCCCTAACCTTAAATCAACTGAAGTAGTTTTATTTGGTGTTCGATCTTTATAGTAAAAGGAAATAATCATTGTTCTGGTAAAAATGTGTTAAGTTTACGGCGAACCAGATGTTGGGTTCTGGAGTGCTCTCGTAGACTTAAGCTACAAATCAGTGGAGAAGCTTTCTTTTTCCTCCCTTCCCATTGGTTCAAACACATAATGAAACACCCTTGTGTATTTGGTAACCCAGATAGCAACAAGTTTGCCCTAATATGTTATATCATTTTTGTGACAGGTCTGCTGGGAAAACCAAAATTTCCGTTTCAGTTACTTGTGACTTCTTGCTACCTGGCACCTCTGGATCTGTTGTATCATACAATGCGTCCAAGACCATTCTTGTGGTTCCAGATCCTCCCCTTGCACTTGTACTACCTATGACTTGGCTATTCCCACCCTTTTATACTACTACGAGCCTTTTGCCTAGATCAGCAAATTCACTTGGAGAACCAAACTCACTTGACCTGGAGAGCTCCATTGGGTATTCTCTGCTAAGGGGCAGTGGTAGGATAATTGATGGAAGTAAGATTCAGACTGGAGAAAGCAATGCAGTTGATTGTATTCAAGCAAAAGATCACTCAGCTGGAAGAACCGAAATAGCAGCATGTCTACGAGTTGCTGAGGTTGGATGCTGAAACTCATGTTATTTTGTTTTGACTGCAAGTCCTATACTTATGATGTACTACTCACAAAGATTCCTATTTGTGTTTTTCCATCTTTCTTCTGAAACTGTACATTACTGAACTCATTTAGAATATCAAGGTCACTTGGGGCACGTTTAGATCTCTTGCTTGATCTCACCTCGCTTCGCTGGGCAAGAAACTGGAACATACAACGCGTTCGGTTTCTTTGCTCGCCTGCCTTGTTTCCCGTGCTGGCAAGGCTAACCATGCTGTGCGAGGCAAGGCGAGGTGAGGAAATCCAGCAAGCCAACTAAACAGCCCCCTAGATCTATGGAACTGGACAAACCAGTAGACAATCAGTCATGGTTTTCAAGGCGTCGCCTTGGTGGTGTCCATGCAGAAAAAATCCTGGGTGTCCCTGAACAGCAAGAGAGAGGAAGGAGCAAGAATGGAAGGGAAATCGACCAACAAAGCAACAAGGCCATGTAGCTGCTGCCTGCCCCATCCCCGCCTTCTCTAGCAACAGTGGCCGATGAAATTTCACTCTGGGAAGCTGCAGCAGCGGTCTATCTGAAGATGGAGGTAGCTGTGGTGGTCTGATTGATCTAAGGGGCGTCGTGTTAGGGCCTAAAGGGCAGGAGCATGTTAGTGGCAAGGATCACTGGTTGGCTGTTTGGGAGAGAAATGGAGCAGAGAGGCCGTGGTGCTGCTTCTGCCAGAGAGAGAAATAATCGATCAGAGCACAGGGAGCCATTTTATTATCTTTCCCTAAAGGAAAACTATGGGCGGATTAACTCATCTACATCAGTTGATGAAAGAGCCCGATGCAGAAAAATGCATGTTGGATCTTTGAAACAGTTCGAATCATTTCGATGATAATCTGTTTGATCTGTTTTACTGAGAAGGTATAC
>PUID01032628.1:97405-109196 GCA_002993905.1 Miscanthus sacchariflorus | reverse complement strand
GACGAGCTTGAGCTCGGTCCTGGTGCCTGCGGCCCGCGCTCAGCTCCGCCACCGCTCGCGCCTGCGCTCAGCTTTGCCGCGCTCAGCTCCGCTCGCCGACCGCCGCCACATGACACAGGAATGAAGCGAGGAAGGAGAAAACTCAAATGACGAACGCCGGATGCGGTCACAGGAAAAACCACGGTGGTTTCGTGTACAGGGAGGTTTCGTGTCTGGTTTTAACAGTTCAGGGAGTCTAAATGCCCAGTTTTAGAGATGAGGGAGGAAAAGCGAACCCGCCCAGTAGTTCAGGGAGGTAAAAAAGACTTTTTCCGGCCAAGCTCGCTCTTCTTCTGGCCCCAACGGCAGTGAGGCCCAGCTCGTGCTCCCCTTGCTCCTCCCTCCAGCCCAGCTCGCGCTCCAGCCTTGCGCAGGCCCACGCGCGGAGCCGTAGCGCCAACGCCCGCTCGGGCCAGCCCACCTGGTCCAGGTCGCCGCGCCCTTCGCCCGAGGAAAAAATTCGGTGCATACTCAATGTCCATGCATACACAGCTTCGACGTGCGGCACGTGTCCACCAACAAGCATCCGACGCATGCAGTCCGTAAACCACGGACGAGAGTCTGGAGGCCGGAGCTGAGCGCATGAGAGGCAAGCAGGTGTGCGCTGTTGGATCGTCAAACTGGACACGTGGCAATTATTTATGGCACGTATGCACGGGGGCACAATAGATATAGTATGCATCTAATTTTTTTCCGCACCTGAATCCTAGCGCGAGCGCCAGCCTCCCTAGGAGCCACCGCCGCCACCAAACGGGAGAAGTCCTGTGAGCACCTGTGCCGATCCCGAGGTAAACATACGATTTTGTAGTTTTGGACCCAGATAAAACCCGTCTAATACTTTTTTCAGCCGTGCAATTTACTCTATTAAAATTAAAATAAAAAAGAAGTAAAATCACATTTTCTTTAGAAAAACATCGAGAAGGCCATTTATCAGTTTCCGCTGCCGTTCGTGTTCGTCACGCTCGAGCTCGAGTCGCGCCCCCCAAATCCGTCCGGCGCCAGCACTCCCGCCTCCCGCCGCCACCGCCACCGCCGGTACTCACGCCTCCCACTGCTAGCTGCTTCCCATCTCAAGCATCGGACGGGCATGCCTCGTTAACGTGGTTGCGGAGCATGCCGAGGGCCCCTCGCCGCCGACGCACGCTTGCGCCGTCGTAGCGCGGTTGCCCCGATGCCACCGAACGTCGCTGACTATCTCAGCTCACCACCGATTCAACCGCCGGCTTGGAGCACATCCCCAACCAAATTCCCTTGTCGGACTGGACTGCCTCTGGCCCCGGTTAGTATCCTATTTGGTTTGTGCCTGAATTGGGGTCGGAATTCGACTGACTGAGAATCTGAGGAGGCAAATCCGGGATGGAATCCGATTAATAATCGGAGGACGATTGAGAACCATCAATTTGATTTGAAGTCCGATTATTTTTCCAACAAACAGCCCAATCGGCTGAGGCTGGCTGGCTGGGCTGGCTGGCCAGCCCCCTCACATGGATACTATTCACATGAACCAGCCAGCAGTACTTCTCTCTCATATAAACGAACTAGCAACGATACGAACCAGCCAACCGAACAGGCTGTGGTTTCTGGTCAGTGGTCACCTACTCGGATTGGGAGTTCAGGAGCGTAGCACTGTTTATAGTAGCCATCTATATAAGTGCAACCAGGGGCGGATTTGGGCCTAGGGCCACGGCCCTAGGCGTGGCCCAAATCCCCCCTTATAGCCTCTTTAATTTTTCATGGCCCAACTATGTATATCATGCAGTGGCTCTAGTCGGCCCAGCAAGAAAGCATAAGAGCCAGGTGTCCAGCCCAGTGTGTCATTGTCTGGAAAGTGCAAACTGCTTTCTCTCCGCCGCGCGTGGCTGTGTCATACCGTTTCACCTTTTCGTGCTCCCGTGCTCCATCCTCGTACTAATTCGCAGAGGAGGAGCAAAGCCCTAGCTGCCCAGCAAGAAAGCATAAGAGCCAGGTGTCCAACCCAGTATGTCATTGTCTGGAAAGTGCAAACTGCTTTCTCTTCGCCGCGCGTGGCTGTGTCATACCGTTTCACCTTTTCCCGCTCCTGTGCTCCATCCTCGTACGAATTCGCAGAGGAGGAGCAAAGCCCTAGCTGCCTCCAGCCAGCCTCCCGGCACCGACGGCCGGCGGAGCCTACGTTCAGGCACGTGCTCCATGCTCGGCACCTTAGCGGGCTGCAGGCCGCACAGCTGCATCACCACCTAGCGCAAGGGGCACCACACTGTCGTGTGCCGTATGGCACTAGGGCGCAGGGTGCACCGCCGCCTGAAGCGAACGCTGGAGCCGGACGCCCGGGGCCCAACGGTGAGCACCCAATTAATCACAGTATAGTCTCAACTAGAATCATATTAAATGCAAGACCGAACGATCCTTGTCGGCTAGCTAGTCATAAGGCTTTTCTCGTCATTTTTTTTCATGAAGGGAAAATAGCGAAGGGCAAGCCCGGTGCAGTAGTGAGAGTTGTCTCACTGAGTCACCAGGTTGTGGGTTCGAAGCAGTCTCTTCGTAGATTTTGCGAGGAGAAGGCTTGCCTCGGTTTTTTCCTTCTTCAGACCCCACTCATGTGGGAGCCTCCGGCACTGGGTCTGCCCTTGCATGAAGGGAAAATCTGAATGAAGAGACATCAAAATTAAGCACTATTAATTTTGTTTCTCTTATCAAAAGAAAACTTTGCTTCTCAAATTTTATCGAGTCACATACCCAATTAAGTGTGTAAATTTTGAGAAAATTAAAACATAATTATTCTTAACTATGATATCTATCTAATGAGCATTTTTAAATAGTTGATTCTAAATTAGATCATGGATGGTTTACATACTTATATATAGTGGCCCTAGGCGTTAAATTTGACGAGCTCCGCCACTGAGTGCAACCAACCAGGATCTGCGTGCTCCATCCAAGATTTGCAGCTTTGCAAGTGTTCCTTCAGAAGCAATTCACCTTGCAAGAGGGATTCGCCCGATCTCTTCCAATGGCGACCTGTAGCAGAGCTCTAATGATGAGCAGCCTATGTGGTGTGGTAGCTCTGCAACCCAAAGATCTGTGGAGTCTATTCTTCACAATCTTGCCTAAGCAGCTCTGTCTCACTGCCAGTTTTTTTCTGAAGAAATTGCGAAAAGGTGAGCATTTCCATCAACCACTGATGGAATTGGAGGTTGAGGTCAGCACATTGCCAGAGCTGCCGCAGGATGTGTTGATGAGCATCTTTGCCACATTGGAGATCCCTGACCTTTTACGAGCAGGCTCAGTCTGCTCGTCCTGGCATTCGGCCTACATATGCCTGCGCAACCTGGGCAAGAACAAACAGTCCCAGACACCATGCTTACTCTATACTTCTAAATCTGCTGGTGAAAATGTTGCTTGTTTATACAGCCTTGTGGAAAATAGGGCCTACAAGATAACTCTGCCCGAACCACCCATCCGTAGTAGGTCGCTAATCGGTTCTTCCAATGGCTGGCTGATTACTGCGGATGAGAGGTCCGAGCTGCACCTTGTCAATCCCATCACTGGCGAACAGATTGCTCTGCCCTCAGTGATCACCAATTCACCATTGAGCATGTGAAGCCCATCTTTGATGCCACAGGCACTATCAACAAGTATGAGTTGTCATATCATACTGCTGAGGAATTTTACTGGGCCGAACTACATGCTCCCAACATTCTGCGCGAGGACCTCTACTTCAAAGCGTTTGTATTTCCTGATCCATCCACGGTAAGCTACATTGTGGTTCTCATTCACAAACCATTTTTTCAGCTTTCGTTTGCAAGAGCAGGAGATGACAAGTGGACCTGGCTGCCACATGGCACAGACTACAGTGATTGTGTATATATGGATGGTCTATTATATGCATTGAAATCACTTGGAGAAATTCATGCCTTTGATCTCACTGGCTCCAATGTCACAATGAGAGTAATCATTGGCAGGTTGAAGTATTGGATCTATGAGAGCATGTACATTATTCGGGCTCCATGGGGCGATCTGCTGCAAGTTTGGAGGACTGTTGATGTTCCACAGGGGGAGGATGAGGATAGTGATGTCCCAGAGGGGGAGGATGCGGATGATGATGTTCCAGAGGGACAGGATGAAGATGACGATGACCCTAGGAAATGGCGGGCACGCACCTTGAAAATAAAAGTATATAAAGTGGACGTGGAAGCAAAAGAGCTAGTGGAAATAAACAGCTTGCCGTACCATATGCTGTTTCTTGGGCGCAACAATTCGCTTTGTCTTTGTGCTGAAGAACACCCAAAATTGAAGTCAAATCATGTCTACTTTACTGATGATTTGGATCAAATTACTACGCAATTAAACAATTATACTCGTGATATAGGAGTTTGGGACTTAAAAAATAGCAGCAAGAAGGAAATTGTGTCTCAGATTTGGTCCAACTGGCCTTGTCCCACTTGGATAACACCCAATCTTATGGAGCTGAATTTGGCATTCGGCAAATAGATCAACTTTGCAATTTGTTTCAGATATTGAATTTCTTTTGCTATCTTTTGTTTTTTTTTTGGAAAGGAAAGGGCTGTAACTCAGACATCATTTAAAATGAAAGATAGGAGTTCTAGCTGCTGTATGCTCCTGTTAGAACCATTCATGGGTGTATTTTCATTTGGAAGCATCATGAAGGTGTTACTCAAGGCCTCTGATTTGCTGAGAAAATGGGTCGGCACTACTTGATTGGATCGTCGTAATCTTGAGCAGAGACCAAGCCACTGCTGAGCTGAATCGTCTGCAGTAGTTTCCATTGACGAGTAAGATGAAGTGCTCGTGGTTTGTCTTTCTTGTTCTTGGTATGATTTCCAGTATCAGGCGGAAATGGCAGCTTCGGCCTGTTGCAGTGAGCTAAACAAGCATAGCCAGTCCACGGAAACCCAGCTCTGAATCATCATCTGGACTGTACGCTAGCAATTGTTTCTTCAGGTATACCATGGCCGATGACTACACTGTTCTGCCAAATGGCATGCTTCTCTGGAAGCATCTGAGCTTGCTGTCATTTGGCATATACGTTGAATCATAAGATGAGATCTGAAATCAATATCATAGTTCATAAGCTCATAAGTGTTGCAGTGAGATCTGTTGTAGCCGTACTGCTATTCCCTGACGATGCCAGTTACCCTGTTTTCTCAATGGTTTAAGGGTTGAGGAATGGAATTTTCACTCTTGGTACCTTTGATGAATGAATACACCACTAAGACACTTTCTTTTTATGCGATTGATGTCACAATGACCTGTATCATCAAGACATTGAGCCAATTTTCAGTGGTATGGAATGGATTTGTCCATGTGTCCTGTGTTTGTCGCTAACCAAAATGACTAACAAGATCCCACTAATAAATTTGCTAACCAAACAGAACAAATTTGTTATACACTGTACCACCAGTGAATTATCACACTTGCACTACTAAATAATTAGCAGAAGACAGACTTGATTTGTATTTTCTAGACACATCACCTTAAACAAAATGTACAGCATCTAAAGGTGTTGGGCATGTTGATCCGGATTGTTGCAGGAAACTGGAAACATGCAGACACCACGTTAACATCATCAAATTTTCCCAAACCAACGTTGCCAATAATTTTCAGGTTTGCCCTAGAAGCTTGTGGTAATCAGCATTTGTTGCACTGGCACACTCAGGTAAGGAGAACAAAATGCATCATTTTTTTTCTACAAATGCAATTCGTGTATTCACAAACTGTTGGATTGCATACTACATATTAACTCAAAGCTGATTTTGCATAGTGAACATCATATGACTCATAGAAAGTTACAGGGAATGAAGTGGAACTAAACCTGATCATCGCAACCCATAAGTTAAATGTTGGAACTCATGAACAGTCAAAAAAGTTGTTGAGCATTTGTGAATTCATGGATTATCCATGATCTATCAATGCAGCGGAACTCTCTACATAATGACTTTCCAATGACAAAAAAAAATGCCCTGATGTTCCAAGCAAAAAGGCTTATCTCAGTTGTAATACAAAATCCAGTGTGAAACTTTTTGTCACCTCCAAGATAAAGAACTACTCTTTTCATTCATCAGTATGTACTGTATGCCTAAGAAACTGACAGTTAAGCCACAAAACAAGTCTTTCAGTCAAAACCAACAGAATGTATGAGTTACAGCAATTTCAACAGAATGGCCACCACTCCTATTGGATGATGCTTCATGGAGTCTGGACTTTGACTGACATGAAAGAAACACGTGCAGTTCTAAAGCAGAAAAGCAACAAAATTGGAACAATCCAGCTTTTGCTCCTTACAATCACCACCATCTGAGCACTCCTTTTAATCTTCATAGTCTCGATCCAGACCATTCCTTCTTCCTGCAACAAAGCCCAAAATTCAAGGCCAATGCATACACTGTCCCTAATACAGTTGCTATCCCAACAATTACTAACTAACTACTATTCTTAGCAATTTTTTTCATCCACCCCCTCAACAATTTTTTGATCATTTCAAGGGGGAGCCAACCAAAAACTGAATGTGTATTTCCTTGCCAACTTTGATTGATTTAATCAACTTATTGTAATAATACAACTTTTTATATAATCAAGAAAGGCTTTGGTTTTACCATAGCAAAGGATCACCTCTAGAAAGGCACATCAGGGTGGCAGAAGTGCATATGCAATTGGTAGTCACGCTCTGTGCTAACTCTGACTTTGCAATCAACAACTTCGCATGGTTTACCTGTTCCGAGGTGCATATCATCGCAATGTTTAATCATCTGCATAAGCAATTTCAAATTAGACATAGAACATTAGTAAATGTGACTAGATTTAACGGTTAGAATTGTCACCTCGCGCTTAAGAATTATCATATGGTCATGACGTGGCATCTCAAAAAAGCACATATGGCAAAGACATGAGCTAACTGGAACACTCACTCTGATCCTGCAGTATTCCTTGTATTGCATTTCTAGATGCTTTGAGACACTCTTTCTGTTGGGCGTAGGGACGGCTATGCCAATCCCCCCTCCATGTAAAAAGGCCCAATGCCTAATTAGTTTGAGGACCTGTATGTAAATTTATGAACCAAAGGGGTTCGGCAGGAAGATTGCCTCCTCCCACCTCCCTTATAAATAGAACCCAAGGGGCAGGGGCAAAGGGGCTTCTGATTTCCCCAAACCCTATTACTAGGGGCACTCACTCTCTCCCCATTCTATTCTCCTGTGTGGAACTAGCACCCTAGCTTTCCCTTCACCCCGGCGAAGGTACCTTTCGTCCTGGTGAAGGTACCTTCGTCCGTCCAGGTGAAGGTACGAGCGAAGGGCTATAATCCAACACTTTCCTTTAACCATCTAAAAGAACAAAAGGTAGCAGAAAAATGAATCCTAGAGTTCTGTTTTTTCTTATGAACTGTATGAATCTAGGAATAAAAAAGAAGGTGATGAATCTAGAAAATGCAAATCTTAATCTAAGTTCTGAATCACATGTTGACAAACTCGACACTGTATTAATCTAGGAATCACAAAGAAGGTGGTGAATCTAGAATATACAACTCTGAATATAAGTTCTGAATCACCTGTTGATAAAATCCACACAGTATGAACCTAGGAATCACAAAGAAGGTGATGAATCTAGAACATACTACTCTGAACCTAAGTTATGAATCACATTTTGACAAAAATCTATGCCGTGTGAATCAGAAAGAAGGTGATGAATCTAGAAACAAACAACTCTGAATCTAAGTTCTGAATTCACATGTTGACAAAATCCACACTGTATGAACCTAGAAATCACAAAGAAGGTGATGAATTTAGAACAACTCTGAACCACATGTTCTGAAACCACATCGTGACAAATACCCTATTCGCTTGATCGTATCAGCCATGCTTATCAGCCATGATACAAAGTTTTTCTCTCACAACAAAACAGCATCAGCCGGCTTATAAGCCACAGAAACGATCAAGCGAACAGGGTGAAATCGACGCAAGATTCAACCAATTCGCGATCTTGACAGAAGAGAAGTGAAAAGAATGATACCAGCAAGGGGTTGGGAGGAGGTGGAGGTGGCCATACTGCATAGCGAGATCATCGCCTTGGCGTTGACGACCCTGGCGCGGACTACCGAGGGGCACCTCCTCATCCTCCTCCTCTGTGGCCGGCAACTCGACCTCGACGAGCTGTCACCGTGCGAAGAAAGAGCAAAGCAGCCTCCCGAACCCCTACAGCCCCGCCCAGAGGGCCTCGATCATGGCGGCCAGGCTAGCCCGCCGCGCGGCCTCCTCGCTACGGTCATGCGTGTGCGGCGCTCCCTTGCTCGCTCCCTCGCTCGCTCCCTCGCTAACGAGCTCAGGCAGCCAAGGGGCCCTGCCCCTGTGGTGACTCCTCCCGTGCCCCTTCGCCATCGGGCGGTCCATTCTTGGCCGAGGCGCGGTGAGCTTGTCGGTGACCGAATCGGAGAAAGAAGGCGGGGAGGTTCTTGGACAGGTGTGGTCGGAGACTTGGATTCCGGAGAGCTTTTGTGGGGGTGGTGTTGAGGGAGGACTGGAGGAGGAGGCCGGCGGGCAGCGGAAGACTGGAAGTTTTGAAGGCAGGGGAAGGAAGGGGGTGACCGTTGGCTTTTATGCGGGAAAGGCACCCACCGACTTGAGGGCCTTCTCTGCCACTGCCAGGTAGGGTCGCGGCCTGCTTTACCACTGCCAGGTGGGGCTGCGGTCTGCTTTGTAGCCTTCTTCCCACTTCATCTAAAGATATCCTGTCAGCTGTTGGTACTATCAAACTCAAACTCCCTCCCTAACCAGAGAAAAAAGAATTACTGTAATTTAGGCTATCTAGCTTTCATTACAATCTTTGATATTGTAATATGAGTATTTCACAATTCAGATTACAGGGGAGCAATTCAGCATTCTGAACCTTCATCATCGATCAACATATACGAGTCCTCTTAAATGCAAGTGAGAGCCAAGATTCACCACAAAATCAAGATTTTCCTTTGTGGCGCGACGGAAGATGACATGGAAAGAAAGAAGTGACCCAAGATGTCAGGGCCAAACTCCTTTGTGATGCTACAAAACAGATAACCGTGCACCAGAAATCGTCTGAAAAACACAAGGTTGGCATGAGCACGCGCCACTTGTCTGAAACCAATTCAAACGTTTCAGACTTTCCCTTGCTGAATCGTTGACACGCCATGTCCAGGATCTTGCTGTCGCTGGATAACCAGGAAGAAGCTTCAACCGTCACCCGAAATATCTTCAGTGGAATATAAACCATACTACCATATGGGTTGGGGATACAAGATCCAAACAAAAATAAGGAGTCTGATTTTGAATGTTTACCAGATTAGCCACAAATAATAATTAATAACTTTGCAAGTATCCAACCAATTTCACATGCCACAAAGTGTTGAACAAAAAATTAAAAATTGGTAGGAGCAACATGCTGCACATGGATTTGTGGTATGGTCATTTTCTTGAACAAAGGAAACTAATCATTCCAGCACTTCATTGCAAAGCCAAAGTTTTGGGGTACACAATACAAGGGTAACCTGCTTACTGATAAGGCAACAAGCCAGATAGAACTTGACCAACGATCAAGCGGACAAAATTAAAAGGAACACCCCCTTGAACAAAACACTAAATCCCCTAAAGGCCACTGTTGGCGGTCCTTAACGATCAAATTCGACCGCCAATTAATATCCAAAACAAGAGAAATAAACAAACTTATAGCACATATACATTTACTATTGACATATTTCCACATGTATTGGATACTTAGCGTTTTGCAGGACATATACATGAAATACATGGGAAGTATGGTCAAAATGTGCAAACCGGAAAGCGTAAAGCAGATTCTACAAAAGCACAACAAGCAAAAGCGCAAACAACTTACACATCTGGGCCAAACACCGGCGTAGCAACGGCCTAGCCCACCTCAGGACCCGACCATGCGAAGAAGGCGGCGAGGGGGGCCAGCCCTGGTGCGGCCGCACTAGGGGGTGCGCCCGCACCCCCACCGCTGCCTCTTGGGCCCAGCTCTCTACGGTGGTTGCATTGCGGCATGCAAAGGCGGTCTACGATGGTTTCCTATTTTATTAGCCTCCAAACCGACCATCCTAGGCTATAAATAGATGGGGAGAGCTCCATTCACAACACACCACAACTCAAGATCCTCTCTCCCTCCACTTGTATCTTTTTACTATTTTTAATAGTGTTTGGAGCTAGGCAAGACTCTTGTGAAGAGCTTGGACATCTAGAAGGAATCTTGATATGATCAATATGAAGAGTTATTCTATGTTCTTGTTCTTATCTTATAAATATAGTTATGTTATAGAATTAAAGCAAAGTTCTTATGTTATTCATTTAGCATATGAAACTTTATGCTTAATCTTTCATACAACATACATGTTGAGACCAAGACCTAAAATTAGGTGATGAGTTCTACTTTAAGTTAGTTTTGGTCATTGTTTTCTTGCGGGTTCGTCATCTGTCCCCGTGGCGGATGCTCTAGTAGAGGACTCCTAATAAAGACGGATGTTCCTGGCCAACGCTAGAGTAGTAACTGATAGCGTAGACATGATGTCTAAGCTATAGGTTACCTTCGTTTGCCTCATTCCCCACGGTTGAGGGGTAGGCGGCAGGTGGTGACAGCCCTGTCCGTCATTTGTAATCCCCCATGTTCGGGTTTGGCGTAGAGGTGGAAGCCGGAGGTACCTGGCAGACCAAGTATAAGCCGGTGCCCGATGTAAGTTTATAGTGACCAAAGCTATTTTAACTTAGAATCTCTAACCTTAGAAACTCATGTATTTGTATGACTATCTGCTTAGCATAGCTATATAAAATAAGCCTGCTCCAGTCTAGGTATATTCTTTTATTCTTTATTCTTTCTTTTTATCTTTATTTTTGAGATTGGTTTGAGTGTGTGTGTCACACTATCCAATATTTATCTTGGCTTACCCCTATTATGAACTGTGGTCTATTATACAGTCGTGCTATCTTGACCATGTCCCTATTGGAGACTTTTACACCATGCCCTCCTTTGGAAAAATATAAATGAATAATACCCAAATACTTCCGGGTGAAATGCTACAACGATATATTCGTGCGCTTACGGAATATTTCTGCATGTGTTCAGAAATATCGTCAAGGCGTTTTTGGTGCTATTGCTAGAAACACCGATCCTAGTGATTACGCTAAGAAATACCAACAGCCACCACATGAGACGAGCATCAAGGAAATGTTTATTTGGGAGCAGGGGCGGATCCAGGGTCGATGGGCTGCAGCCCAAGTCCTTGCTCCCAAAAACCTCTACCCTCCTCGACCCAAAGCATGGTAAATCAACCCAATGCAAAGGGATGGAACTCCGGCGTCCAACCCAGCAAGCAAGGGGCGTCAATCTCATGTCAACTCGCTTCTTCCGACGCTCCAAAACCCTTCGAGCGCTGCTCGTTCTCCTTGCTTGTAGGACCCTATGTAGCCCCTGCTCCTATACCAATACCATAAAGCTCAGCCCCCTCGTAATCAATTTCTGAATCCACCACTGTTTATGAGTATTGAAAACTTTCGTATTGTTGAAGATGATGCCACAGCATGTCAACAAGTGCAACAATTTTTTCCACAATATCTCATGTTCAAGCCACAAATATATGTTGAACCAATCTAAAAACTAGCTGTAATTTAATTTAAAATATAAGGAGCATGAACACTTTTTACATGCACGAACCAAATTTATTACAAGTTTGACAGCTAAATTGGACCAGCTTCAGACATGCCCAAAACAACTCAAAAACGAA
>PUID01032628.1:79734-96380 GCA_002993905.1 Miscanthus sacchariflorus | reverse complement strand
GGGGGGTAGGGGAAGAACGAGGCTGCCACGGGCCCAGCCCACGGAGCTCCGACAAGACCCTATCGCGCCATGGCAGTGGGCTATGGGCGGTGGGGCGGTGGCCGGCGATGGAGGGCGGGGGAGGGGGGCGCCGGGCATAGGGAGGAAGAGCTATCATCGCGGGGAGGAGGGCATCCGGATGCGCCCCTGTGTCTGGACGTCCGGGCGCTAGCAGCGCCGTTATAAACACACCCCACTCCACTCCCTCCCACTTGCACTCCTGAATCCCCACCCCAATGGCCGCCGCCGCCACCGGCCGCACGGCTCCGCTACCGTCGCCGGGCCCCGTTCGCCACCGGCGTAGAGGTGGAGGTCCTCGTCGACGACGACTTCCACGCCACTAGCGCGAGGCCACCGTTGTCGGGTTCGTGCCCGCCCGCCACCGTTACACCCACAGCGTGCTAGACGGATACGAGGTGGCCTACGCCCACCTGGAGGAAGGCCGCGGCCGGCAGCGTCCCGCTCGCAGCCGTGTCCGCCCACGGCCCTTGCCTCCGACATCCCCGCCGCGTTTCCTCCTACATGACGCGGTCAAGGCGTTCCGCAAGAACACTTGGCGCGCCGGCCTTGTCGTGTCCGCCTCCCCCTCCGCCGTCACAGTGGCGTTCCCCGTCACCCGCAAGGCCATCGAGTTCCCGCCCGGCCTCGTCTGCCCCCACCGTGTCGACGGTGACTGGGCCCCCCGTCACGGGCCGCGATGGATCAGGTTCAGGCCTATCTTCAGCCCGCCAGGGTCTACGAGGTCGGGGATAAGGTCGAGGTGGTGAGGAGGGGGGATAAGGTGGGTCTCTGCGATGGTGGCGAGGGTGGTCACTGGTCGACGACCTCAGCTATGTGGTGGAGTACGACGACGACCTAGATCTAGAGGAGGAGGAGGTGGACAGCGGCGCGAGGAAGGCCACCACGGAGTCCCTGCACTGCAAATTCATTTGGCTGGCCGTGGAGCGTTTGTCGCGAGAGATGTTCCAGCTCGGCCCTGGTGCCACAGTGGAGGCATACTGTGATGGGGCATGGTTGCCGGCAGTGGTGCGCAGGGTCGTTGGGGAGGGTGACTTTGAGGTCAGTATCCATGGCAAGGAAGCTAAGCCGCTGGTGACCGACAAGGTCAGGCTGCAGTACAACTGGGATGGCAAACAATGGACGATTGTGACTGCTAAGTTGATACAGCAGGTAAGATTTATTCCAGCTTGTTTGCTGTTCTCAAGCCTTGTGATGCATTATTAGTCCATCTGCATGCATGGATTGCTGAAATTTGACATAGGTACAAGTACTTCAAATCAAGCTCGTGTTTGATGAATCTGGGGATCCTTGAACATGTTGCACTGAGGCTGTCCATTAATGTGCATTACCTAGCATTTTGGATTGGCTGTCTTGTCAGTTTATAAGAAGTTTGTTTTACCATTGGCATGTCTTATCTATATGCGCATTGCTAAACAATGGTTCCCCTTTCGCTTTTGAACATAGCTATATAACATCCTATCGTCAACTTGGCTGACATATTCAAAGTGTTTATTTACTTGTACAGAGACAGCCTAACCTGAAGCCACAGTCCATGCATGGAAAAGGTCCAAGCAGACCCATTCATGCGGCGTCCATTGGTGATGAACAGAGTCATGATCCGGAATCTCCTACCACCAAAAAGTCAAAGGAAAGAGCTGCAGCAACTAGATGCCATATTAGCTGACGATTCAACACCTCAAAATGAATCAGTACCAAAGAGTAATGGAGAAACAGTGGACAAACAAGAAGTACTGTCTGAGATAATGGTTTCCGATGGTCATCTTAATGCACCTTTATCTCACAGAATGATACGGAGAAAGGTTGATGGGGACAGGTACTCGATCTTCCGTCAAGTTCAAGATAACTATCGTTTTTGGCGGAGCACGACACACCGATCCGGCTTCATATCACAAAAGACCCGAACCCTGCAATCTTAGCACCACGACTCCTCTGGTTATCAACCGTGTCACCAACTGGTTGACCTCGCCACGAAGGCTAATCCCTGCCTGCGAAATGAAGAACACAAGCAAGAACTCGAAAGTACGCAGCTCAAAGATTGGGACAAACTGCAGATGTATGATTAAGATCACAAAGTGGGGTTTCACAAACTGATAACGGCGACTATTCAAAGACAGATTAATCTAAAGCAAAACCCATACCCTAACGTAGGCGGCGGCTACTGATTATATTGCCTAAGAGGCGTCTAATGACCCCTACTCACGTCCATAAGGTGTCCCACCACGTTATAAGGCCTAACGGCCCAAAAAGACGGCGACACAACGCTCTGACAGATTTTGGACACTGACTTGTTTCGACGATTTTCGTCGACTGTGGTTGAATTTTGAGCAAAGCCATTGGTTAGATTATAAAATTATATTTCCATAGATATATGGATCGTCAAAAACGGAGTCCGTATGCAACCTAAGCGTCTTTTTTACTACAGGCTGCTCTTGGAGTCCGAGATGGACTCAGACTCGAGTTGGACTAGGCCTCCGGCTTGGCATGGATGCCCTTGCTGGCCTCCTAAGAAGGTGGCCAAGGAGGAGGACGTCCAAGGGCTTCCTTGTGTGTTCTTCATCTCCTTGGGGCGGGCTGTCTCTTGGGCCAAGGTCCCAAGGATGAATAACAAGCCTATGACGACGATGTAGCTCCTAGCAGAAACAACGACAGAAAGTCTTGATGATTTGGAGGCCTTGCTGACGTGGTATTGAGGTTGAACCAGATCTATTTGAAAGATTATCCAACAAGCTTTCCATCAAGTGCTCATTGACCTCAATCGCACTCCGGATGGATGAGCTATGACCTTCCCAACGAAGCAATGTCGGACTGCTGACGAACTGAAAGTTCAACTTTGATGGACTTGCACTTTGAGATACATTTGTACCTATAAGCAAATAATGACATGTACATGTGGAACCAAGTGAATTGTACCAAAAATCACTATGCAAATGTAGGAACGGGCTCACCTTATAATCAATGGTTGTATCCAAAGGTGTCATGTCCTCATCAAAGGTGATCTCTGTCAAGCTACCAACGGTAAAGAACGATATATCAAAGAATATGTACCTACACGCCCTACTCATGAGCTTCTGGGAGAAAATGATGCCTCTGATAAAGTAGCCCCCTTCATTATGTTCTGTATTTGGGTGATTGGCTTTTACAACATCTCCTTTTCATATTCATGAGTGTTGTGTTCTGTTTCTCAATCTATATTAAGGTGTCAACACAGACCAATAGTGGTTCATCAAATACAAAGATTCATACCTATGAGACATGTTGATTTTTTCTCAAGCACACATTCATATTTAAGGTGGTTACTAAAATCTAACAATAATATCTGTACAATCTACAGTGGAAAGATCGGATGAACTTTGCAGTCCACTTAGCTCATCAGATTTGACTGGTACTATCAAGCAGAGAGGAAGAAAGAGAGCGGCAGGGCCAATGAAGCAGCAACCGCCCCTTAGCAGTAAGAACACATTTTTTTGAACTTATATTATCCATCAGCTTCTCACCCTGGTACTGTTTCTAGTGCAGCTAGATGGTACAAAATCTCATACTCAGCAGCAGATGGAGAGAAATTTGGAGGGTGAACTGAACACAGTCGGATCATCAAATCAGGTCCTGTTACCGATGGTACCTGCCATCTCTGAATCAAATTTTAATAGAAAAGTTATGAACTGTGAAAACATTGCCATACTGGAAATGTTCATAGTTTGCCAAATAACTGATGGCATACATCAAAGTAGCAGATTTATGACGAATGACTGGTTTTCTGTTTGCAGGTATGCATAGTAGTTCACGGTGCACCATGGACAATTCACCAGTAAGGAGCTGCTCAGCTGGTGGGAGCCCTATGCCTTCACACTTGGTGTTCACTCAAGTACCCAGTCACCAGGTTCCATTTGCCAAGAACTCACCTTTGTGGCCACTAATTGAAGCATATATGGGATGTGTTTAAGGAGGTACCACAGCAGCCACATTTCCTTCCACTCCGAGAATTCTTGCCAATGCTGCTTGAAGGTATGGCGTTTGGTATGATGATGCCGTACGCCATCTTAGTGAAAAGCATAATGGAATAGAGCAGACCGTGGAATGTTTCGAAGAAAACATGGATGCACTCTGCCATCTAGAGGAAAATGGGTTCAATGTTCAGTCTTTGTGATGCACCCTGACCAAATTATTGCAGATAAAATCTTATGACACCCATTATATCGAGGAAATAGACAGGCTGAAAGCAGAGATTGTGGGGAAGACAAGTTCTTTGTCACGATTCGATAACTGCTCGATGAAAAGGATATAACTGTGGCTGAGCTCGAGAAGAAACTTGGGCAACTTCGCCAGGAATCACAGAAGGTTGCCAATGAAAAAGAAGAAGAAGAAGAAAAGAAGCTCTCTAGCCTCGAAGCGGCATGTAGCAGGCTTGTGGAGGCGCGTGGTGACGCCGAACGGCATCTTACGCCGAGCTACATGCATGAGCTCATTTGAGGAATTGGTGAAGGGGAGATTTTGTGGTGGTAGTAGTAGTGGTAATGACCCTTCCCCAGACCCCACTCGTATGGGAGCCTCTGGCACTGAGTCTGCCCTTTTTTTAGTAGTAGTGGTAATGGTTCTCATCTGAGGACTTGACAAATCGAAAATACTTTTGGTGAGTGTGGACTAGCTTTTCGACGTCGGTGAGAGTTTGGTGCTTGTCTTAGTATGCTGGCTTTCAGAGTCTCCACATTTTGTTCCAGAAATTATTTCATGCCGCTAATTAAATCTTTTGTCTGCTTGAACACTAGTGAGTTACCAACAACGAGTTAAGATCCCGGCAAATATGTTACCCACATGTTTTCTACTTATATAAAAAAACGTGAGAGAAAATGATTGGTCTTGTAATGAACTATTTGAATCACTTAGAGATCTATGGATATACAACTTTACTACATACCTGTGTTACTGTTAGTGGTAATGCAAAAGAAGCTTGTCCCATTTCATTTTCCATGGCTTTCCTAGCCGCCTTCAAATAGTTCGACTTGTTGCTCAACAATATGTTACTCTCTTTGTATGTGGAGAGTATATGTAGACTAATCATCCATCCAGCCATCTAAAGTTATTGTCCTGTGAGAACCGAGCAATAGCTCGGATAATAATCAGCGAAGATACTTATACCCCCTATCCATTAGGGACTAAACCCAAGGTTTCATGCTGTTCGTACATCTCATAATAAACGATATGTCCACCGATAACAAGGTACCTATTGACAATCAAAACTGTCAAAAGGGTCTGATCCTAGAATTTCTAGTGGAAACTGGCTTAGTCGACATTGGTAACTTTGTAAAATGTATAATTAATGGACTTCACTATTATGTTCCTCTCGTCAAGGTGATCTAAAAACATATATAGAACATTTAATTTAGAATCCAGATGAAGAAAATGCAACTTTGTGAAAAATCATCCAACACAAAACTAGCTTAGCTAGTTTCCCATTTTGGCTAGCCCCATGTTGTAAGGCTTCTTCACATTGAAGATTGGACTTCACCATTGAGTTCCTCTCATCAAGGTGATCCAAAAACATATATAGAACGTTCCATTTAGAGTCTAGATGAAGAAATTACGCTCTTAAAAAGAATCCACTCTCCGAAAGAATTCACCTTGCAGAAACCAGCTAAACCAGTTCGAGAATGAGTAGTATTTTGTCAAAATTTATAAAGTACTTTGACCCCCTCGTAGGATATATAGGACCACGTCCTCTCTTTATAGATACAAGGAGATCATGACTAATTGAGATATCCAATCGAACAAAAACAAACCAATCAACTTTTTACCTCTCTTGTCCTAATATGTTCTTACGCCAATGTTGCCGCTCCTTTCTTGATTCGACGACTGGTGTAAATACTATGACATCTAAGAGAGGGTGGGCAGACCAGGCTCTTCTTTTTTAATATAAATCCAGGTGGGGAAACTCTCCCCACATTACCCTTAAAAAAACTTGGCCTCTAAATTCACTTATCAAAACCTATGCAAGATAAGGAACTATCTAGATGTGCAACTAAGGTTTTGCTAAGTGAGTTGCTATCTCTACCACAAAATAGTTATGCAACCTAGGCTCAAATGCTATCAACTAGCCTAGCAAACTAAACAAGAATAGTAAACACACAACCTAGGTACGCAAAGTAAATGCAGAAGTTTAAGTGAGATAGAGATGCAAACTCCCGTTAACGACTCCAGTATTTTTACCAAGATATCGAGAAGCTCAGGCTCCCCCTAATCCTTGTTGGAGACCCTCGTAAGGATGCCCTTAGAAGGGCCAAGCTCCTGATCGGGTGACTCCGTGGAGCCCATGGGCCTTCCCCACACGCAATGGGTCTTCTCTGGGCCTTCTCTCAGACCGCTCCCGTTGTCTTCACTATCATATTTCTGGCCTAAACGCTGAGGGTCAAACATTCCCTTGGTACAAGCTAGGTGGTCACTCTGCACGCTGGAGGGTCTCGCAACACTACAAATTAAGGCCCTAGTGTACAAATCTTGGTGCGCGCAAGTACCGATAGCTTGGAGGGTATGCAAGTCTCAGTAAACACTAGACCTAATAAGCCTAATGCAAGCGCCAAAACGGTGGTCTAACTAGCCTATGCACTTCGCGAAAACACCTATACTACTCACCGAGTGAATCCTTAAGCACTATGGCCGCTAGAGAACTTGGAGAAGTGACTCAACACTCATACAACTTCAGCATACTCAAACCATTCCAAACTAACCAGCCAAGGCAGTATTTATAGCCTCCCCAAAGAAACTAGTCATTTGGCAAAGGACAGTTGCCTTTATGTACACCGCAAACTTCTGGTCGTATCACTGGATAAATCTGGTGTCTGCCATGTGGACTAGACGTTGAAAACTAGCTGTTGGATCAGCCGACCGTTGTGACTGTTTCTTTGGTGCCTTTCTACAGTGCGTCACCAGAGTTTTTTGGTGGCTATGTGGTGCTCTTAGGTTCTTGCTTGAGCACCATAGAGAAGCCTTTTCTCTGGTCCCTTTGCACCAGACTTTCCCGGTGCCTTCATTTCTTGTCTGCATAAACTGTCTACCCCTGACGCTTTCTCTGGTGTTGCTTCCTTTTGAAACACAAGACTTTTTCGGTGAGTCTTCTGACTCTGCCTGTCTTCAGTGTACAACACCTCTTTCTCCGGTGCCTGACACAGCATAGCACCGAACTTTTTTGGTGCCACTTTGTAGGCTGGCTTCTCTCTATTTCTTTATCTCTTTTAGCCGGGCTTCATCTATTTGGTGTCTTGGACTTCTTGCAAGTCTTTGTACGTCTTCAATATGGCTTCTAGTGTCTTGTTTGAGGTGTTGAGCACTCTGATCTTCATGCTGCCCAAGTCCAAACCAACCTTGCATCCAATTATATTAAAACCTTGTATACTAGCAAATATTATTATTCCAAATGGTCATGTTGTCCATCAAACACCAAAATCCCATGATGGATCATGCAAGGTGCCATGGGCGTTCATGTTGTTGGGGCCTCGAGCTGCTGAAAGGATCTATGCATGGCTAGATGGGGGGGGGTTGAATAGCTAGTAAACACTAGGCAAGTTGATCAGTACAAAAGGCAATCCTAATAACAACTACTTTTCTAGCCTAAACACTAGAAATCAAGCCTTCCTACACTTTCTAGTTGCAAGCTTAATTGTTTAATCACACAAGAACTAAAGCAACTAGAGGCACCTTCTAACACAGATGAATCTACAAACAAAACTAGCTACTATATAAAAGGCTACCACTACTCAACCAACTACACAAGCACAAGTAATGAATTGTAATTGCGACAAGTATAGAGAAGGCAAACCAACAAGGGCAAGTAACACAAATATTTAGCCCAATGTTTGGGTGTTTGTCAGCAACATACATCCTAGTTGAGGCAGATTCTTTAGTTCACCACTTCACTAGACTCGCGAGCACATAGCTCGGCCCCTAAGACAAGGGCACTAGTGTGGAAGCCGGTAGAACACCAAGAACAACTCCAAGCCTCAATGATTCCACTAGAGTTACTCTTTGCGAATCTCCCATGGGAATGAGCAGAAAGCCCCTCACAAGCAAAGAATAGGAACCTTGCCAATCTTGAAGCGCTGCTCAACGATCTCCACAAGCACCAAGCCGGCTGGGTAACAACAATCACCAAGAGTAACAAGAGAATCCAAAATCACAAAGACTTCCTAGTGCCACAAGATTCAACTCTCAAATGCAATGTATAGAGCCACTCCGATCTCTCATAAATGCAATCACAAAGTCAAGAGAGTGAGTGGGAGACTTGCTTTATCTCTTAGAGGGAGTATGAGATTCAATAATTGGCCAAGAGACCCCCCATGGCTGAGCAAGTCACTATATATAGAGGGGGGGTATAATAGAGTCATTACCCCTTCACTTAGCACACTGCGAGGCTGGCAGTCCAACCGACCGCCTGCCAACAATCGAAATCACAACCCCAATGGCCATTTTCATGAACACATATTAATTCGGTGGATCGCTGTTCATTCCGTGTGTTCACCACCGGATTAATCCAGTGTTACATAGAGAGGTCCAAAACCTTAAATTTCATCAACAGATAAGTCCGGTGCTTTGCACCCGAAAAGTGTTTAACCTTTTTGAAAACAATTGGGACTCATCTGTGCTCTGAACACAGGGCTCGGTCTAACTACGGCACCCAGCCAGTTAGACCGCCACCATTGTCTGGTGGGCCTGGGGTAGGAACAATAGCAGCTAATATTATGATGGGACAACCCGCGCACTAGATACCGGAGAAAGCGCTCTCTCGTGATTTTGAACACGCGTGCTCCTGAGCTCTCTACAGTGATGGCGGTGTGACCTGTGGGCCCCCACGGTTAGCCTGCCAGGCTACAACAGCTCGGCCCAAGAAGCACTTCTCACCGACTTTTGTACTAACCTATTAATCCGGTGCCAAACCCTAGAGGGTCACCGGAAATGTCTGGTGAGGCACAAAACAACCCACCAAAGATCATTTTCAAAGCTTGTTTCAATGTGCTAACTTCCTCCAAATGTTCCAACACTTTGTACACGTGAGTTAGCATTTTTCAACATTTTTCAAAGCTTTTCTCTTGCATTCTCACTACATCACTAAGGCGCAATGCATATGCAATGTTAGTCACACTTAGTGGCACTAGATAAGTATTGTCACTTAAGATCTCTCCTTATTATAGTACAAATATCTATTATAAATCGAACTATGCACTCTATTGCATCTTGGTTGGCAAAACCAAAACACTAATGGTATACCTTTGCCTAAGGCTTGCTTTCCATTCTATGTTCTCTCCAAAGGATGAACACTTGCACACATGTAGTCATGATCTCCATCTCCATCATCTACTATGCATTGTTCATCTCCATCAAGTGGACCCTCTCTAAACAAACTCATTGCAAGAATTAGTCCGGGGCAAGAGTGTGTATGATAGAGGAGAGAAGTGAATTCAAGGGAAATTGGACTTAATCGGTTTGAGGTCCGGACTTGAGGACTAGAATAATTATTTGTCACTGGTGGTTGGTTTTTAAATCCAGCAGTAATATCCTTTTTGCTTATGAACCGACAGTTTTAAAATTTCGGCAGTGATGGGCCAGCAGTGATTATGGTTGTGAAGTAGTGAGAAGATCTAATGATGTTAGATGTTGGAGATGTTTTTGTTAAATTTAAACTAGGCCCGCTGCATGCAGTTGTGCTTGCCCTGTAAATTTTAGTACAGTTTTCCTTAGTGTATTGTGAGAATCGATAACGAGATTTAGTTTCTTTTATTTCTTTTTTGGCATCCAAAAGTTAACATGCAATTTTCTTGTGTGTTTTCTAATGTCTCTGTAGGTTTAGGCCAAATTATTGTGATGTTAACGTGCTATTTTCTTGTCAGTTCTCGGCTATAACCTCAGCCAAAAATAATTGTACAAGGTATCTACAGTATTATATAGATGGTGTGAAGATATATGTAGATAGGAATTGTGAAGCATGTCTAGGAGGGAGACCTATATATTACACTACTAGAAACCAAAATTTATCTATTGGTACGAAACCGACAGGGAAATACCAAATACCGATAGAGAAATTGGGAACCGATTTCCCTGTCACTTCATCGACCGATAGAATAAAGGCAATAGAAATAGGAAGTTTTCCTGTCGGTGAACAAATTTCCCTATTGGTACACCAATTTCCTTGTCAGTAGCCCCTCGTCGAAAAAATTATCGGCGGTCAGGTCTAGTATCCGCCTCACTTGAGGTCGACAAAAAAATGTCTGGAATTGTATCCCTATCACTCAAGGTCGACAAAAAAATGCAACGTACCATCAAAGAAACAATTTCCCTATCAAGTTTCTATCGTAAAAAAACAAATTAACCGCTGACATACTGTACCGACAGGAAAATATTTCTCAATTAATTGATTCATTCGTATAATAGTTGATGAATATTGTACTCATTATCTACTTGTAATATAATGTTTAACATTAATAAAGTATCATGGCTTTCCAATACAGTACTGCATTATCCAATTACAATACTAATATCAAAATCTTTATTCAATTACAACAAAGAACACAAAACATAATTCTTCTCTAGAGCTGCTCCATGGTGTCATTGTTCTGCTCCATGGCAAATAATGGTATAGTTAGGACAAACAGAATGAACAAGGATAACAATAGAATCTTTAGTTAAACTAAGGTATAATAATGGTTTTTTCACGTGCTGCATGAAGGATTCCAGCAACAAATTATAAAGCACGATAAGGCACATCTATTTTCAGCTATTCCCCTAGATAACTTGGATAGCAGGTTCCCATATCAACTTTTTCAGGTGTTAGTAGATTTGACTAACAAACTGTATGTTCAGATACTTAACTCCAAAACACGCATAACCCCTGAACTACAACTGTTATGACATTTTATCTTACAAAGGATAGAAAGCTAGAACCAAATTCTGTAGTATTCCAGATATTGAGATTTTCAAGGTTTAGTTGCTTCACTAGACTATTTTCTATATTCCATTAGCTCCTACAGAATTGTACAGAATATATTACAGAATCTAGAAAACACTCTGTACCCACAACACTATATTTTTGGGTAACCCAAGTACTGAACAAATTTCGGGTAATGGCTTTTCGGGATCGAGTAGCAATTTCTAATACCTGAATTACCCGACCCGAAATTTTTGGGTAACCCAAATGCTCACGCAGGTGGGTTTTGGATTTTGCGGGTTTTTGTTTGGCGCCCACGCTAGGCTCAGAGCAGAAGGTTTGGGCACGCTAGGATTTTTGGCTGGCATTTTTCTGTGTGTAACTTAGAGCTATATAAAATTTTAGCACCTGACAGAATAAATAAATTTCTCTGTATGTGTTTTGTTAACCGATAGGATAATAAATTCCTTTGTCGGTTGCATATTTTTTCATGTTGGTTACTAGCCACCGACAGATTAATATCTATTTTCCTATCGGTCGATGCAATATCTAGTTCTGTATCCAATTTTAAGAAGACATGTATTTTTGAAACGGATGGAGTAAACACAAACTATATATCATCCTAATAGGCTGGGGTCACTAGCTAACATATTGTCTTTTTCTCTCTGAGTACCAGATGCCACTGTGAATGGAATCGGCTACAAGACCCAATCAACAATGTCAAGCTTACTTGAAATATGGAATCAGTGGGAGATTCAGTTGATGGTACTCACAAGTTTTGTGCTGCAGCTCTTTCTGTTTGTTACTGGAAGCCTCAGGCGCTGAAACATCAGCGGGCCCCTTAGGGTTTCAATATGGTTGGCTTACGTTGGGGCAGACTTGGTTGCTGTTTATGCCCTTAGTCTCTTTTCCCAGTATGAGGAGAAATACATTTTGGGAAGGCACTCGTTTAGGGACACATCTCCTTTCCTTTGGGTGCCTTTTCTCCTAGTGCACCTGGGTGGCCAAGATTCCATAACTGCATTTTCCATCGAGGATAACAACTTATGGCTGAGACACCTGCTGAATCTCGGAATCCAGGGGACTCTAGCTTTGTATGTTTTCTGGAAATCAATAGTTCAATACACATAATGAATTTGCAGGTGCTATTACCTGCACCATTCATATTTTTTTCCACAACGGTAAAACCAAATTTCATTACTTGGAAGCAACGAAATTACAATAGTCTGAAACAAGATAAACGTAAACTACCGCACCCCCAACAGGCCAAACTGGACAGAACACAGAGGGTTCATCCAGGTGGCCCAAAACAGACCACGAGCCTGAAACGAGTTAACCATCTACTGAAAGCATTCAAGCGCCACACCCAGCATCCATACCCATCGTCACGGAAGGATATATTACACGCCTGAAACGGTGACAAAAACAGCAGCGCAGGCTGTGCAACCTGACTCCAAACAGGAACTTGTAGTAAACTAATCAACCAACATAAGGGACCAACTGTCGCTCCTCCTCCGCATGCGCCCGCAGATCTTGCTTATGGAAGGAGAGGGCCGCCATCTTCACTACTTCAGCTCCCTGGACCACCTGCTTCTTCAGATCCTCCATCAGAAGACCTGCCCAATATGTCAAAAAGGAACAGATCATACACACAATCTCAGTAGGAGATTTCACTCTTTTGTGATCAAAACAGACTGCATTTCTGGTCCTCCATATTGCCCAGCACACGGCTGACAGACCAACTGCGTGCATCTGTGAACCCTGAGGGAGAATTTTGGAGATCCAGACCCAATCCTCTTCCAGACTCCCAGGCCTACAATCAGTTCCCAAAGAATAAGCCAACAGGCTCCAAATATATTTAGCGGTTAAGCATCCAAAGAATAAGTGATTGCCACTTTCTTTTTCTGAACAGAAGGCACAATTAGTGTTTCCTTTCCACTTCCTTTTGCTCAGGTTATCCTTAGTAAGAATAGCACCCTGAGAGACTAACCACATGAAAATTTTGATTTTCAATGGTATCTTGGCTTTCCAAAACCTCTTGAAGTTGGAGCCATACTCATTTCTACACAGGTGTTTGTAAGTTGACTTGATAGAAAAAACACTAGAATTTTCCCAATCCCATTTAGCTCTATCTTTTTCCTCATTTATACTAAAACGGTGTACAATATCTTGCAACCGCCTTAGCTGAATTTGTAAGTCTTCATGAAGCCATCTTCTAAAAGACAGCCGCCAATTTTTGAGTTTCATACTTTCCACTGAACATTCCTGATCCTCACTTATATTGTACAGACTTGGTAATTTGTCTGCCAAGGAGACAAGACCACACCACCGATCATGCCAGAAACTGGTGGTTTTACCATTTCCCACCACCATAGATCTGCCTTTCAGATATAAATGTCTCACCTTTAGCAAATCATTCCACACAGGGGAATTCTTATTGCTTTTTTCAGCTGGGAGATACCTCCTTTCTTCAAATATTTTTTCCTGATGATATCTTGCCAAATGCCAGTGCCATTCTCAGCTTTCCACCACCATTTGCACAAAAGGCTGATATTCATCTTTCTCAAATCCTTAATCCCTAGCCCCCCTTTATCTTTTGCCTTGGTTATTTTGGTCCACTTAACCAGATGATATTTCTTTTTCAAAATCCCTCCCTGCCAGAAAAATGTTTTCCTGACAGAGTCCATTTTTGCTTATAGTTGACATGGGCAGCCAATACATAGACATAGCATACACTGGTAGATTACTCAAACATGAGTTAATCAAAACCAGTCTACCACCCATACTCAGAGAGCTACCTTTCCAACCATCCAATCTTTTTAGAAGTTTTTCAATGATGGGAATCCAGTCAGCTACATGGAGCTTGGAGCCAGCCACAGGGACTTCAAGATATTTAATAGGCCATTTTCCAATGGCACAACTGAACATGTTTGAAAATTCTAGGTTCTTAGCATCATCTTGACTCACCATAATGACCTCACTCTTAGAGAAGTTGATTTTTAGTCCAGACATGGATTCATACAAGTATAAGAGGAGTTTCAGGTGTGAAGCCTGTTCTCTATTATCCTGGATGCACAAAATTGTGTCATCCTCATATTGAATAATGGCCACACCATTCTCAATGTAATCTGGCACTAGGCCTTTGATCAATTTATTCCTTTGTGCCAGAGAGATCATTTTAGCAAGGGTGTCAGCAGCAATGTTGAACATGAAAGGAGACAAAGTATCACCTTGCCTAACCCCTCTACCAGACTTAAAGTAACTCCCACTAGTATTATTGATTTTGACACTCACAGTCCCAGAACTCATCACTAATTTAATCCACTCACACCATTTAGCACAGAAACCTCTTTGTTTGAGACATTCAAAGAGGAAGTCCCAATTGAGTTTGTCATAGGCTTTTTCAAAATCGAGCTTGAGCACAAGGCCATCTTTTTTCTTAATTCTAATATAATGTAGAATCTCATGCAAAGCCATAATCCCATCCATGATATTCCTATTTGTCAGAAAACCAGATTGACTTTTATTAATGATTCTCCCCATGACTTTCTCAAGTCGAAGCATCAAGGTTTTGGTGAAGACTTTATATATGACATTTAACAGACAAATAGGTCTGTATTGCTTTATGTTGTTAGCCTCTTTGGTTTTGGGGAGGAGTGTAATAATACCATAGTTAAATCTACCAATATCCAATTTGAGATTGTAAAGGTCATGAAACAAGGCAAGCAAATCATTTTTAATGAAACCCCAGAAATGTTGATAGAACTCAATTGGAAAATGGTCTGACCTGGAGAAGTGTTCCTATCCATAGAGAACACAGCATCCTTGATCTCAGCCTCAGAAAAAAGGTTTTTCTAACTCAACATTCTCCTGCTCAGTCACTAGTTCTGATTGGCCCCAACTACCCTGATCCAGATGGACACCAGAGGGGGGAGAAGGGCCAAACAGGTCTTTGTAAAAATGAGTGGCATGCTCCACCAGGGCAGCATCCCCCTCAATGACATTCTCATTATGCTTCAGAGAGAAAAATGGTATTCTTCCTCTTCTTACCATTAGCAATTCTATGAAAGAAGGCTGTGTTATTATCTCCTTTCAAAAGCCACATGCTATTTGATCTTTTGTGCCAATAGTTTTCCTCATCTTCAGACAACTTTAGCATTTCAGCTTGAATAAATGACTTCCTATTCAGCTTATCAGCAGATAAGGCCGACTCTAGTTTTTCCAAAATCTCCAACTCTTTAGTTAATTTTTTTTTGTATTTTCTGGTATGTCCCTTAAGACTTTGGCCCCATCCTTTTAAAAACTTTTTAACTCTGTCCATCTTGATGCACCAGGCATCAATGGCAGATTTAGCTACAATATTTCTACTCCAGATTTCTTGCACTTTTGGATTGAAATCAGCATGCTGTAACCAGGAAGTCTCAAAGCAAAAAGGCCTTGAGCCAATCTTTTGTTCAAGATCAGTTCTCACAATCAGAGGATTGTGATCAGACATCTGGAGGTGAGCTCCTCACCTTTGTCTGGTTACTCTTGCTGCATCATGGTCTGGCGATGCAGCAACGGAGGTGAACCTCCTGACCTCTGATGATCCTGGCTTACCCAAGCTAGGGTCAGTAGCGGCAGCTCAAGGAGGGAACTTTGGACCAAGGCCAGAACAGCCACGTTACGCTTTCGACTTCCGCCGCCCGTCAGATGCATGGTGCAAAATGAAGGCTCGCGACACCCGCGGCACTAGTTTCTGTCACTCGATCGGCGGATTTGAGAATGCATCGTAAGCATTGCACTACTGCAGTCGGCAGCCTGATCAACGATGATATGCAATCCAGTCAGGATTTATATATATATAATTGTACTTATTATAGTTTGCATGCTTTCAATAATCCGCTGCCCACCGATCGTGTGTCAGCTGCCATGTGCACTGCGTTGGCCCACAGGATTATCGGCTCAGGTGAGTGAATCACTCATCAGTTTTGCCGAGCACCCGTTAGTGTTGCCGAGCACTCACTAGCCGTGCCGACCACGAACGATCGTTGTCCGTCCCCACACACTATGGCTGGAGCTAGAAGAAGAAGGAAGAACAGAGCAAGCACACACAATATAAGACACCAGCGTTGGCCGAAGCCTTGTCTGTGAGATGACAAATCTAAACTCTCTTTACTGAGTTGCCGTGGTAGTCTATTTATATAACTCTATCCATCTAGTTCTAGTACAGCTCACATGCTGTAACAGTAACTATATAACATACAGGGCTGACTCTGCGCCGACCACTGCATGTGCCTACAGTGCTGCAGGTGAGCAGTTCGGCGCCTGCACCTACAGCGGCTACAGTATCACAGCACGGGGTCTTTTTCGGCGCCACCTTCCCCTTGCTGTGTTCACACAAGGTAGCAGTAGATTATCTAATAATCTTCCCCTAATCCTACTGCTAAGCCTTGTACCCCATCCATACCGATCATCTCCTTCAGCTCCGTGAGTCAAAAACGTCCGAGCGGCTTGGTGAGGATGTCTGCGAGTTGCCGACCAGTTTCGACGAACTCGATGACGATCTGCCCTGCATCGACACAGTCCCTGAGGAAGTGGAATTTCACATCGATGTGTTTACTCCAGTCATGCAGAACCGGATTCTTCGTGAGGGCGATGGCGGGCTGGTTGTCCACCATCAGTGCTGGTGGGTGAGCTT
>PUID01032627.1:98714-115497 GCA_002993905.1 Miscanthus sacchariflorus | reverse complement strand
TGCCAACGTAGAGACGCTTTTGATGTGCGTTACAAATAAAGCGTAGCTACAGGTGGGTTTTCTAGTAGTGTTCCTTCTAGGAGGGGGTCTAGGGGTCCTTTTATAGGGAAGATGGAGTAGGGGCAAGGAATTTCCATGTCATCGATCCATGTCACATTTTAATCTCGTCCTTCCATGCAAACCGACCTAAACCAAAGGTGGAGATTCATCCTTTAAGTCGGTGGAGTCGACGAGGGCCGACAGGTGGGCCAGGGGGTCGACCGACCTATAGGTGGGGTCGGCTGACCCCACTAGGGTCCCCATCCATGTGTCTCATCTTCTTTGGCCTATGAAAGATGGTTTAGGGCCCAGTAGAGTTGGTTTTGTCGCGATTGGATCTGGTCCCTTGTGATAATATGGCCTGCTTTGACCTGTTTTCTGGTTAAATCCGTCTGCACTAGTAAAATCACCAAGACTTGTGGAAATAGTTAGTTTAAACCTCTAGACCTATGTTTGGTGATTGATTTAAACTATATAAGTATATCATATTAATGATTTATAGTTGACGTTATCGACCATCAATAGCAGCCCTCGTTGTTTTCCCTCTCACCATCGCTGGATCCGCTCCTAGCGCATCACGGTGGTAGCGGGTCTCCTGAATCGTCGCGGTCCCGCTCACCGTCCGTCGAGTACATGTTCGAGGGCTCTTCGGTCTATGTTACAATGGACTCGGAGGATGATCGTCGGCACGGGTACGCGACTCCTATCCCCCAGAGCCCGAAGCTGATGATGTTCGCCGGCGCCAGTCTGAGGATGATCGTGTGCCCCGTCTGCCACAATAGTGCGCCCCATGGTTATTGGAACTAGGCCAACATCAGGGCACATGTCCTGGCTTTGGCCAATTCCCCCCTAGATGGGACGTACCCCAACGACAAGTAGGTTGGCCACCATCACGCCCTAGCGAGGTACCAGTGATGGATAGACTGAAGGGATCCTCCAACGGGATGGCGCTGCTCATTACTACTATGAAGTTATGTTAATCATATGTATTTAGAACTAGTATGTTTAGGTAGTAGTTGGATGACCTTGAGTAGTGGGATGGCACGTTTCTCATATTATTATGGTAGATGAAGGCATGGTTATATACTCCGAACTTGCATCACTGCTATACTTCCACATATATATGAAGTCTGGTTTGCTGTTATGTTATCTTTCTAGTAGCATTGCTCTCCTCTTATTATGCATGTAATGTGCGTATTTGTGCAAACATTTTGGTTCAGAAAGTAACTTTTAACATTATCTTGAAGCACGCGTGATAGTCCAAGCATTGAAAATCAACAACCAAAGGACAGTCCAAACCATATATTAGGTGTCCGACCAGCTCTTTTATCTTGGACATGCAAAATCAAGAACTAGGATAGTCCGCCCCTCTTGTTTTTGCCATAGGCCAGACATGGAACAAAAGGGTGCAGAAGCGAAAGGGCAATGAGATGAGTTAGGTGATTGTTTGAACTTAGTTAATTGTGGTTTGAATCTGGATGTCAATAATGCTAATGTATATCAGCCTATAATTGGTAATGCACTTGTTTATTCAGTGTTTATATCAGTTTGTTCATTTCGTCACAGTGGTGTTCACTATTCAAAGAAGCCATTACCAGTGCGCCATGAAAAATACATGAAAAACACTCAAAAATAAACCGCCATTATATTGATTTCTAATATTTATTTGGGGTACTTGAGGCCATTCCAAAATAGACCAAAAGTGCACTATAATGCACCCGCCATTGTACTAGTACTACAGTAGTAACTACACCTACTGATCGACGCCACTGCCCCTGCCATTGTCGTTGTCGCCACCCTCCTCGTCCTCCTACGATGAGGTGTCATCCTCATCATCCTCCTCCGACGAGGTGTCATCCTCGTCGTCATCCTTCGATGAGGTGGAGTCATCGTTGTCCTCCACGATCTCATCGGGGGATGATGGAGGGGTGAGCCTGCACTTCTTGTAACACGGCATGGGCACGAACCCTGGCAGAACGGTCTCAGTGATTTTTTCCACCTACTCGCTGCCCTCCTCCTCCTCGTCCTCCTCCGCTGCCTCCTCATAATCATCATCGTCGATTACTGCCTCCTCCTCCTGAGCCTCTACCGCCGCCGGCGCCTCCTCCTCCTCCTCGTCCGCCGCCTCCTCGTCATCATCATCGTTGACGACTGCCTCCTCCTCTGACACCGCCTCCTCCTCCTCCCCCTCATTGTTCGTGTCGTCGCCGACGGGCTCCCCATCATTGCTGGGTGAGTAGGGAGGATCCTCCGCCGGCACCGCCGGATCCTCCTCCTCCTCGCTCTCGTTGCTCGGCGTTGGTTGATTCACCTCCTCACCGGGCTCGTCGCTATCGCCATCGGTGGAGTACTTCCCCGACGACCAATGCCCCATTGCTCGCTCATCGCTGTCGTCACCGCCACTGAGTAGGGATCAATAATATGATGTGATGGATTGGTACATAAGAGAGGAAACCCCAGTCGGTGCTTGCTCTCTACAGTTTGCCGCTCATTTAAGAGGAGAGCGGAACTGGCGCGACGATCGAAGCTTCACGGTTGGTTGCCATCCACCATTTGACGTTTTGACTCCTGGGTTTAGAAACAGTGTACATGCAATCCATTAAACTCATTTCATCCCATAAACATCAATCTAAATAGGTGTTGAAATTGTACTGCATACGCAAGAAAGTCCGCCCGCCGTATATTTGAACGCCTCGGACAATGAAGAAAGGACAATGGAGATGCTGGTGGATGAAGTTTCTTCAGTTGTTCTTTGTTTGTTTTTTTGTTGCCTTGTTGTCTGGCCTGATCATCAGTGCTGGAAAGCAGTGCAGTAGTTCAAAATACTTGAACATACAGTAGTTTGTAGTGTTTATGTCAATGACCTTTGTAAGTCAATGATCAGGGTATGTTTATTTTCTTTGAATATGTGACTGGTGTTAACTTGTCATGTTGGTGAGAATGATTAAGGCCTATTTGAATCAAAGGATGCGGCTTTGTTAGTCTTTATATGCATGTCTGTTGAACTTACAAGAACCTTGCAGCGAGGAGCAAGTCTCGTCTCAGTCTAATGCGGAACAGAGAGGAGCCATTGGTGTTGAAATGTAGAGCACAAGCAAGAAAGTCCAATCTCTGTACATTTGAACGCGTCTGACAGTATACTGTATCCTCGGTGTTTTTTATTGTTGTAGCAATTTGTGCGTATTTGTTTATATAAGAGATAAAAGTAATCGCGGCCCCACATCGTACATTAATCCTGGCCCCACATTATAGGAGATACAACTTTACCTTTTTTAGGAATTAAATTAAAAGGCAAATAGAAGAAGATACATGTGACAACGTCTCTCTCTATATCTCGGCTCCCTCCTCTCTCTTTTATAAATTGGCAGGAGTGGCAATTGTGTTACAAACTGGTCGCCCCCTGTCTCTCTCTCACTGACTCTCTCGCTAGCCCCTTCCCTCGGCACGGCTCTATCGGCGCCATGTCCCACTAGATCCAATCCTCTCGTGGTAGCACCGCGTCGAACATGATGCATGGACAAAGCAGCTTCCGGACCACAGATCGGTTGTCAGATCTGGTTGGTGAGGATACTGGCCTTCCATTGGTGATTTGCCCCCATTGCAAGCTTGTTAGAGTGATTGAGCAATGGTCTATGAAAGAAAACCGGAACCTTGGCCGTGTCTACTTCAAGTGTCAGAGAAATGGGGTGAGCTTCTTTGTCACTTGTTCGGCAATAACTATTGCAATGCTCGGTTTAATTTTTTTAACAAATATGTGCAGTATCCGAAACTCTATGGTTACTAAGAATGGCAACGATAGTATCTCGAGGATTTGAAAAAGCTAGGCACGATCCAAGTCAGGCTACTGGACTCAGAGGATGAAGAGGAGGAAGGAAGCGAAGGCCACTCGAATGGCGGAGCCGACAAGAAAGCATTGGAACTCAGCATGCAGAACCTGCAGCGGAAGATGAACATGTTTTTTTGTTTGTTGTGTTCTGGTTGTTGGATTTGAAATCATGTATTATGTTGTATTGAAGTAGGTCATCCACATGTCATATTTGTAATGCTCTGTTTCATACTAGCAAGGATGATGTATAAAAAATGGCAACTAATTTCCTTGGTTTGTGAAGGGTGTTTGGTTGTCTGCAGCTGTGTGGATGCAAGCTTAGCTGATTTATAGAATTTTCAGACAAAATTTAGAATTATCATAATTATTTTATGATAATTTAGGAATATAAGAATGAATTATCTCTCCACAGAGCCTCCACGCCCCACTATGCCCGGAGGACAGTCCTACCGATGGTGGATCATGCCCCACTACGCCCTCTCCCACACAGAGGATAGTCCGGGAGAATGCACCGTTGGAGTTCCCTTCCATTGCAACGAGTGAGAGTAGTAGGAGTTAAAGGCGATGACACGTCTCCCATGATCTTAGTGGAGCACGCTTGTCCCGGCGGAAGTAATAGTGATGGAATGGTGCTGGAAGTTGGACGGAAAAAATTGACTCGACCACGTGGCCCGGCCCCTCTAGCGCTAATTACATGGTTTGGGGGAGACGAACCGCTACTCGTATAGACTATTTAGCACAAGGTCCCCCAACAGCGTTGTCTACTGACACCCTCATATACAAACTGCATTTGCACGTACTCTTAGCAACCGCAATGGCTGAGCCTTCTACCAAGCGCGCATAGACGGCACTCCCTACCGAGGTGGCCATTGAGATCTCCGGCCACCTCACTACAACCTCGGAGCGTCCCATGGACGACCTCCGCAGTCTACGGGTGACCTGCTCGTTCATGCGCCACATATGCAGCGACCGCACCATTGGTCGGCGCCTGGCACTAGATCGGTTCAGACATGGGCGGTGGTCGAGGAATGACCCCGTCAACTACTATGCCCACCTTGCTAGCCTGACCCAAGTTGGCAACCCGGATGCTTGCTTCCTCACTGGGATATGAATCATATTCATAGAAAACCCAAGGCCCCCGCCATGCCTCGACGATCTCACCCACACCGCCGTGGGTGGGAACAATGTGGCCGCCTATCTGGTCACTCTCTTCCTCTATAGGAACAATGGCGGCACTGGCGATTACGACACTGCGAGGCAGTACATGAGACAGGTCGAGGGCGAGGAAGAATCGTGGGCGGTGGCGGCGGGTGGCGGCGGTGGACCAACGAGGAGGTGGCTGAGCAACAAGGGGTGTCAGCTGTGCCGTAAGGAGGCCGCGAATGTGATCTATGAAACGATGTGGTGCCAGGGTGATGCCGCTGGCACAGGTGCGCGGCGATCTTCCTTGCGCAGGCGGCGACTGCGGCTTTCCAAAAGGATTTAAAGAAGCGATTCTGTATTGCAGCGAGGACTATAGGCTTCTTCATGAAATAGTTTTGTTCGATAAGTTTGTGCTAAGAATAGTACTATAATATATATATAATAAATTTGTTAAGTTCATTATGTGTGCATTTTTGTCTGCCCTACCTGTATTTTGGGCTAGGTCCACCACTGCCTCCTTTGATTTTTTTTCTATCTTGGTCACGAGTTTGACCACCTATGTGCATTCCCTTTTTCGAATAACGACAGCAAGGATGGCACTCTAGTTTAGCTGAAATAATGACAACATCCATCCCGGAGGAAATTAACATGTCCATAGACAATCAAACAACATTGGTCCATTTACACATGTCATGACAGAGAGATACATCAAATGCAGCTTTATTTACTACTCTGCTAATAACTCTGAGAACAAGGGAACATAAGAAAGATAGTAAGGTCTGTTCATCTTGTTTTGCACACTACGTCTACCACACCGAATGACACGGGCAGAGATGTCATGAACTTTTTTGTGGTCCATGTCATATGCAATGATTGTTCTTTCCTCCCTATCAAAGAAAATCAAATTGCATTCTGGGTGAACTGTAATCGCTATGTAGTCTGTATCCCCATTCACAAAACCAAATTTAATATTAGTCCATCAAAACACCTTCAGCGTGCTGACAGTATGCTTCAATGTCCATTTATCAATACCATAGTCTTGAAGGATCTAGATTGCAAGCTCACACTTATTGCAACCACCACCACCACCAACATTACATACATACAAGTGACCCTGAGATTGATGGATGGAGGGTACATGACCACGAGGCATACAAATACTCCTCCATGTATTTCCCTCCATATTCACAACAAGTACCAGATCTTTCCCCAGAAGGAACCCTAGAATGTGCAGATGACCATTAAGAAACACACGTCTTGATCTTGAACATATCACAACATTTTGGCCCCATTCAGATTCCTTACAGATCCATGCTGCAATTTTGGATGAGTAGATCTGCACACCTACACATTGACCCTCCTCCTCCACATATCCAATCACATGGAAGTGCGAGAAGACTGTCGAATCGAACCCCAATCGAGCCTCACCATGAGAACGTATGCTAGGCGGCAGTTCCAGCCACTTTTGGGTTGCAGGATTACAGACGACATAGCAGTATCCAGCAGCCCAAACACACAAGCATATGATGAGGCCGTTGTAGTAGTCTGAGACAACTACATTGTGAATGGGGAAGGGCAAGAAGGACAAGGAGGGACGTTCACCGGTGAAGCTGGTGAAGTGTCGGTTGCCGTTCCAGCTGTCGTAGAAGAAGTCGGCCACAGTCTGGGGCAGCACCATATAGTTGTCGGAGTCCGAGATTAGGCGGTTCTAAGAGTGACACACACATTTGTAGTGGCACAAGGAGCGGGCGGGGAGGCGGCGGAGGATCTCAACAAGGACATGGTCTGTGAGGCTGGCCATTGCGTTCCTCTTGTTGGGGGCCTCCTCCATTTTGAAGAGCCTACGATCGTCAGTGCTCAGTAGGATGAGATCACTGAAGAGGAAAATAATCCAACAATGATCTATCAGTGAAGTGTGAAAGCATTACCCTTGTCTTTTGATTTGTTGGCGGCGCGGCACGGGGCCTGCAATGGTTGACACAAACTGCAACTTAATTTAGCAAGTAGGGCACCAAATTCCACAGATGTTCAGATCGATCGGTTCGCTTTAGGGTTTCAATATAGACGAAGGTTCCAGATCAACCTGTAGGGGATCCTCCTCCTCCTCCTCCTCCTGTGGCGCCACCACCGCAAGTCAAGCGGGGACAGATCCGTTTGCACTTGCAAGGGGATATCCAATATTGGTGAACTTGGGATCCATAGAGACTAAATACTATAACAAAGTTATATGAAGAGATATAAACACAACCAATTATCTAGCACAATGGTGAAGACATTCAATTCCATGTTCCAGGTCCCGAGTTTGATCCCTAGATACGATACTTTTTTTGGAAATTAAACCCCTGCGGGACACTTGATGGTTCCCATGGTACAAGTGACACGCAAGCCATCTAGTCCCACAGGGGACCCATAGTAATAGTGACACGCAAGCCGTCGGGTCCCATAAATAGATGGGAAAAGGACCGCGCGGAGACTTATGATGAAGTGCAAGTGTCACAGATGAGTAATTGCGGGTCCCACATGTACACGTCGGATGGAGAGAGGACCGCGCCAAGACTTATGATGAAGTGGCATTCATTACAGTTGTCAAACCGTTCATCGTAGATGAGTGATTATGGGTCCCCTAGGTACATGTCAGATGGAGAAAGGACCGTGCGAAGATCTATGACGAAGCACCATTGTTACAGTTCAAAAACCATTCGTCATAGATGGGTAATTAGTTTAATGATGAAGTTTTGGTCGTCACAGTTCTAAAGTAGATCATCACAGACGAGCCGGAACAGTCGCGCGTGCGATTTGTGATGAAATCATGTGTCGTTCAATGATGATTTTTTGTGATGATATCTGATTTCGTCATAGATAGGCAGGGCCAGAGGACCGCCACCAATGATCCATGACGAACCAAAAAAATTTGTCATAGAAATTGATCTTCTATGACAGTTTTTGATTCAGCATTAAGATTTTCATCATAGATGTGTAGATCTCTACTAGTGGGTGCAGCCACAGCCGCAGCCGGCATCCCAACCTCCTTCGACAGTGGCATCTACATCATCTGCTAGTAGGGGTGGTAGCATAATGCTGCTGATCGCGGGTCTGGCTATGGCTGCTGTTGATGGTCATTATAACGTCAACTATAAACCATCAACATAAGATCAATTAACATAAAACTAATCACAAAGCAACAACTTATGTTATGATTTCACTTGGTCCCACTTGTACTTGGGGAATTATGCTTGCAGGATGAATACAATGAAAATTATGCAGAAGGAAGCCATCTAGAGGATCAACGAATCCCAATTCACTTCATAGGATCAATAGGCCCACTGTCACACGCTCCAAGTAAACAAACCGACGTCAACAAGTATGCAACCTTGCGGAAACCCACTCAAGACGAAGCATAGGTCCCACCTACCAGAGGGGATGGCCCACCTATCATAGCGGGTCAGGCGACCCTAGGCGTAGGTCGGCCGACCTACCCAGGGTGGCCCCGCTTCTCAACCGCCTCGTGTACGACTCCAAGATCTCCACCCTTGATTTTGAGGCGGTTTTGAGTCGGTTTATCCGATGGTGGATGAGAAAAGTGCTGCGGATCGATGACGTGGTGCTAGCTTGGCCCCTACTCCATCTCCCCCTATAAAAGGACCCCTAGAGGCTCCTCAGAAAGACATCGCAATTGAAGAGATGATTAGTCCTTTGTAGTATCTACTCTTTATACATAGAAAATAGTGAGATAGAGAGTGAGGGAGAAGTTAGGAGGAAGTGCTGACCTATCGGTGCTCTCTCTTCAGCTTTTACCTTGGAGGATTTAAACTCTACTCGGGTTTACATCAGAGACATCTCTGGTAATTGATTTCTAATCCTCAATAAGTTTTGTGCTCTTTTGTTTATTAGGATCACAACTCATTTGAGTGCTTTAATCCTTGTTAAGCTCTTGGGTTAAAGTGGTAATCATTAGTGTAAGCGTGGCGCTTAGACTTCCAGTTATTCGTGGATGCACCCTGCATTCCGAAAGTGGTAGATCGTTGGGAGTGATAGTCTCATTGATCCTATATATTCCACTTCCCGTCTGTAGGCCTAGCAGGACCTATGTTGCGACGGTAGAGTTATACTCTATTATAAGTTTTCCTTTGTAATGTCCCCGAGTGAACATTAGAATACAACGCTATCCTAAGTTAGAAGTTAAAACCTTAGAAGTTCTCTCTACGCTCCTATTTATCCTTAACCTTGTTGCTATCCCTGGTTAAGTTAGTTTGAAGTTAATCTCACACGTTTCCCTATGGATATGATACTCTTAACACTCATTCAAAAAGCTACATCGATATCCGGGCACTTGCGGATTTTTCTACGTGTCACCACAGGTGTCAACAAGCTTTTCTGGCGCCATTGCCGAGGAAACAGTTGTTGTGTTAACTTTGAACCTAGCTTAACCTTGTATCTTTTATTATATTATATTATGGACACCACACCTATATATCAATACGCTGCACCTACGAGCGCAAGCCTAAAGCCACCAAAGTCTATAAAACCTATCCTAACACCTGGTTATGAGCTGCGCCCGTGTTTAATAAAAATGGTTCAGGAACAATCCTTCTCGGGGGAAGGCAATGAAAACCCATACTTTCACCTATGAGAGTTTGATTAGACCTGTGCATGCTTGCATATTGCTGGCATGTCAGATGAAACCTTGAGATGGAAGCTATTTCCATTCTCTTTAATGGGAAGAGCTAAACATTGGTATAATCAAACCATAGGAAGTATGCAAGGAGATTTGGAAGCTTTATGTTCTAGATTCTGCTTATCTTTCTTTCCTATCTGTAGAGTAGTCAGCCTTCAGCTAGAGGTTTTAACTTTTGAACAAAAAGAAAAAGAATCTCTTGGCATGTCATTGTCTCATTTTTATAGTCTTACCACCACTGGCCCTGACCTTGCTATTCAAGACCCTATTCTTCTTTAACATTTTTATATGGGACTTAGCAAAGATTCTACACAATCCCTTGATTCAGCCTCTAGAGAAGCTTTCCTTCATCTGTCTGCTAGTGAAGCAAGGACTATGCTTGATAAAATCCTTGGAAACACTCCTTACACCGGCATTCATGATGAACTCCCCGAAGAAGAAGAGGAATCATCTTCAAAGCAAGAAGAGGAAGTTTTGATAGCTAAATCACAACCACTTCAATCTCAAGATTTAGCTATCAATCCTGAACCACCAATACCCCAAAACCCAAATCCTCCAAAGAAAGAAGAAATTTGACCTTTGGAATTCCCTTTTGGAATCAAGGATAACCTTTTCTTTGATGCTGATTTTGGGAACACCTTGAACTCTCATCCCCAAAAGAGACCTTCAAGAAAACATAATTCAAATCCTTTCAAGAAGTGATATCTTCAAAATCCTCCCAAATCAACATCATGTCATACCTATGAAGGACATCGAGGAAAATAAAAGGATCGAATGTCAAATGAGCCCATAGAAGGAGAACCAAGTTACTTAGAAGCCATACCTATTTTCCCCTTCTATGCCCACATTTGATGTCTCATCCGAATCTGCCTCTAAACCCATCCTTGACCCCAATGATCCTCCTTATGTTCTTCCTTCTAAGTCATATAATGATTCTACCATTGACTCTTGGAATCCATTGAGACACCCAAAGCATGGGAGTCATGAAGGCCACAAATCTGACCTAGAAGAGCAACGACAACAGCTACAGCATATTAAGAATCCATGTGTCATCATAAGTAAAGAATGGTTGGATGAGGCCAAAGCTTTAAGGGTAGAATCCAAACCTGTTCTTGATTCGAAGGATGAGCTTAAATCAATCTCTATAATAACCATAACCCATCCAAGCCTGGAGGAGAACTTGGATTGTCATGAGGAAGGAAGTGCTCATCCTCTCATCAAGCTCAGCTCAAGAACCCCTCATCCAAAGGAAATCTTAGACAACAAAATGTCTATTAAATGTCATAAGGATGGAATAAACGAGACAATGTTTTCGCCTATGGACATTCATGAGACATTGACCTTGGAGTTTGAAAAGGAAGACGATATCAATGAACATGGAAGTTATAACATCCCGTGATTCTGTGTAATAGAAAAATCCTAGCTTTCAAAATTTTTCGCTTGAATGCGTGTTGCATGTAAATGTTAGATCAAACTTAAGTCAAATGATTTCCCTTTTTGGCCTAATTTCAAAATTCGAGCTTCAAAACTTTTTGCAACGAACCACTTGTCGTCAAGTTGGCCTTGGCCAAGTCAACAACATGGCAAGAGGTGTTTTAAAAAAAATGTTTTTAAGATGAATTAAAACCTTGGTTGAATTCGGACCACACTCGAATTCAACATGCAACCCTCACACATGATTTATTATTTTCTAAAACTTAAAATCCTAACTCCCTCTCATCTCCTTCAAAGAGATATTACAAATAAGTTGTGCACCACATGTAGTGTAGATGCATGTGTGTTTGGTTTTTCTCCTCTTGTTGTGCTTAGAGGTAGCCCCTAGCTCTTTTTCCTAAAAACCCCCTAAGCAAAATAGGAAATCAATCCCCCTTTTTGTTCCTGGCGTTCAGACCCAATCTGGCCCAGCCAGGTTTGAACCAGTCGCAGCCCACTCGGTCCCATCAGCCTCCCACTCCTCCAGCCCAACCGCAGGGCCCTCTTTCCCTTCAGGCCGCAGCCCGCCTTCCCAGCGAGACCACACTCACTGTTTGGCCCAGCCCGCACGGAAGCCTGGGGCCTTGGTCTCGCAAGCCCTCACAGCCGCGGCCCAGCTCTCCTCTTAGCCCCTCACATGCGCAGCACGCGTGTGGGGAGAGCCAGCGCCAGCACAAGTCTTTAATGCCCCCGCTCTCGTGCGCAGCACATGTAGATGGGAACAAGCCCCATTCCCTCCGATCCGTTGCCCGACCCATCTCCTTTCCGTCACTTCTCCGACAGAACAGTGCTGTCTTCCTCCTACCCGCCTGGTTCTTCCTATTAATTTCCATCGAGACCTTTACCTTCCGTCACACCCAGCGGAGCGTATGCGGACAAGTGCCCCGGACCCAGCTTGTAGCCTCACCAAGGAATCGGATGCCCTCGCGTGACGCAGCCGCAGACCCCGCCTGCGCGTCACCTTGACCGCGTGGACTAGCGCTGCGACCCGCTCCAGCTGGTGCCTTCCTAGCCCCGGGCACACGGATGACCGCCACACGTCTGGTGGCACGGAAGCCAAGAATAACCGCCGCCCAAGGAATCCCTCGCCCTCGCCGAACCTTAGCCGCTGGGCTATAAAAGGCAACACCGAGGCCTCGCCCTCGTCATCTCCCTTCCCAAGCCACCACAAACCCCAACCTCTCTACTTCCCAGAAGGGCCATGGCCGTGGCACCGTGAAGGTCGAACCGGTGTCTGCCACGGCCTCACCTCGACGCCGCAGCTAGCGCCTGTCTCCGTGCAGCTAGCGCCTGTCTCCGCCGAGCTGTGCCCTGCCCGAGCGCTCCCGTCCTCACCTAGCCAGCTACATCAAGCGCCAAGCCTCGCACCATCTCCTTCATCCTCGAGCCGCCTCGCGCTTCCAGCTGAGAGCGGACACACCCGCAATGGCGACACGCCGCGCGATCGTGCCACCGTACCCCGTCCCCCCCTCGGCATCGTGTCTCCGTCAACATCGCCTTCCCCGGTGAGCCCTTCTCCCTGGTCAAGTTCGCACCTTTCCCATGGTAGAGCTAGAGCCTCGCCACGGGCTTCACCCCCCCGTTCTTGGTGGCAACTTCCGACTCCGCCGAATGGGTGGCCACCATCGCTCGACGCAAGTTGCCCTAGCCTCCGCGTCGCACTAGACGATGCCTGCGACTGTGACGCCTCTGCAGCATCGACCGCAGCAGTGACGCTGGCCACCTCTTCACCCGGACCACCTCTGCTCAGCACTCCACCATCTCCAAATTCGCCGGTGAGCCCCAAAGGCCCAACCATTCCCCATCTTTTGCTCATGCCTGCCCGGCCGTCGAGCCGCGTCTGCCTGTCCTGTCGTCGTGCGGCTTGTAGCAAGCCGCCTTAACCGTCTGGCCTTGCCTTCGCGGGCCGTGCACTTCACGGTCGCTCGCACGACGTTGCCGCGGCCGTAACGGCGCCGTCACGGCTTGACGCCGTGGAGGCATCCCACACGCGGAGTCTTCCGGCTCAGCCAGCCCCCAAGGCTTCGCCTTGCCATGGCTCTTGGCCTCGCCCTTCCTCGATGTCTCCCCTGCCGGCCACGGTCTTGCACGCGCGCACTGCGGCAGCATCTCCACACTCCGGCACGGACGCGTTCGACGCCGACGCTGCCCAGAAGACTTTCGTTGAACCCCTGTCGAGCCGAAGGCCTTGCCCTTCTCTGTTCTAGCCCAACATCAAGTCAGCCTAGGTGAATCCCAGAGGCCAAGCCCAGGATCCTAAAGCCCCTAACCATATCCCCTTCCTTGCACCACGCTGGGCTGAAACTGGCGAAATGGCCCAGCTCACGCCTGCCAGGTTGCCTCCGTCTTGGGATGCAGTAGGCCAAGTCGAGCCCGCCTGCTCCCCACCCCTTCTTTTCTCTGTTTTTTAAAGACCCATCCATCTTCAAGAATCCATATCAAATCCATCCTAGCTCCAAAAATTATGAAATCAGTTTCATATTTTTTTCTAAAATCCTGCTCTACCTCCAGTGGAGTTCGTGTGTTCTTTTGAGTCAGTTTTTGTTGCAGTTTTTTTGCTTCTCATTGGTGGCCATTCTCGGCATTTTCTTTGCGTAGCGACGACTCGAGCTCGGATGGATCTGACGATGCACCCAGAGGAGATGGACCCTGATGGTGGATGGCCTCTACTTCTAGAGATGCATACCACTACTTCCTCGACATCGCAGGTGTCATGGCAGCACCTTATCTTAGAGAATCCTATTAGGCACTGCAAGTAGAAATGTTAGCGCTTTATATTTATTCATTGCTAGTATATGTGATGCATGCTATTGCCTGAGCCTTGATTGTCTTGATTGAAACATCTTCACCCTGACTACCCAGCTTCGTGCATGCACTTATATATTGCCTACCTTCTTGCTTACATTTACTTCCATCATAATTACATATATGCCTTGTTATGTGATGTGTGATGGATGGTTGGTTATGTGGTTGGTGGATCTAGGTTTGCCGTGAGGCTTCCCCGTGAAATAGATGGTAAGTTGGCGCGATGGGAGCGTTGAATCCCGAGTGGGTGGTGGTGATTCAGGAGATCTGGAGATATTCCTTGTCTTGACCCTTTCTTTAGTGATATCAGACAGAGTGAGAGGATTTAACCTGGAGGGGTGCATGGAGGTGCAGGAGTGCCCCAGATCTGGTTCATGTAGTTATGATGGATTTGTGACAGGCGTTATGGAGGTGTCTGCCCATGAGAGGTGGGCCACGTGATATTGGTGGAAGGTGCTTGCTCTGTCCAATTAAGGACCGTCGTAGGCTGATGCCTGCAATATGGGACTATGCCAAACGTGCACGCCACAAGCCCTATATGAGGTGGGGCCCGTTCTGTTGAGTTAGTGCGGACTAAGCCTGTTCTGTGGGAGAAGAGGTGCGGGGTTTTGTTCTAGGAGCATAGTGAGAAGGAGGCCGATGGTTTTTCCGGCTACCCTAATCACGATCCCAAGCGTATGCTACTCCACTTGGGGGCAGTCTGGTGAGGAATGTGCTAGTTCTTGAGCGGTGTTCGCCTAGACATATGTACAGCGTCGATGATGGTGATCCTGTTGGGTACAGGTGTACACACTCTGCAGAGTTAAAACTATACATATAGCCACGATCTCGGTCTTGATCATTCATGTGAATTGTTTCATCCTGCTAGTCTTCTCTTGTGCTGCTTCTCTCCCCTGAGATAGGTCTGGCTGGAGGCCGCTGAGATGAGGGGCATGCGGAGGCTGCCTCATCACCTAGACTGAGAGTATGAGTCTATTGTGAGAGATGATGATTGGTGAGATGTGATGATGAGTGGTTGGTGAGAATGAGTGTATGGGCGGGGATTTTGAGAAGATTTACTATATTTTGATGCCATTCTGCATGCGCTAAGGATGCAAACTACAGCCAAACTATTAGGATCGCCAGATCCCTTTATTTTCTACTTTTCCACTAAAGCTCATCGGTGCTGACCATGGCCTACACACATCTAGCGGTGTGCAGATTTCTTGACTTGCAGTGATGTTGAGTTTAGTGGTTGGTTTGCGGTCTACTCTCAAGGATGCCCGTGGATTGTAGATTCGCCAAGCTCCGCTGTTGCGATTAGAGCATCAGTGTTTTGTTTGATCCTAGCCCAAAGGGCTTGTAATTAGTCTAGTTTTATTCTTATTTTTGTACTCTGTTGTTGTATGACTTTGTAATCAGCTGAAAAGTGGATACCCGTGGTAACCTAGATATCCTAGGACTATCACGGAGGGCAAGAGAGTCAAAAAATTTCAAGTTTTGAAATCCTGGTTTGTTTCAGAAGTTATATCTTGACTATCCCATCAAATCCATGCTTCCATAAGAATCCTTCCGAATCAATACTTTTCCCTACCATCATCACCCACAAGATCTACAACCCCTTTATGCTTCCTATCCATAAAAACTTGGAAAGGATGGTTGTAGATGCTTTTGTCTATCATAAATATTGCAAATCTCGTAGTGTTTTAGCATGAATCTTGAGACATGTTTACAAAGGTTGGTGTTGGAAGAGAAATCACTCCACTAACATAAGATGCAATTCGAAGGTTTCCCAAGGACGAGCTTTTGTCCTAAAACAAGCACTTTCGGGAGATAACCCGAGCTTCCACCTTTTGTTCTAATATATTTGTTTTTATAAAAAAAAAACTTTGTGGAATGAATTAGAGATATAATTGTGAAATTATTCCTTCGGGTATTTTTGTCACTAAAAATTTTAAGTTTGAGCAAAAAGAATGAAACACAAAAACACATGGTATATCCAACTAATCATCGTGCAACAATAATTTACATTCACGAGAGAGTTCTATCATCCAAACTTGATTTTGTGTACTGCAAAATTCAAGTGTGGGGGATGGACTTCTTTAAAACATTTCATGCCATGTTGCTAATTTGTCTTAGTTATCTTAACCTTGATGGCATGCTCAACTTGTTAAGTCATAAAAAATAAAAAAAATACAAAATGCTCCTTTGGTTCACCATACATGTTCTTGTTTCTATTTGAATAAATCTCTTCATTCTCTTATGTTTCCTTTTCTACACCAAGTATTCTTTGGAGTATTATTTGAATGTAACTATTGAATCAAAACATACTTGTATAGAATTTGGTTGTACATATGGACTAACCCCTGCAGGAAAACTTCCAATTTTGGTGACATCATTCGTGGAGACAAATTAAGGTTTGAGGTATTCTTCAAAACAATTCTACATATCTTTGCCTTAACCATTGAAGTTTTGGTGAACAATAAAGGAACATCATTTAAAACATGGGATGAATATTCTATGCTAATTAAATTGCTAAAACCAACTTTTCTGTAGCATAGAAGATGACCCTTAGCTCTATGACAATAATACATTCGCTTCAAATTACATGTGCACCCCTTCAAGTATACATTGTCCACTAATCCTTTGTGCAGAGATGAAACAATGAGTACAGCGAAAGGTCCGAACACAATGCCATGATCCACAAAAGAAAGAACAACAAGATGACATGAAAAAATGAGAAAGAAGAAGTGTAATCAAGGAGACAAGATGCTCATTGTAAGGAAAATGGACCCTTGGCCCATTTACTTTGGATTTTGGTGTTTGATGACCAACACAACCAA
>PUID01032627.1:60116-92424 GCA_002993905.1 Miscanthus sacchariflorus | reverse complement strand
GGCCATAGTTAAGAGTTAGTTTTTAAGTTGCCTAATTCACCCCCCCTCTTAGGCGTCCACGTGTCCTTCACTCATGAACAACTCAAGATATGAAGCAAGCCGAACAAGGAAAGTTTCAAGCAAAAGGACCATCACGAGTCATCTACCCTTCGTCACATGGTGCCACACGCTCCAATGATAAAGGTAAATGGTCATTATTTAAAAAGGTTTTCCTTAATTTTGGTATGCACATAAATGAAGAATCAAATGTGTTAACGTTACAACTTTGCTTAAATCCATTTTGACTAACTCGACATATCTTGTTCTTTAAGTTTATTCATAAGCATCCCTTTCTTGATTTCATAGTCTTAATCAGATGAGCTAAAATGGTGCATATCTTATCTATGGAAGATTATAGTCATGATCATGTAAAATTTGATACATTATAAAATGTAAAGTTGGGCAACCCCTCTATAGGTTAAGCCACTCAAATCTTTTAGGTCATATGTATTCAAATGCTACATCCTTCTGATCTTATCATCCATCTTATAAAAATAAACAAGGCATATAACATCTTATCCTGTTCAATGAGCCTAAGCTAGAGAGAAATGAATAAAGTTTGGTTATGTTGGTGTTTTTTCACCAACAGAGCCCATGCACTTGATCTCTACCTTATTTTTGTGATCAGGACACACTTCGAGCAAAGTGTGTGGAGGTCGGTCAACCTCCCAATTTCCACAAGTGAAAATTCTGGACATACAACCAAGATGCACACTGAACAAGATGCTGTCACGCAAAATTTGAGCCTGTTTAGCTGTCATAGTGAGGTTGGCCGACCTACTAAGTATGGCCATTCGAGCCAAATTTTGGTGAACACATAGAGGACAATAGAGGAAACAACGTACCAGGTTCCGTTTTCCGAAAGCTCACCAAAAGTAGGACGTCCAACCAGTCAAAGATGGAAAAATAGAAAACAAAAAACACAGAAAACATCTTTCGGAGAGGAGACACACCTAGGAGGGCCAGATGCCTCCAGATGGGGTCGACTGACCCTACTCCGGTGCCCTAGGCCCACCTGCCAGCCTCAACTGCTGATGCTTCACTTCAAAATGCTATCAAAAGCCAGCTTAGGGGAGACACACCTCCATTATCCAGGTAAGTATTCTTTTACCTTATTTTATCTTTCTAAGTAATTCTAGCAATAAAATAAATGCTAAAAAAATAAAAAAATTGTGTGTATTATAGTTTGCTTTAAATAATAATTAGAATTACTCATAAATAAAACTGAGTTGTCTTCTTTTATTGTTTTGTTGGATATGATGAATAGTTGCTCTGTTGTAATTCCTTTCAAGTACCTAGTTTTCAGTTTAAGATTCTCCCGAGTTTTGGATAAAATTAATTTGATATAAGGACTTGCTCTGAACTTGAAACTCGTGGGTAGCATATGATTGATCTAAAGTCTAGGTAGTTGATGGATATGATATGAGAAGGTCTGAGCTGCTATTTATCTTATTCCAATGTGAGACTAAGTTCCAGAGTTTATCTTTTGAAAAATATAAAAATTGTCATGATGAGTTCCTGTATGATAAGTGAGCTTAAATTCCTACCACGGCCATATATATTTATATTAGGAAAACCTTCTACAAATATGCTACTTGTCTTTGCATTGAGTTTTGTCAAGCATATGTGATTCTTATGAGGAACTTATCATGCTTTTAAAATCAAGATCACGTACACACCACCTAAATATGCACTACTCTACACTAGAGTAGGCACAAAAACATGCATTCCATTTTGATCCACCTAAAAATGCTTTATTCCTACACTGGGATTAAGTAAAAACATGCCTGTTAGGATTTTATCAAAATAAAATGCTCCAAGTTCTTGATAGTATCTCTCTCAAAGTTTTGTGTTGAAAAAAGAGACATGGGGCTAGGCAAAATTATGTAAAAATAATGGACACAAAGAGGTCCGAGTAAAAAAAGAAGAAAAAAGAAGAAAAAGAAAGATGAGAATAAAGATAGCCCATGTTCTCACAAAAATATTTCAAGTTTCAATAAGAGAGATATGTTTCAAGGAGCATAGTAGAATTAGGTTAGCCACCACATCTATATCCACCATATATTCACACACATACACTTCTTGATTTGATTGTATGATATTTTTCTCTTTGGATCCAAGGTTTGCCTTTACAATATATGCAGAGCAAGTATGTACATGCTTTCTCCCTACCTATAAACTCCATAAAAGCTTTAGTTGTAGGAAGAAAGAAGGCAACAACAAGTTATGCCTTGGTGAGGATCTAAAAATACCACATATAATAGAGACTTGAGAAGTGAGGATCCAAAAATACCACATATATTGTGTGATCTAAGAGTGTCGTACAATGGAATCTCTGAGTTTTATTTTTTGAAAACTTATAAAAACTCTGCAATAAGGTTGAGCAAAAGACTTGAGACATAGTGCTTGACTTGATCGTTCTGTCTTTCAATTATTCAAGTCCCAAGTGAAGGCTAAGAAGCCCCATTGAAGTTAAAGGTAATATGGGTGAGTTTGAAAGTTAGATCAGTTTATTTCAATCCGAAGGAGAATTTTTTATTGAACACTTGTGTACCTTTGATGAGTGAAAACATTGTAGCAACTCCTGATCCAATGCTTAAGTTTAGTTTTGCTAAGGGACTAGCAAAGGTTAAGCTTAGAGAAGCTTGTTGACGGTCATTAACGACAACTATAAATCATCAACATAAGATCAATTAACATAAAAACTAATCACAAAGCAACAACTTATGTTATGATTTCACTTGGTTCCACTTGTACTTAGAGAATTATGCTTGCAGGATGAATACAATGAAAATTATGCAGAAGGAAGCCATCTAGAGGAACAACTAATCCCAATTCACTTCACAGGATCAACAGGCCCACTATCATACGCTCCAAGTAAACAAACCGATGTCAACAAGTATGCAACCCTGTGGAAACTCACTCAAGACGGAGCATAGGTCCCACCTACCAGAGGGAATGGCCCACCTGTCATAGGGGGTCGACCGACCCTAGGTGTAGGTCGGCCGACCTACCCAGGGTGGCCCTGCTTCTCCGCCGCCTTGTGTACGGCTCCAAGATCTCCACCCTTGATTTTGAGGCGGTTTTGAGTCAGTTTATCCGACGGTGGACGAGAAAAGTGCCGCGGATCAATGACGTGGCGTTGGCTTGGCCCCAACTCCATCTTCCCCTATAAAAGGACCCCCAGAGGCTCCTTAGAAAGGCATCGCAATTGAAGAGAAGATTAGTCCTTTTTAGGATCTACTCTTTATACATAGAAAATAGTGAGACAGAGAGTGAGGGAGAAATTAGGAGGAAGTGCTGACCTGTCGGTGCTCTCTCTTCAGCTTTTACCTTGGCGGATTTAAACTCTACACGGGTTTACATCTGAGACATTTTTGGTAATTGATTTCTAATCGTCAATACATTTTGTGCTCTTTTGTTTATCAGGATCATGACTCATTTGAGTGCTTTAATCCTTGTTAGGCTCTTGGGTTAAAGTGGTAATCATTAGTGTAAGCATGGCGCTTAGAGTTCCGGTGCTTGTGGATTTTTCTGCGTGTCACCACAGGTGTCAACAACTGTGGGGACGGTCATGTTTGTGGTTGCCCTGAGCATCTCGGTGTGGGCGCTCTCCATGCCCTGCTGCTGATGGCGTATGAGATCAAGGACCATAGTGATGGTAGAGGAAGGCTCAAACTTTTTCAAGGACGAGGCCGTGGAAGAAAAGTTGAAGAAGGACACAGGGCCTCGGCGAATTCGCTACCAGGACCTGGCCATTGCCACCAAAGGCTTCTCGGACAGGCAGAAGCTCGGAGAAGGTGGCTTTAGTTCAGTATACATAGGCTTCTTGGAGGACTTGCGCCTCCACGTCGTCATCAAGAGAGTTTCCGCGGGATCCAGGTAGGCAGTTGGCGGAGCCAAGGCCCGGCCACCCTAGGCCGGTGCCCGGGCTCACCTATGAACACGTTATGCACATCAATCATAGTCAGATGAGCTCTGTAGAGGCACATAACAAGCGCAGTACAAACTTTCTTCAACTCTGAGAGCTCTATAGGTGGTAGTTAGTGGTAGCCGTCAGGGCCCACTACACTAGTCATAACCTGTACTAGGTAGATGAATTAACTTAACAATTAGGTTATCTAATTTTGCTTTCATATACAATGCTCTATATTATGTGTTAGGTCCTGTTTGACAGGGCTCCGGCTCCGGTTTCTCATGACTCCTTTCAATGAGCTCTGCTAAACGGGCAAAAAAATGGCTCCTTAATACAAAACTATCACTAGAGCTGTTTTTGTCAAATGTTTTCCAAAACGACTTTAGCTCCATAAAAAAGCTAGCCATCTCAAAAAACGTGTTGTGTCTCGCCCAGGCTCCTTACAAATCCTATCTCCGCCACTGCAGGCAGGGGAAGAAGGAGATGTCTCCGATGTGAAGATCATAAGCCGGCTCAGGCATCGTAACCTCATGCAGCTTGTTGGCTGGTGCCACGGCGTTGGGGAGCTCCTGCTTGTGTACGAGTTGATGCCCAATGGCAGCCTCGATACACATCTTCATAGTGCTGGTACCATACTACCCTGGACAGTCAGGCACGGGATTGTACTAGGGATCGCGTCGGCACTTCAGTACCTGCTCGAAGAGTGGGAGCAGCAGAAAGAAAAAACCACAATCATCGACGGTCGTGGAGTCTATCTCTACGGTCAGCCTTCTCTTGAGATTCGTGCCAGGCCCACATCTGCATGCAAACATTCTCTTTTTTATTCTTGCGGGTCGCACGTTGGTCAACTTTGCCCGGAGATTCCTGGAGTGCCTAGCGGTCTGCCTCATCTTTGTGACTCGATGCGTGCCTCACGTAACAGTAACAAATAAATACCTCACCTCGGATCCCAGGTGCTTCTTCCGCACAAATTACTTCATTCAACAACTGAGCAGCGTGCTTCCCTGGTTCCTTCATAAACCCTAGATCCTCCCCTTTCTCTTTCTGCCGCTGCTACGAGCTGCTCTCGAGCGCCGCTCCTCTTCTTCCTTCCTCCATCAATCCACGGCGCTGCTCCTTGATCTCCTCTCAGTGGCCGCTCTTCCCTTCCTCGCTGCCACTCTTTCTCTCTTTAATCCCGATGCTTTTCCATCTTTCATCGCCGCCAGCTCCTCTTTCTTCTGTCTGTAACAAGTTGAGAGGATTATATGCAAGTCGACTTCTTCCTGGTAACATAGTTTTAGGTTTTATTTGTCAAAGATTTCAGATTCGTTTTGTACTCTATCGCTGTTCTTCACTGCAGTATATTTTGCTCTCTCAGATCTTACCTTTTTCTTTCTGTTATGGGGACATGTCCATGCATTTATCGAATTGCTCATTTTGTTGGCCAAATCCTTTTTTTGTTGTCAAAAATTTTAGATCCGTTCTGTACTATGGTTGTTCTTGACTGCGTTTTTATTTTCGTCCATCAGATTTTACCTATTTCTTTCTTATAAGATGACAGATCCAAGCTTTCATTTTTCCACCATTCCTTGTACCGAATGCAGTAGTCTCCTTTATCTTTGCATTTTTAGTACACATGCTTCAGTGTGACAGTACTTTCAAATTTTTATCTCTGATTTAACATGATATCATCCTTGAATTATGTACTGATGAATAGTACAATTTAGTATCTATCACTAGCAGAGATCTGTGCTTTTGTCACTAAAGAAGCGAAATTCGTCATAATTTAATTTTTATAACGAATTTACGATGAAAAGCCGTTCGTCTAAAAAAGCGCGTCATATTTGCTTAACCACGACGAACTCAAGCAAATAGTCATAGAAGTGGCATCATCTGTGACGAAAAACTGACCGTCATAGAACTGTTTTGGCACGCGTGGCAGGGGCAGACACGCTGGTGGTTGCTTCCATTAAAAATGCTTCCATGTGTACATGCTATAGCCGGTTACATTGGAGATGTTTGGGTCACGTGTCGCCTTCTTATTGAACAACGTGGACCTTTCTTGTTCTTGCATGTTACAGGTTCTTGCTGGACCATGTGTCGTGTCCGTGTTGCTCCACTTGTCATAATTTTATCGGCACATGTGTCATGTTGCTGTTGACCCACGCGTCACTTCTTCATTGGACCATGTGTCATATTTTTAATGGTCCATGTGGCGTGGCCACAATATCCCACATGTCTTTTTCTTATTCGACCACGTGTTGCGACGCTGTACGTGTCGCGCCCTAAACTAGCCACGCGTCTTTGTACCATGTCTTGGATTTGTATTGGACCACGTGTCATGTCCTGACTCTTATACGTGTCATTCACTAGTTTGTCCACGTGTCAAACTTCTATTTAACAACGTGGCCTGTGCTGGTTCTAACACGTGCACAACAATCATTACATGGTAAAAATAATTCCAGATCAACACCACTGCACAAAATAACTACATACATAATTATTGAACCTGAATCCAATAACAACAATTCAGGTCAGCAGCAAACCACCGACAGAGTTCACATATCAAGCCGCCACATGAGTTCACCATATCAAACCAGCAAACAAACCACACATATGTTCACCGCATCAAGAAGACAGTGAGTTACCAGCACCGAAGAGCATGAGAAGCTCATGGAACTTATTGTAATCCTCCTGTTGCTGTTTCTTGAACTCCTAAAACTTCCTTTCAGTCTTTTCGGTCTTCCTCTTCGGTTGATCCACTTGTTCGACGAGGCCAGCTGAACTTTCCTATTCAGCTGCAAGCTGTTCCCGAAGCACTCTCTCTACCGATGTCTCTTTTCTGGAGGAGCTTGTCCGGACACCAACATTCTTCAGAAAAATTATGTTGCAGCAGGTCGGGGAGAGGACCTTGGAAACAACATCAGCACTAGGCATTGGTTTCTGGCCATCAACAACAGGTTCTGCTCGTACAGTTTCCATAGCTTTATGCCAAAATCAATGAGTAAACATTAGGTTAAACAGATATTGCAATTGGACTTAAAATTGTAAAACCGCGAGATTAATTCATAAAAAGTAATGCATAAGTCTTCCTCAGCCTACTGCTGATAGAGATTACATAAGCACAATGCATAGGTGACATATTGACCAGTGTAAAATTAAAACTTCAAAATGACGTTGTGAAAGGTCCTAAATGGCTAAGGGGGGTGAATAGCCTATAAAAATTTCTACAAAGACACTAGAGCAAAGTGATTAGTATAACAAAAGGTGTAATGCGAGTTTTGCTCTAGCTCTACATAAAAGGCAAGCCACCTACCACAATTCTAGTATCCTATAGTACTATGGCTCACAAAAGCTATCTCTACTCAACTAACTAGAGAGCTAAGCTAGCAAGAAAAGCAACACAAGAAGTAAAGAAAGTAATGCACAAGAGAGATAGAAGGTTATACCGACACCAGGCAAGAGATCAATCAATGAATACCAAGTGAAATCCGAGACATAAGAGACACAATGATTTTTCTCCCGAGGTCCAGTTGCTTGCCGGCAAGCTTGTCCCCGTTGTGACAACTCACTCACTTGGAGGTTCACGCACTTATTGGCATCACACGCCTAACCCACAAAGGGTGCCGCACAACCAACACAAGATGAGGGTATCCAAGTCACGAGCAATCCACTAGAGTGCCTTTTCATGATCTCCCGTAGGGAGGAAGGTCAAGAACCCCTCACAATCACCACGATCGAAGCCGGAGACACACACCACCCTCCGCTCAACGACCCCGCTGCACCAAGCCGTCTAGGTGGCGGCAACCAACAAGAGTAACAAGAAATCCGCAGTGCACACGATCACTAGTGCCACTAGATGCTCAAACTCTAAGCAAATGCAACTAGGATCACTCCCAACTTGGATGACGAAATAATGAAGGAGATGAGTGGGAGCACTTTGGCTTGGCTCACTAGGATGTATCACAACTGAAAATGGCCAAGAGAGAGAGCCCAAGCTGGCCAACAAGTATTTATAGAGGCCCCAAGGCATACATAGCCGTTGGCCCCTTCATTGGGTAGTCTGCGCTCACACCGGACGCGGAGGCGGGGGCATCGGACGCTGCGCATCAGCGTCCAGTGTATCACTTGATGACACGTGTCCCTAGCCATTTGAACTAGCCATTGCACATGCTCTGTGATCCAGTGTCCGGTGTCACACCGGACGCTGCGGTCCCCAATATCCGGTGTGATCCAGAGAGCTCCCGAAAGCATCAGACGTGTCTTGTATGCCGCACCAGACTCTCGCCAGCGTCTGATCAACCTTTGACTGCGTGGTCAGCGGGAAGTATAGTGTTAGCATCGCATCCGGTCACTCCTTACACCAGCGTCTGGTGCAACTACGTATCTCTATCTACGTGAGGGTTAACCACCGGATGCTGTGCACAGCGTCCGATGCGCCTGACTTCAGCTCTCGGTGCAGCCAAAGACTTCCCCAAACTTTCACCTCTTCAACCCTTGTGCAAATGTGTTTACTCCACCAAGATTCCAACACTTGTGTACGTGAGTTAGCAATTTTCACAAAATATTTTCAAGGGTTGTTAGTACTCACTAGGTCCTAATACAAATACATGGAGTCAATTCACCTAGTGGCACTTAATCAACGCGATAGCCAAAAGAATTCCCCTCTTAATAGTGCCGCTATCTATCCTAAATGTGATCACACTCTCTATAGTGTCTTGATCACCAAAACAAAATGGCCCTATTGCTTATACCTTTGCCTTGAGCCCATTTTGTTTTTCTCTTTCTTCTTTACCTAAATGTGGAGCACTTGATCACCATCTTATGGACATCACCATCCAAAGCTCCATCACATGGACTTGGACCACCCTATCTAATCTACACACTTAGACAAAGGGTTAGTCCAATAGGTTTCATCAATTAGCCAAAACCAAACTAGGGCTTTCACGGTGCCACAGTATGTGTTGACACCTATGGTGGCACGCAGAAAAATCCGCAAGAGCACGGATATCAATGTAGCTTTTTGAATGAGTATTATGAGTATCATATCCACAGAAAAACGTGTGAGTTTAACTATGAACTAACTTAACCAGGGGTAGCAACAAGGTTAAGGATAAACAGGAGTGTAGAGAAAACTTCTAAGGTTTTAACTTCTAACTTAGGATAACATTGTATTCTAATGTTTACCCAGGGATATTACTAAGGAAGAATTATAACAGAGTATAACTCTACCGTCGGAACACAGGTCCTGCCAGACCTATAGATGGGAAGTGGAATACAGAGGATAATCGAGACTGTCACTCCGATGATCTACCACTTTCGGAATGCAGGGTGCATCCACGAAATAACCAAAAGTCTAAGCACCACGCTTACACTAACGATTACCACTTTAACCCAAGCACGTTACAAGGATTAAAGTTCTCTAATGAGACGTGATCCTGATAATAAAAAGAGCATAAAACTTATTGAGGATTAGAAATCAATTACCAGAGATGTCTCAGAAGTAAACTCGAGTAGAGTGTACATCCGCTAAGGTACAAGATGAAGAGAGAGCACCGACAGGTAAGCACTTCCTCCTATCTTCTCCCTCACTCTTTATCTCACTATTTTCTATGTACACAAAGAGTAGAGCCTACTAGAGGTCTATTCTTATCTTGAATGCGATCCGTTTTTGGAGGGGGTCTAGGGGTCCTTTTATAGGGGAGATGGAGTAGGGGGCAAGTAATTGCCATGTCATCGATCCATGTCACGCTTTAATCTCATGCTTCCATGTAAACCGACTCAAATTAATGGCGGAGATTGATCCTCAAAGGCAGTGGAGCTGACAGGAGCTGACAGGTGGGACTAGGGTAGGTCAGCCGATCTACAGGTGGGGTCGTCCGACCCCACCCTGGCCCACCTATCAGGGGGACTTCGTTCCTTCAATAGGTATGGATGTTTAGGGCCTAGTAGAGTTGGTTCCGTGACTATTGGATCTGATTTGTTGACATAAGTTGGCCCGCTTGTTCCATTTTTTGTATAAATTCTCCTGCATTTACAAATTCACCAAAACTCATGGAAATACTTAGTATAAATCACTATACCTATGTTGGTGATTGATTTTAAGGATTATTGCAGGTTATATTGATGGTTTATGCTTGACTTTAATGACCGTCGACAAGCTCCCCCACACTTGCTCTTTGCTCGTCCTTGAGTAAAGATAAAGATAAAAGTAATCATGAGTATAACATCTTTAAGACATATAACTAACATAAATGTTATTCCAAAACATACCTTACACAGGTGGGATATGTGGCGTTAGCTAACATATATCCTTGAGCGGTTGAAAAGCGGAACAGTTCTCGAAACAAAGTCATCTTCCCAAATTCACATCTTAGTAACCTAGAGTTTTTAAACTTTTTATAAGAAAAATCATAGTTCACTTTTACTCCACAAATGATGCTCTCAATCACTCAATGGTGTATGATTCCTTACCAAGGCATATCATTGTGTTTGCCTTCTTTTTGTGTCATCCTACTTCTAAAAAGCTTATGTGGAATTTTGGGTATGGACAAAGGATGTAGCATACTTACCTTACATATATTGTAAAGTCAAATCACGGATCCAAGGAGAGAAATGTCATACTTTTAGATCAAGATGTGCATGTGTGTTGATATATATAGTGGTTAATCTAATTCTACTATGCTCCTCTTTTTAGATATGATCTCTCTCTATCTTATTATTTTGAGACATGGCTATCATTTTATTCATGAGCCTTCATGTGCTCACATACAACTTTTCTCTTTTTTAAAACACTTAGGAACTTCATGTGTCCCTATTTTTATTTTTATTTTCTCATACCTTTGCATATCCTTTTTGTCTCTTCTACCAAAACATACTTAGAGAGAAATCACACTTTTAGAGCATGGAACATTTATTTGGTGGAATCCTAACATGCATGTGTTTGTCTACTCCCAGTGTAGGAATAGTACATATTTTTGTGGATCTAAATGGAAGGCATGTTTTTGCGTACTTCCAGTGTAGAAGCAACACATATATGTGGCGTGTATGTGATCTTGATCTTAGGAGTATGATAAATCTCTCAACAACGGTTACAAGACTTGACAAAACTCAACACAAAGCAAGCAACTTATGTAGAAAGCTTAAAATATGTAACCATATCATATTTGGCTTTGGTAGGAATTTTCTCACCATTGAGGAGTACGTGACACTATGGTTTTATGATATTTTATAAACAAAATCTCCAAGTACCTTGAATAGAAAAGGTTGGATTTCTAAGCCAGAACTATATCACACTCCACAACAACTTAGTCAATATGATTGTCCTATGAAAATATGTTCCCACAAGCATAAGCATATGTATATAGAATAATCTTTATACAAGTTTCTATCTTTAATATGTCATAAGCATGTCACTTTTGAAAATTTTAATCAAGTGTAGTTTGATTTTATATCACATAAGAGCATGTTTGATTATAAAAACATCATGCAGATAAAAATTTTCATCGAACAAGTTGCAAACCTGACCAACGATGAAGCATGAAGCCAGTGGGCTAGGGGGGATGGGTTGGCCGACCCATGTAGGGGTCGGGCGACCCCCTCTGTGGCCCATCTTGGCCCAACTTCATTGAGGATGGTTCTTGTGTAGTTCTGCACATGTATGCAATGAAATCTCGTTCGTTTTCTTTTGGATTGAAGTGCAACTTCCCCCACACTTGTTTTCTATTTTCTTTTATTCACAAGATATGGAGAAAACACATATACATATATAGAGATATAAAACATTAAGATAATTGCATTGATATCAATAAGAAGGCTTTATTAATTCAAACTTAACACAATTTAAACTAAGCACATCTTTAAGCAAACCAACCTAAATTTGTTCTTATAAAGACATCAAGGTCAATTGTCTACTCGACATATAGTTTATCCATTATCTCTTGGACTTTAGTACAAACATAATGGCGCAAGACATCAAACTTGTCTTCTAAGGCATAGTGTTTTATCTCTTCATTATCTATTCTTTTTTCTAGGGATTGGGTCATCTTGAGAAGATCATTAGTCTTCTTATGAACCACTCCAACAATGATCCTCTTGCGCTTCTCTTCTTGGACTATGGCAGGTTGAGGCACTGTCTTCTTCTTCTCCTTAGCAGCAAGTGGCTTTGGTTGGACTTTAAGTTGCCCTGGCTCATCTCTCACTCCCGTGATGGTTACTCTAGGTTTCACTTGGCAATACTTGGTGTATGCAACGTATCCATACTTAGTTGTAGCAACATCAACCAAGGTTTCACCTTTCTTAGGAGGAAGAACTTCAATCTCCTTGCTAACGATGATAGGCTTGGGATCCAACTGACTAAACAAATGTTTCTCTCCAGCGTACTTGCACATTGTTGGAGCTTGGGTCATTGAATGAGCATGCATCAAGCAAGAGGCAGATGTTCCACTAGGGTAACTTGGTCGATCGTGGTAAGGATTGGTTGACTCCTTCCAACTTGGGTTCTTTGGTGTTTTAGCTAGTGTTGGCACTAACTCTTTTTGAGGTGCTATGGTCATGGCTAAAGCTTCTTCTCTACTCTCAAATTTACTTAGATCAACTCCAAACAGAATGATCTACTTCCCATAGTTTCCAGCCATTTGCGGTCGAAAAGGAAGAGCTCTCAAGAGCCTTTGTGAGAGGAGATGAATAGCTTTGGGATGGTTTAGAATGCTACTAGGGGCCTCCTTTTATAGGGTTCAAGGGGTCAGATCCTTTCCATAAAGGTTTTGAGTTAAAACGGAAAGGAATGATTTTTATTCATGAAAAAACTAAGAAAAAGGATCCCTAGACCACGTGAGACGGAACCCAAGGTGACTAGGCTGTGGGCCCTGGTCGACCGACCTATGGTGGGGTCGGTTGACCCCACCTGGGTCTACCTTGCCCTTCCTTCTTACATGGTATTTCCTATGATGTGTTTTATTCAAAAGAAAACGTATTTTTATTACATATTTACGTGAAAATATCTAGAAAGAAGGATTAGAAAATAATGCTAAGGAAAATTAATAAATTTAATTTTATCCAAATCCTCTCTAGGTATTTCAGGTTCAAGAAAAACTTTGAGATGGTGACCATTTACCTTGAATAACTTATCTTCTTTGTTTTGAAGTGTCACCGCTCCATGTGATGAAGTATGTTTGACTTTGAATATTCCTTCCCATTTACTTCAAAGTTTTTCTTGACCGACAAGTTTCACCCTAGAGTTAAAGAGTAGCACTTTATCACTTGGATTGAATTCCCTCTTCTTTAGTCTCTTATCATGCCATCTTTTTGTCCTCTCCTTATAGATCTTAGCATTGTGATATGCTTTTTCTCGCCATTCATCTAGCTCAAAGAGTTGCATCTTTCTTTTTGTTCCTGTTGCATCAAAATCCATGTTCCATCATTTGATGGCGCAGTAGGCTTTGGACTCAAGTTCAACAGGTAGATGACATGTCTTTCCATACACCAACTGATATGGTGACATTCCAAGAGGTGTTTTATAGGCTGTTCTATAAGCCTATAATGCATCATGTAGTTTGTCCTTCCATGCCGTCCCCATTTCATTCACCATCTTTTGTAGAATATTCTTGATTTGTTTGTTTGATGTTTCTGCTTGTCCACTTGTTTGAGAATAATATGGAGTTGCAATATTGTGACGGATCCCCTGCTTGAGTAGATACTTACGAAAACTCTTATCAATGAAATGAGATCCCCCGTCACTAATCACCATTCTTGGCACACCAAATCTTGGGAATCTTGTTTCTTAAAACATCTTCTTGGCATTTTTAGAGTTGGCTCCTTGACATGGCAAGGCTTCAACCCATTTTGAAACATAGTCAACTGCCACCAAGATGTATTCATAGTTCTTTGGTTTTGGAAATGGTCTCATGTAGTCGATACCCCAGACATCGAAAAGCTCAATCTGGAGAATGTTGGTGAGTGGCATAGCATCTCTTGTATTGGTGTTCCCATGCCTTTGGCATGCATCACATCTTTGGATGAAGTCTTTCGTGTCATCATACATGGTTTTCTAGAAAAATCCACACTGCCAAATTTTTGCATGAGTGCGGAATGCCCCATAATGCCCTCCATATGGCAATGAGTGGCATCGCTCAATGATCTTAATGCCTTCTTCTACTGGTACACATCTTCTAAGTAATCCATCTAAGCAAACTCTGTAGAGGTACGGCTCATCCCATATGTGAAGTCGACTTTCATAGATTAGCTTCCTTTTGTTCCCCCTGGTGGTACATAACCTGAAACCATGAAATTAACAATGTTTGCGTACCAAGAGTCGGAGCTAGTGATCTTTAAGAGCATGTCGTCTCGTAGAGAATCATTGATGGGCAATTTCTTTGGATTTTCATACTGCATTCTAGACAAATGATCGGCTATAGAATTTTCTACTCCCTTTTTATCTTTTATTTCTAAATCAAATTCTTGAAGTAATAAAATTCATCTTATAAGCCGAGGTTTAGCATCTTTCTTAGTGAGAAAATATTTTAAAGCAGTATGATCAGTATAAACAATAACTTTAGCTCCTACTAAGTAAGATCTAAACTTATCAATAGCAAAAACAACATCCAGGAGCTCTTTTTCAATTGTTGCATAATTAAGTTGAGGTCCTGTCAAAGTTTTACTAGCATAAGAAATTGCATGATGCTTTTTATCTTTTGTTTGCCCTAAAACTGCCCCACAGCATAATCACTTGCATCACACATAATTTCTAAAGGTAATGACCAATCAAGGGATTGAATGATTGGTGCAGAAATAAGTGCTTTCTTTAAGATTTCAAAATATTTTAAACATTCATCATCAAACTCAAAAGGAGCATCCTTGGCTAATAGACTTATAAGAGGTCTAGCAATATGTGAAAAGTATTTTTGTAAAGTGACGATAAAATCTCACATGACCAAGAAAAGTGTGAATTCCTTTTACATTTGTGGGTGGAGGTAATTGTTCTATTACATCAATTTTAGCTCTATCTACCTCAATTCCACATTTAGATACCCTGTGTCCAAGCACTATACCTTCTCGTACCATAAAATGGAATTTTTCCCAATTAAGAACTAATTGTTTTTCCTCACATCTTTGCAAAACTTTATCTAAATTTTCAAGGCAATCATTGAAAGTTTTTATATAAACAGAAAAATCATCCATAAAAACTTCCATGATTTCTTCTATCATATCAGAAAATATAGACATCATGCATCTTTGAAATGAAGCTGGAGCATTACATTGTCTAAAAGATATTCTAAGATAAGCATAAGTTCCATAAGGACAAGTAAAAGTAGTTTTGCTTTGATCATCAGGATGAATTGAGATTTGATGATATCCTAAATACCCATCAAGAAAACAAAAGAAAGAATGATTTGCAAGCCATTCCAACATTTCATTAATGAAAGGTAATGGAAAATGATCTTTCTTTGTTGCCTTGTTAAGTTTTTGATAATCAATACACATCTGCCATCCTGTGACTGTTCTTTGTGGGATTAATTCATTTTTCTCATTTTTAACAACAGTCATGCCTCCTTTCTTAGGCACAACTTGAATAGGACTAACCCACTCACTATTAGGTATGGTATAGATTATCCCAGCATGCAACCACATTAAAACTTCTTTCTTAACGACTTCTCTCATCGCATTATTAAGCCCACGCCGAGGTTCCCTAGAAGGTGTAGATTTAGAATTTATAGTGATGCGATGTGTGTAGAGAGCATGGCTTATTCCCTTGAGATATTGGAGTAGCCAAAAGCAGAACAATGCTTTTCCAAAATTGTAAGCAACCAGAAAGTTTCATCCTGGGAAAGTTTATCACTAATGATTACAGGAGACTCTCTATTATTATTTAGAAAAGCATATTTAAGATCAGAAGGAAGGGGTTTAAGCTCAATGGGAGGTTTTGGTGATTCCTGCATTTCATCTAAAGGTTCAGGATCTTGAATTTCATCATCTTCTTCTTCGCTGAAATGTTGGACGTCTTCTTCAAAGTTGGGTTCGGTTAGCTCGAAAAGAGATGCAACCATAACCTCATCCATCGGATCTCTCTCAAGACTGAACTCTATCTCAGTATTTAGAGAAAGAGTAACATGTAAAGAAAGTTTAAGGCTTTTTTTGAGATTTATTTTTAAATTCCCCTTTTGTCCTTCATGAATAAGTTTCTTTATTGGATGCCCTATCAAAAGGTCGAATTCCATTATATCAAAGATATAAAAGCTAAGATTAACCATGGTTCCTTTTACATTTATAGGGAGGACATAGACTATCCCTAAACTTGGAAGGATTTGTCCTGAAGGATTTTTCAAAAACTTAGTTGTTGGGGTTAAGGGTATGTTTTCAAAAAGAGCACGAGCAAAAGATTTAGACATAAGATTAACACCTACAACTGGATTAAAGAGAGCATCAAAGGAAGTGTTATGAATTTGGCAACAAATAGAAGTAGAAGGTGAGTCTAAACGAATTACTTCTAATGAAAGCATAGCTTCTTCCAACCATTTGTGGCTTATGATAGATGTTAATTCCTTCATAGTCTCCTTAAGGAAAGTTTCTTCAGAGGAGTCAAGGATGTGTTCATGAATTAAAGATCTTTGAGGCTTCCTAGTGATAGAATACTTCGAGGTGTTTCCATATTTAGCAAAAAGATCATCCTTGAATTCTAGCATGAAATCTAGAAGTGGAACTTCTTCCTCTTCTAACAATTTGGGACATGGGACAGCTGAAATTTGTATTGGGTTTTGTATAGGTTCAGATTCAACTATGTGGGATTCTTCCTTGAGTAGCTTCTCTTCCATTTCTTTAGGGAATTCATCGTGTATGCTAGTGTGAGGGGTGTTTTCAAGGATTTTATCAAGTATATTTCTCCCGTTATTGGCAGAGATGTGCAAAAACGAACCTCCCGAAGTTGTGTCTAGAAACTGCGCGGTATCTTTGCTAAGACCAGTAGTGTTGAAGAAGAATGGGGTCTTGAATAGCAAGGTCATGACTAGTAGTGATAAGATCATTAAACAAGCCCATGACATGCCAAGGGATTCTTTTTGTTTTTGTTTAAAAGTTAGAACCTCTATCCGAAGGCTGACAACTCTTGGGATGGGAACGAAAGATAAGCAAAAGCTAGAGCACAAAGATTCCCAATCTCCTTGCAAACTCCCTATGATTTGATTAAACCAATGTTTAGCTCTTCTCGTTAAAGAAAATGAAAATAGCTTCCATCTTAAGGTTTCATCTGACATGCCAGCAATATGCAAGCATGCACAGGTTTGTTCAAATTCTTGTAGGTGAAAATATGGATTCTCATCACCTTCTCCTGAAAAGGATTGTTCCCGAACCATGTTTATTAAACATGGGCGCAGCTCAAAGCCAGGTGTTAAGATAGGTTGTGAAGATTTTGGTGGCTCTAGGCGTGCGCTTGTAGGTGCAGTGTATTGATGGATAGGTGTGGTGTCCATGGTAAAAGGAATAAAACAAAAGATACAAGGTTAAGCTAGGTTCGAAGTTAACACAACAACCGTTTCTTCGGCAACGGCGCAAGAAAAGCTTGTTGACACCTGTGGTGGCACGCAAAAAATAATCCGCAAGCGCACGGATGTCGATGTAGCTTTTCGAATGAGTATCATATCCACAGGAAAACGTGTGAGTTTAACTATGAAGTAACTTAACCAGGGGTAGCAACAAGGTTAAGGATAAACAGGAGCATAGAGAGAACTTCTAAGGTTTTAACTTCTAACTTAGGATAGTGTTGTATTCTAATGTTTACCCAGGGACATTACTAATGAAGAATTATAAGAGAGTATAACTCTACCATCACAACACAGGTCTTGCTAGGCCTACAGATGGGAAGTGGAATACAGTGCATAATCAAGACTGTCACTCCCGATGATCTACCACTTTCAGAATGCAAGGTACATCCACGAATAACCAAAAGCCTAAGCACCACGCTCACACTAACGATTACCACTTTAACCCAAGCACGTTACAAGGATTAAAGCTCTCTAATGAGATGTGATCCTAATAAACAAAAGAGCACAAAACTTATTGAGGATTAGAAATCAATTACCAGAGATGTCTCAAAAGTAAACTCGAGTAGAGTGTACATCGGCCAAGGTACACGATGAAGAGAGAGTGCCGATAGGTCAGCAATTCCTCCTATCTTCTCACTCACTCTCTATCTCACTATTTTCTATGTATACAAAGAGTAGAGCCTGCTAGAGGTCTATTCTTCTCTTGAATGCGATCAGTTTCTGGAGGGGGTCTAGGGTCCTTTTGTAGGGGAGATCGAGTATGGGGCAAGCAATTGCCATGTTATCGATCCATGTCACACTTTAATCTCGTCCTTCCGTGCAAACCGACTTGAATTAATGGCAGAGATTGATCCTCAAAGGCGGTGGAGCTGACGGGAGCTGACAGGTGGGACCAGGGTAGGTCGACCGACCTACAGGTGGGGTCGGCCGACCCCACCCTGGCCCACCTATCAGGGGGACTTCATTCCTTTGATAGGTTTGGATGTTTAGGGCCCATTAGAGTTGGTTCCATGATGATTGGATCTGATTTATTGACATAAGTTGGCCCGCTTGGTCCATTTTCTGTATAAATTCCCCTGCATTTACAAATTCACCAAAACTCATGGAAATATTTAGTATAAATCACTATACCTATGTTGGTGATTGATTTTAAGGATTATTGCAGGTTATATTAACGGTTTATGGTTGACTTTAATGACCGTCAACAGTAGGCTCCTTCTACTTTTCCTTCTTTTATGGCAATGGCTTAAGCAGATCTGATGGAAAGCGAATGAAGGTACTTACAACTACTTCTCTTGCAGCATCGCTCAGTCCCTTTTTCCTACTGCTATGGAAGTTCTTGCAGATTCCCACTGCTTCAACATCTTCATGAGGTCGATCATGTTCTTCATCGAGTACTTCTTGATCGTGTTCTGCATCCTTGCTAATGATCTTGTCCTTCTGTTAAAATTGCACATGTGTTTCTATTGATACAAAGGCAATGCCTATTGAATATAAAAAGAGTAACATGACCATCACTTACATATGCTTGTAGTCAGGCAACATAAGAGTGAGATCCTGTAGCATGGTGGTACTTGACTTTTGCACGGTTTCGCTTGTTTTGCTCCGAGATTGCCTATAATGACAATTGTGTTAGACTGTAGCACAAGTAGATCACAAAAAGACTAGACAAGAAATCAATGAGTTCACACACACACACCTTGTTCTTGGAACTTGACCACTTTACGACAAGTGCCCACCATTGTGCGTCCTTCATGTTAGAGACATGAGAGGTCTTTCTGATCTGATCAGCGTTGACACCACTGAAGTAGGCTTGCTTTAACATGTAGTGTGTCTACCGTACACCAGACTGGAATAAACTCATGCAGGCTTTGTTTGTTGCTTCGTTATTGTCGTCAATGGCCAGCCTCAACTGCACAAGTGTTAATGCAAATTAAATCCATTACTAAGTTGCTCAAGGCATAGTTGAATTTTAAGAGAGGATATACATACTTACAGATAGCTTGAACACAAATTCATCAAAATGTTGGGTATGTCACTCGTAATGTTTCCAATGCGGAAAAATTGGTACTTGAGACCTGACTACGACACCGGCCTCTGAGGCAAACTTGGCAGCTTGCAATGGATCACGTGTTCTTCTGTTTCCCTTGGCAACAGAGATGGACATCCTTCTTCCCATTGATTCGGTGAGTTGGTGGAGAGAAACTCCCCTAGTTGTTGCCCTCAACTTCCTCACTCTTCTCTGCAGTGGTACTACACAGTTCTCATACATTCAGATTGTTAAAAAAGTAACATGGATATCAAATAGTTTGAATTGATTGATAGACATGTCTAAAGTAATACCAACCTTCGCAAGTCTATTCATTCTGTGGGTGGGGAGGGGGAGTCTTCTCTTCGGCATGGCTAAGGTCATCTTGATGTGACCAGTCCATCACAGGGGTTTGTCCGCCTTGTGCGTGCTAACTTTTGGACCAAGTTAGAACTACAAGATGTTGCAACTCTATTGGACTAGTTGACTTATTTCTCTTGGATTTGCATCCCCCAGGACCCATATCAGTGCTGCCTTTTGCCCTACTGGCAGGGACTTCTCTATGGCTTGTTCAATCCAGAGGCTGAAATTGGAGAAACAAAGTTAAGTAGCAAGCATGTACAAATTGCATTGCTATCCACACAACAAAGAATTGAATTACACTACTACCTATACCAACCCCATCCCCTCCCAAATTGACAAGATAGAACAAGCACCTCAATTGCAAAGGGTGCTAGCTCTTCTAAATTTGTATCTGTATCACCATATCCCTGAACATGCTCCCCTGCTCTAGGGAGATATTTGGAATGTCAACATCTAGATTACAACGGCATTTATCAAGTTAACATTGTATTGAATGTCAACAAAACAGAGCAGGAGCATGCAAATTTGGCACCTAACTATAGCTTATACGGCAGCCATTACTTGGATAAAGCACATGTGAACTACAATCAAGTAAGAAACATGTAATCTCATCACTATATACATGTCCCAGATTCAACCACTAGAACATAGCACACATCACAAAAGGGATTTGGGTACCTCTTCCTTCCGTGTTTCCTGGCTACGCTGCGTCAGCAGCATCGCCCTCTTGCCATCTTGGTTGCGGTACTGGTGTGCGGCCGGCATCGACGAAGGGGTAGCAGATCCGATGTGGCGGTCATCAACGAAGATGCTGCATCTCGGTCATGCCAGGTGTCGACGTAGGGGGTCCAGATCCAACATGTACCGCCACTGATGGCAGAGGACCGCCGTCTGTGGACCTACTATCGATGAAGGGGATCGGATCCGGCTTCGACTAGGGTTTAGAAAGGTGTCAGAGATGGTGCGGTAGGACAGTGGAGAGGGAGTCAAGCAGCTTTGCCAATGGGGCCTAGGGTTCGGAGCGGGGTGGCAGAGGGGGAGGATGGAGAGTGGAGAGGGTGGCCATAGGGCTAGGCTTTGGGGTGGGATGAGAGACGGTATGACTGGAGAATGGAGATGGAGGCGTTGCGATTTTATGAGGCCATCACAATACCACAAATGCCCTTATCTAAAATTGATGCCGTGGTAAACCTATTTTATGTGCGGAGGGCAAAAGAGAGAGATCTAATTTTCTGAGCGTGTTGGTGCCTCTGCTCGGCGCGGTGTGAATTTTTTTCCCTAAATCAAAATTTCGCGCGGGCAGATCGCCGTTCCGTATAGTGAGCAGAGACCGAATTTTCTATAATCTAATGATACACTAGTAGATGGACTAAAAGAGTAATGTGTCTTAACCATCGAATCACCCAATATTAATCCCCCAATTTTCGATGGACCCCCTAGTTTTGGTGGACGGCGACTCCTTGATAGCGTTTATGTGTCGATGATGTAATTTTGTGCTTCGAGGGACGGTCCACCGCAAAAGGCATTCAGTACCCAACTTTTCCTCTGTTCCACGTCGTTTCCATCTCTATTCACCCCGGCTGGCACCACCCACCCTGCGCCGCCGCCTCTACCCTCACCCATCCCCCCGCACACCGAAGCCCCTAGTTCATTCCGCATCACAGAGATCTACCATGCCACCATCTGTCAGCGCGCCACTCCTCCTCCGGCGAGCAAGCCAGTCGAAATCACCTTCTCGCCTCAGCACGGTGAGGCCGTCTGCAGTCTCCTCTTTTTTGTGATTCTTCATGCATGTATGGTCCTTGAGAAATGACTATGTAATTTTTTTTGAGTGTTGCAGATGGCGCCAGTTAAACGACCACGGTCGGAGACTCCACTATACCTTAGAAAGAACAAGAGGAAGCAAACAGTCTCCGAGAAGCAGAGGAACAAGCACCACCACAGCCTAGAAAGAGCTAAAGGAAGGCAAACAGTCTCCGAGAAGAAGAGAAACAAGCACCACCATAGCCTAGAAAAAGCCAGAGGAAGGCAAACAGTCTCTGAGAAGCAGAGGAACAAGCACCACCATAGCCCAAGAAGAGGCAGAGGAAGGCTGACAGTGTTCGAAAAGCAGAGGACAAAGCAACCAAAGCTATGGTAGCCCTAGAGTCTAGGCATTATTGTCGCAGGCGGACTCAAACGGCCCACCGACATCTGCATCCTGAGGAGAGTGCTGAAATGGAACTCAAGGAGGAGGAGCTCACTGAGGAACAACTACAACTCATGATCGAGTACCAATCCAAAAACTAGACCAATCATTTTGCACCTTCATGGATCCAATCTGCAGTTACTGATGCTCGGTGCCCTCGCACTTGTGGAGGTTTGATGTGTGCAACAATTGGTGGTATGAGGAGCAGTCGAGGAGGTTGTGATCGCACTAGTGGATGTTCAAGGTGTGCCATAATTGGTGGTATGAGGAGTAGTAATATTCAGAAAAAGAAAGAGGTTCAGTATTACAACTCAAAGAAGATATGGAGCCTCAGGTTCTGCGATATTGAGTTCTGGTTTCCACTAGTCAAAGAGCCTAGCACAAAAAAAGAGTTCTGGACTGCGACTCAGGAGATTTTCTTCAGGAGCTACCGTGCTAGAGGGACTACACTAGCAGACCAAAGGATACTTGGGTGGTCTGAGCTTGAGAAAGCAGTTGGTATACCCATCTGGTCCCTCTTTGAGTAGTGCCCAGACTTTGTTCACCTTTTCAGTGAGGTTGATCGAATTGTGATAAGGTGGGTGTGTTAGTTCTATGTAATAGTGTGGATTCATCCAGAGCATGACTTCATTAGTTTTATGCTCGATGGTTGGCCAGAGTGAATTTCCCATAAATTCCTAAAACAACTCCTTAGGGTTGCCACTTCAGATAGGAAGCTCCACCATGTAGTCTATGGAGATGCTCCTCCTCTGCGTCGTAGCAGGGCCGGTGGTACTTTTCCTATACACCAACAGATTCGGCCACTCTTTAGGGAGCCCTTCGCTAATGGCTCCTTGCGTACACCAAACAGACTGTGTCCAGAGGTTTATGTTCTGCACATGGCTCTGAGGAAGACAGTCCTGCCTCGTCGTGGCAATAGGGAGTCATTGACCAGCTTGCAGCAGTTGCTACTACTATCACTATGGACAAGCGAGCAGTTCAACTTTATACACTTTTTCCTATCTAAGATCGAGGATGTGATAGCTGATGCTATCAGTACTGGATGGCAGCACATGTACCCTCACATCATCAGTTATCTACTACGCACGATTGACTTTGAAGAAACTGGTCCGGTGTACGACGAATCGACCTGTGAGGTTATGACCTACATGCCAGCATCTCCAGACGATCGTTGTCATGGACAGCATGCCCTTAGGGCCGCTCAAGAGCTGTTACCCATATAGGACATAGGAAGACATGAAATGGAGGATGCAGCCCTACAGCTAGCAGAGCACCAGTCTGGCCTTAGAGGAATCTTGACTATACCAATGGAAGATTCAGACTCCGATGACAGCGACTAACATGACCACGAGTCGGGAGGGTCATCCTCTAGTGGTGCGGCCAACAAAGAGATGGACGATGATCCACCTATGAAAGAGATGTGTGCCAACCAAGCACCATCTCCAGTGTCCATTCAGCAGCCGTCGGAGCTTGGACAGATACTTGCTAGGCTAGTTGCCGACTAGGAATGAACTGACAAGCGTATCGATCGACAATAGAGGCATTTGAAATCAAGTTTGGATAAGCAAGCACAGACTTTGGTCCTTATGAGAGAGCAGATGAAGTAGCAATCACAAGCTATTGGTGAGTCCATGAACCAACAAAACAAAAAAATAAACATGATGCTTAATATGTTCACCAATTGCCTTAATCAAGTATGCAATGCCACAAGGGTTGAGGTCCCTGACTTTTAGCTACTTCTATTGCTATGTGGTAGTTAGGAAAACCCCATTATTGCTTATTTGATAGGTCCTAATAATACAATAGTCCACACAGAGTCACACATTGTGACACCACAGAAGCAGAGTTCAGCTTCAGGTCCTGATCCTGTAGGTGATCCACCTTCTTCACCCCCTTAGGTCAAGGTGCAAGCCACCACGGAGGCACATACAAAGCCTCTCAGCGCTTCTTCAACAACCGAGATGCATGAGCCTACTAATGCTAGTATTACTACAGTCGAACATAATCAGAGTTCAGCTTCAGCTCATGAGGCAACTAATGGTAATACAACAGTCCACACAGAGTCACCCATTGCGACGCTACATAAGCAGAGTTCAGCTTTAGGTCCTGATGAGGCCACTGATCCACCTTCTTCACCCCCTCATGTCAAGGTGCAAGCCACCATAGAGGCACATACAGAGCCTCTCAGAGCTTCTCCAACGACCGAGATGCCTGAGCCTGCTATTGCTAGTATTACTACAATCGAACATAATCAGAGTTCAGCTTCAGCTCATGAGGCAGCTGATTGTAATACAACAGTCCACACAGAGTCACCCATTGCGATGCCACATAACCAGAGTTCAGCTTTAGGTACTGATGAGGGGCCAGATACTACTGCGTGTGATGCCACAGCAGCACATATAGAGCCTCCTAGGGCTTCTCCAACAATCGTGGTGCCTAAGACCGAGCCTGCTAATCCTACCATTAATACACATGAGTCAACTCTAGGGTCTGATACTACTTCAATTGACCAAACCAGTGAGTCAACCATTCATCGAGGTAACCATGTCACTAAGCATGAGACGACATCCGATTTGGAAGATGAGCTTTTAGTAGAGGGATCAGACGATGAGATCGACCTCAACAGGACCGGCATGCCTTTGATGTCTGCTTCGTCGTCATCAGCACATCCTCCGGATGTGTAATCACCCTAATTCCCTACAGAGGGGCCTACAAGAGATTGGTGATAGTTCGACAGTCAAAGGGATGGATGCGGAAGAAGGTGAGGGAAGGGAGGCATCAAAGTTTGGATTTCAAACAATTCTTGATGTAATAATTGTTGTTTTTCTTATGACACAATGTCTATTTTATTGTTCGTGGAATAAGTAGTACATGTTTAACCCTTTTTATCACTATGTTGGCACTATAAACCTCACATGTATGTGCAATACGAGTGACATCTAGTCTGACTACCTCATTCCAACTCAAGCTGTTCCTATGAATAGAGAACTACAGGGTCGAACAACCCCATTGCATGTCGAGGAGTCGCCCTGGACACAAAAACTATTGTCCGGCATGGTACAATCATACAGTATCGGACTTTCTTTCATGAGCAATCAAATCTTGCATGTACATTCAGAAAAGAGCAATAAACATTGTCCCACGCGTTACAATCATATAGCCTCGAACTTTCTGATGTGTGCATTCAGAAAAAGAGTAATAGACATTGTGCCGAGATTAACATTTTATAATGCCTAACGCAGGTGGAAGCATTCAGAATAGAAATATACTAAGTTACTACGTTACCTATGATCATACTTTTTCTAATAAAACTGAGATTAAACTCTGCTTTTAAGAAAGCAACAGGGTACATGGTACACTGGGCTTACCAGCAACATTACAACTCCACACCATAAGCATAAACTCAAAATAACTTGGAATATTAGTACCATTACATCTCCATGACATACTAGATTTCAAACACAACAGTAGCCATTAAGGTAGTAGTCTTGAACTTCTACAACCATCCCAGGATCGACTCCAAAACTTGATTGGTGCATTCCTTATCTTTCTCGATCATACATATGACTGGCGGATCAGTGCGAGGCCCTTGTCGTAATACCAACTTGTCAACGAATGGCTTCCAACAAATATTACGACCAAAAGCGCACTCATACCGCTGGACCATCTTGTCGTCGCAATCTATCATGAAGAACCACTTGCACAAAGCACCCTGCCAATTGTATCCAGGGAACTCACCCTGTAGGAGGTCAAACATGTTCTAGGGCGACACCTCGGACGCCCACCTCATAAGATGGTCAACCCTTGCGTCCAGAGCTGCCATCCCTCCTACCGGTGGGTTGTCACGGACCTCTCCAAGTCCACACTTTAGATAAGGCCCGATGACCCGCTGGACAAACCTGGCCCAAACGTCAGGCCAAGCCTCTTGCTTCCATGGCAGCACCAAGTCGTAATTTTGGTACACACGTTCACCGAAACACTACAACAGGTGTGCCTCGACCATGATCAGCACCTTGTTGAGCATCGGTTCTAGGAACTCCCACTCGATGATCGACATCCACGGTTGTAGAAAAACGTGAACTAGAATAGTCTCCTAGAACGCACAGTACCTGTCGGTGACACCAGACAGTTTGGGCATGACTACATCTTTCAGGAAATACCTAGCGTGAGGGAACACTGGAGGTAGGTTGCACAAGAGCTATACCAGTTGTTCCTGCCACCGCAAGTTGTAAGTCCAGGTCTCCTCCAACCATTTCATAATGTGGCCGACCACCAGTTCAATAAGCAGCTCGGCGTATGGTGACGAGGCAGACTCGTTGTCGATGAAATCTAGTCGGCAGTCTACCGAGGGGTATACCCACGGTAGTAGATGATTGGTGGAGGTGCGCGTAATAGGAACCAGATGGTGACACGGGTGCAGAGACAACAATTTAGATAGGTTCAGGCCGTCTGATCGACGTAATACCCTATGTCCTGTGTCTTTGGTGGATTGTATTGAGTACGAATTCTAATGAGATATGTTCTCAGATGAGATGAAAGATGTTTTTGAGGGGGGTCCCTACCCACCTTATATAGTCTGGGGGGTAGGGTTACAAGTCGGTTAGATCTAGATCTATTCAGCTATATGGTAAGTATTTACAAGGAATATGACATCTACCATATCCGAACAGATCCTTCTCTATCTTCAAGATTCTTTCTTGAAACTGTGTGATGCACGCCGATCAATGCCTTGCATCACACGCCTTCTTCTGGTGGTCTAGACCGTCCCTGATGGTGCAGCCCATCTTCATTGCCGTGGGTACCTAGGGTTATACCCCCCACAGCTTGTCCCTGAGTGCCTTGTATCCGTTGTGCAACGCCGTCTTGAACAAGTCCGAGCAGTATACCTTGGAGTTAGACAGTTAACCTGGTAATCCGACCAGTTTAACCAATAATTCGACCAGTTTAACTGGTGATCTGAACAACAAAATTAAAGCCGACCAATTTAACTGGTAAACCGACCAATAAAATTAAGAGCCGACCAGTTTAACTGATAAGTTGATTAGTAAAATATAGGTGTTGACCAGTTTAACTAGTGAAAAACCTCGAACCTATTCAAGTAAGGCTTGCCAGAGGGATGTAAGGAGCTCAAGTTCAAAATTTTAAAAATTCTTCACCTTAGGTGAAGAGTACACACTTAGGCTTCATTGGCGAAGTCAGATGATTATCATCCATGGCTTAGCCAAGGAGGATCATAATAGTGATACATGCGCCGCTAGGTGCAATGTATACATTGTAGTCCCCGAGCCTGACAGTAGGTGAAGAATACACCTAGTGTCAGGATCAAAAAATATTGATGACTGAGAAAGGAAATGGGGACTTAGTCCACCTGAAAACTGTACATATGCACCGCAAGGTGCAATGTATACATTGTAGTCCCCGAGCCTGACAGTAGGTGAAGAAAACACCTAGTGTCAGGATCAAAGAATCACAACGATCTATTAACCAGAACAATTGAATCTCAGCTTAGCCGAGCACACAGCTAGTCCCCAGTATAGCTGCAGACTAGTAAGAGAAAAATAGTACATTCACCGCAAGGTGAAGTGTACACACTTAGTCCCTGAGCCTGCTGTAAGATAGAGAAACATCTTGTAGTAGGATCAAAGAACATTATTAATCTTGAGTTAAAACAACCATTCTTAGCTTAGCCGAGAAAATGACACTCATCGCTAGGTGAAGTATACACGCTTAGTCCCCGAGCCTACTGTAAGATAGTAGTATCTTGTAGCAGGATCAAAGAGTAAAGTGTAAAGGATGAAGTCATCGTACTTAGCACTAGGCATTGTAGTAAAACTGGAGATTGCCGAGTAGTAAAACATATAGAAATTTGGAGAGTGCTTACTTAACCATGGAGGAAATGGAGAGTGCTTAGCACTATACCATGGAGATCATGGAGAGTGCTTAGCACTATACCTTGGAGAACATGGAGAGTGCTTAGCACTATACCATGAAGAACATGGAGAGTGCTTAGCACTATACCATGGAGAAAATGGAGGGTGCCTAGCACTTAACCGTGGAGAAATTGGAGAGATAAAATGATGAAACAGGCCCAGTCAGCCCGTATGCCCGGAGGCCCATTAAACCGGCCCAGCAAATATCACCGTAGAAGTCAGAGGGTCACAAACTACATGGTGCAAAGAATGCGGAGAGGCGCGAATGTTTCGGCGGAGTCAGCGCAGTTTCCCAAAAACCCTAGAGGTGAAGGGTCGGTGTCGAACCATATAAATGTGCCCACCGCGGTGCACTCCCCTCATTCCGCCATCGCATCTTCTTCCTTCGTAACCATAGAATACTCGGTGCTTCGCCTTCCCACTCCCTGCTATAGTTGCATCGCAACCGCAGCGCCGCCTTAATCCGAATCTGAGTGTAGCCACATCGAATAAAATCCACCTCCAAAACCAGATCTGATTCAATGGCGAAAGGTGGGAAGAAACGCAGCCGCACGAGCCCGAAGAAGTCAGGAAGGGAGGCAGCGGAGAGTACCGGCAAGGTCCACCGCTACCAGGGGTGGGTCAGATCTACTGTCATTCGGGAGACCCTAGATGAAATGTTGATCGAAGGCATCCTTCAAGATCAAGTAACCGCAGGATGGCGTCCCACTGCAAGTGAACCATTCCCAACCCCCGATACAAATGAACTTGTTGTATTTAAGGCTTATTTCATTCGTGGGTTTGGGATTCCTGCACATCCATTCCTATGGAAACTCCTTGGCTACTACGGCATTAACCTATGCCATCTCCATCCCAATAGCATTCTTCATATCTCCCTCTTCATCAATCTATGCAAAGCATTCATCGAAATCGCTCCGCACTTCAATCTCTTTCGTTATCTCTTCTGCCTCAAACCCTTCCTTGGATCTAGGTCCCCCAAAGTGGTCGGCGGGGTTTATCTTCAGCTGAGGGATGGCATGGTGAGGGAATACATACAAGTTCCCCTCAACATGTCATTGAAGGCGCAATGCTGAACCGAGCCTGTCGGCCAACATAGACCACTTAGCAGTTCCAAGCCCAAACTGGTCGGCATGACCGATCGGCTCGGAGATGACCCAGCTCGATGAGCTTCTGCAGATTTTAGGTCGGATGCGTCACAATCTTGACGGAGTTGGTGTAGCCATCAACTTCGTCTTACACCGAATCCAGCCAAGCAAGGAGACGTTCCACCCCGCGTATGAATACGCAGGAGAGGATGATCCCGTTCGGGAAGCTCCTGAGAGGATTGAAAAAGATGATGCTTATGCCCGCCTCTCAGAACTCTTTGCAAAGAACACCAAAATGAATAATGTGGGGCAACAAGGAGCTTATAGCATCACGAATCCACCACCACTGGTAAGAATCTACCATTTGTAGTCCATGTAGTATCAAGTCTGGTTGATATTAAAACGTCTTATTGGAAACTTGTGAAACAGGATCGTGCTGTATATGTCTCTGATGTGCTAGATGGGACCTGGCCAGAGGGCGTAGATGCCTGTCCAACCGAAGCTCCAGCCGGTCCGCTCTTGGAGAGTAGCTCATCATCCTCGTCCGAGGACATGGTGGAGAAACCCCCATGTGGCGACAGCTACCGCGCAGGAAACAACCGGTCCAAGTAGAGCCAGCAAAGAAAAAGAAGAAGCCGAACACCCCACCACGCACAAGTGGTGGAATCTCTATTAGGGAGCCTTCGACACTCCAACAACTCATTTCAGAGTGGTCGGATGATGACAAAGACGAAGGCGAGACGTTGCATCAAAGAGCAACACCTATGGCCGCCATGGCACCGACCACTAGAGCCTCTGACCAGCCAGCCCAAGGAGCAGCCGATAGGGCATTCACTCAGGGTGAAGTCCTCGAGCCTAGACAAGAAGCTCCGGTCGGGAGGGCCACTGCGGCGAGGTCAGAAGCACCGGAGGTGAACCTATCGCCTCCGATATTTTCAAGAGTCGTGCCGGTGACTGAAGGGCAGGGGAGCTCCGGCAAGCCCCGGCCATTCAGTGCTGCCCGTAGACATTTCAAGCAGTAAGTATCGCTGCCCAGACTTAGTTCAGGCAAAACAAACTAGAAATATTGATGATACAACATCTTGTTGCAGGGACGCATCAACCGAGGAGGTCCACCCGATTGATGCCGATGATGCCCGGCGGGAGGCCGAGCCGAGTGCTGCAACTGCCAGTGCTCAGGGTGCCAGGGCAGTATAGCCAAAAGAAACACGAGAGGTACCCCAAGAGCATGATGATACCCAAGACAAAGTCCCATAGCACCCAAAGCCAATGAATGAAGACATTCCTGTCATGCCGACTAGTCGCTCAGAGCCAAGGGCCAGTCCCTGGGCTCAGACGTCGATGACAGAACTTGGCCCCTCCGTCCAGCCATATGTATGATCGTTAGTGTGAGCGCGATGTGCCAGGTACCCGGGATCCTCCTCCTCAGCTGTTGCGGACCTTCATGTGCCGTGGAGACACAATGGAGGTGGTGGAGGATGAGGAGGCGAGCGAGCAGGTTAAGGAGCTCAGGGCGGCACTAGTATTGGTGTCCGGCCGCATTGAAGTAAGTTAATCTGCACAACCATTGAAGTCGTAGATTACACTTGTTAACTTTTGTTTGCCGTAGGAACTAATGAAGATCTCTGAGAACCATGCACGCTAGCTGGAGTGGGTGGCTCTATTGATTGCTAAAAACCAAAGGTTGCATGAGTCTGTGGAGACTCTAGAGAAAATGCTAGCCGCAGCACACACCGACCAGGAGAAGTTGTAGGCAGAAAAGACTCAACTAGAGGCAGAGAATTGGGAGCTAACGGAACAGCTAGGCGATGCCATAGACTATGAGGAAAGTAAGGCCTTAGGCCCCTCGGTGTATTGCTTTTGTATCCTCAACTTCTCCCTGCTAACAATAACTTGTCATTCTTGTAGAGCTTGCTGAAGCACAGGCACAAGCGGAGTCCGAAGCGCGCCTAGCACGTGATGCTAGGGTGGAAGCAGATACTGAAGCTCTGCTAGCGCACGAAGCTAAAGTGCTAGCAGAGAAAGAAAGGGATAAAGCTCGTGCGGTAGTAGAAAAACTCACCGAGAAACTAGAACATAAGTAATTCCTTGTGTCAATACCCATCTTGCAATGAGAAAACATGTTTAACACGATTTGCCTTCTTGTCTGTAGTGGTACGAACCAATTCCTAGGCGTAGTTCCGCGACTACGATCTTCGGCTGGAGGCCAGTAGAGACAAGGTGAAGGCCATGACCGACGGGATAAAACCTATGTTGGACCTTATCGACCCACAGTTGCCGCAGCGCGACAGGCCGCCACAGTCGGACATTATCCTGGAGAAGTGCAAGTCGGCGCTAGAGAACTTCAAGCAATATGCTCATGGCGTCACTTGTTCCTCCGCTGGCCATGTGCTGGCGGTCGTCCAATTGGTCTACCCCTTGGTGAAGCTTGAATGGATCGACGGTGGCTTTGCCCGGAATCTGAGCGATGAGCAAATCACCACACTGGAGGAGGAGGTGTCCGAGTCGGTGATCAAACTGGCGGATGACTTGGACCTGTTCGGCGATGCTGACAATCAACCATGATAGATTAGAATGTAACAGACTTGTCTGCGTTGTGCCGAACAATTGTGTATGAAACATTATGTTTAGCATAAAAAAGTGTTAATATTAACATTGTGTGGTTAGATTGTTCTTTATATTGTCATCAGCCCTAGCTATCCCACACCCCATGGTGTAAAGAGCTTAGCTCTTGTGCACGTTTAGGAGCGTAGGCATCACTGAGGAGCCACTGCTGACCGCCCATGACGCAGAGCGCTACTGCCCGTGCATATTTAGGTGCGAAGTTGAGAATAGGGCTGCTTCTGGATAACGCAAATGAGAACGTGACTGGTCGGCGAGGTGATGGAGAACAAATGGAGTATCTTAAAGATATTTGATATGTTTCTGATGAATTCGTTATTAATATTAATGGCGTCCGAGTAGTTGGTTCTTAGATGAGCCCCTAGCCCTAGGTAGCCCACACACCATAATGTAGAGCGCTGGAGCCCATGCACGTGTAGGAGTACATGCGTCACTAGGGAGCCACTGCCGACCACCCATAACACAGAGCACGGAGCTCATGCACGTGTAGGGAGAAGCTGGAGACAGAGCCGTCTCTGGAAAGCGCAAATAAGAACAAGGCAGTTCAGCGAATCGAATGGCGAAAGTATCTTTCATCTTAAAGATGTTAAGCATGGAGAATAGAATATGCGGAAGAAAA
>PUID01032627.1:43909-59639 GCA_002993905.1 Miscanthus sacchariflorus | reverse complement strand
GCCTATATGACCCCGGTCGGGTCACTGCCTTGATGATGTATGGGCCCTCCCAAGGTGAAGATAGCTTGTGCATCCTGTCAGTCTTCTGTTTCCTATGGAGTACCATGCCGCCGATCACAAAGGAGCACTCTTGGATATTGCGATTATAGTATTTTCGTAGACTGTCCAGGTACTTGGCCATCCGAACACATGTGACCAAGCGTTCTTCTTTGAGTCGGTCGACGTCATCTTGCCAAGCTAGATTATTCTGCTCCTCATCGTAGTTCTCTACCCTTGGTGCTCGGAAAGCAACATCGGTAGGTAATACAACCTCTGATCCGAACACCAAGTAGTAGGGAGAGACTCCGGTGTTGCGACTGGGCTGGGTCCTTAGCCCCAGACCATAGCTGGCAATTCTCTCAGCCATTTGCCCAGATGTTTCTGGTCCTTCTCATATAACCTCTTCTTTAGGGCATCTATAATCATGCCGTTCGCTCGCTCAACCTGGCCATTAGCCTTGGGGTGCGCGACCGATACATACTTGATGGATATGCAACGATCCTCACAAAAATCCTAGAAGTCGCTGCCGGTAAATGTAGAACAGGGGTCGGTGATTATACTATTTGGTAGCCCAAACCTATGGATGATGTCATCGAGTAGCTCCGCTGCTTTCTTTGCTGTAGATTGGACGAGCAGCTTATACTCAATCCACTTGGAGAATTTGTCAATAGTGACATAAACCCATCGAAATCCGCCCGGGGCATTCTTGAAAGGCCCGATCATATCCAGTCCCTAGCATACGAATGGCCAGGAGGTAGCAATTGTCTACAGAGCCTGAGCTAGAACATGGGTCTATTTGGTGAAGAATTGGCATCCCTCACACCGTCGGATGAGTGTTTTGGTGTCTGCGACTGCTGATGGCCAATAGAAACCTGCTCAAAAAGCTTTGCCAATCAAACTTCTAGAGGCTGCATAGTTGCCGCAAGATCTGGCGTGGATTTCTTGAAGTAATGCTACTCCTTCCTCCTAAGAGATGCACTTTTGAAGCAACTCCTCCTTCGCGTTTTCCCACATCAGCTTGCCGTCGACTAGCATGTAATGCTTGCTGCGGCGAATGAGGTGCTCCATCTTAGTCTTATCAGCTAGTACTTCTGCAGTTGTCAGGTACTTGATGAAAGGCTCTCCCCAATCACTGCTCGGCGCAGGAATTACCAGGACTAACTATTTGGCAAGGGAAGATTCTTGAATTTCTTACTCCTACTTAATGGATGGCGTGCAGAGATCTTGGACGAAGACACTGGCTGAAACTTCGACTCTGGTCGACCCGAGCTTAGATAGCTGTTGAACCTGAGCTTAGATAGCTATTGAACCCGAGCTAGAACTCCTGCTTGGTTCTGATCTCGTACGACGTGGTGGTATTCAATACCGTAGAATTTGCCCTCCAACTTTCTGATTTCTGAGCAATAAGCATCCATCTTGTCACTAGTATAGAACCAATCTTTGTTGACCTGATTAATGACAAGCACGGAATCGCCATATACCAAGAGGCGTTTAACGCCGAGTTCAACAGCTATACGGAGACCGTGGAGACAAGCTTCATACTCGGCGGCGTTATTAGAGGCCAAGAAATGAATCTGGAGGATGTATCGAAGGTTATCCCTGGATGGAGAGACAAAAAAGATGCCTGCCCAAGCACCATCAAGGTTGAGGGAGCCGTCGAAGTACATGACCCAGTGCTTGGGTCGGTCGGCTGAGACAGGAGCTTGCATGTCGGTCCACTCAGCGATGAAGTCGGCGAGCACTTTAGACTTTATCGTCTGTCGGCCCCTAAAATCGATGGAGTACGTGCCGAGCTCTACCGCCCATTTAATGATGCGGCCATTGGCTTCCTTATTATGAAGGATGTAGCCCAGCGGATACTCAGTAACCACTGCTACTTGATACGTCTCAAAGTAGTGGCAGAGCTTCCTTGACGTAACAAGGATAGCATACAACAGCTTGTGGACCTATGGGTACCGAGCCTTAGACTCATTTAGGACCTCGCTGATAAAGTAGACAGGGCATTGAACCTTATAGGCATGCCCGGCTTCGTATCGCTCGACAACAATAGCGGTGCTAACGACATGGTTTGTTGCAGCGATGTAGATCAACAAGGTTTCACCCGCCTGTGGTGCCACCATAATCGGAGGCGTCGTGAGGAATTGTTTGAGCTCGGCAAAAGCCTTGTTGGCTTTAGGCATCCAGGCAAACTTCTTCAAAGCTTTGACCAGATTGAAGAAAGGTAAGCCCTTTTTGCCCAGTCGGGATATGAAATGACTTAAAGTCGCCATGCATCCCGTTAGCTTCTGGACATCCTTTACGTAGGTTGGTGGTTTCATCTTGGTAACTGCTTCTACCTTCTTAGGGTTTTCCTCAACACCGTGGCGACTAATGACGTTGCCCAGGAGTATGCCAGATGGAACGCCGAATATGCACTTAGTGGGATTTAGCTTCCATTGGAATTTCTTCAAGTTTTGGAAAGTTTCCTCGAGGTCGGCGATGAGGTTATTGGCAGTCTTGGACTTAACCACCACATCGTCAACATAGGCCTCGATGTTCTTCCCAATTTGATCCTAGAGGCATCGCTGGATAGCCCACTAGTAGGTGGCTCCGGCATTTTTGAGCCCAAAGGACATGGTGGTGTAGCAGTCGCACCGAAGGGTGTGATAAACGACGTCTTGATCTGGTCTTCCTCCTTTAAGGAGATCTGGTGGTCACCAGAGTAGCAATCAAGAAAGCACAAGAGCTCACAACCGGCTATAGAATCGATGACCTTGTTAATGTGAGGTAAGCCAAAGGGGTCTTTAGGGCAGTGTTTGTTAAGATCGGTATAATCAATGCACATTCTCCACCTATAATCAACGCACATTCTCTAGCAGAAAGTAATAGGGTACTCTGACCAGTCCAGATACTTGGGATTGGCGATCGTGTCATACTTGGCGATCGACATGACCTGCCGAGCAGTGAGTTTCTGTTGGCGTTTGCTCTCAGAGGCGGCGTATCCTCCGAAGATTGTGGCAACAGTCTTGCTAGCATCCTAGAAGGTGGGTCTTGCGTCCTTAGGACGCTCCTCCCCCTTGCCGTCGTCTGACTCATCGTCCTTGCGGTTCTGCTATTTCTACTCCTCATCGTAGAAAGCTTTGGCCATGCCATAGTATTGCTGCATGGTGTGCTTGCTGTCCTTATGAATTGGGCACGGACTGTCAATGAGCTTTTTGTAGGCAGCGTTGAAATTGCGCTTAGTGCGTGGGTGCTCTACGTTGTTGATGAAGTTGTCTGGATGGCAGCGACACGGCTGTGCGGCCCTCGATCCCTCCAATCGATCATTATGACGGTGTTCGTGGTCGTCGAAGCGCCTGTCACGGTCTACATGGCGCCATTCTTCACGGCGATCATCATCGCGACGTGGATGGCGATCCGAGCGGGAAGCACAAGCGACGTCATCCTTGAACTACCGATTAGCTTCTTCGGAGTCGGTGTATGAATTTTCGACTTTTAGGAGTTCGCCGATAGTCTGGGGCCTCTTGCGATAGAGCTTGGAGCGCAGCTCTTGGTGGTGATGGAGTCCTCTAGTGAAGGCAGCGATGGCTTCACTATAGCTGATGTTGGGGATAGTGTTCCTCATTTTCGAGAAAAGTCTGATGTAGCTTCGTAGAGGCTCCCTAGACATCTGATGGAGTTTCTCCAGATCATACTTCGTGCCAAGCTGCTGACACATTGCCATGTAGTTCTCGATGAAAACTCTCTTGAGATCATCCCAAGATTCGATGGAGTCATCCGCTAAGCCCATAAGTCAATTATTGGCGGATTGGGAGAGCATGATAGGAAAATAGTTTGCCATCACATCGGTGTTTCCTCTGGCAGCACATATGGCGATCTCGTAGAGCTACACCCACTACTCAAGATTAGCTTTGCCATCGTAGGGATCGACCCTGAAGACCTTAAAGCTTGCAGGCCACTGTACAGCTCGTAGCCTTGCTATAAAGGGATGGGGTCCCATCGGCTCGATGGTAGGGAGTGGTCGGATGCCGACGGGGTCACCATGTTGTTTGTCATATTCCTGTTGGCGTTGGAGTTCCACCTGATGTCGCTGAGCCCGATTGCTCTCGATGCGATTGCGGGCATCAAGATTGGCGTTAATGTGGTCGCGGGCATCACCGCGGAGGGGTTGATTAACCTCCTGATTGGCGTTATGAGCTGGTCGGCCACACTGATTTCATATTCCTTGTGATCCAGGGTTGATGGCAATGTTGCCCCTGGACCCCCCTTGGACGATCTGGTCGCTATGGTAACGACTTCCCCCTTCATAGCGAGAGCCACGGGGGTTCCGACTGTTAGCCGATGCAGTCAAAAAGGATGGAACTGGGTTCCGGATGTCGTTGACCTGGACCTGAGCTGCTTTAAGTAGCGCTTGAACCTTTAGTACCTCTAGCGTTTGTGGGAGTCTAGCCAACTCGTGGGTGGCCACAGCCAGATTGGCGCTTGGTGTTTGCTCCACTTGTTGATTGTCCACCATGAGGAAATCTTGTTGGAGATTGTGGGCGATGGGTGGCGGTCTGCCTCTGGTGGCTTGGGCAGCGTGCTCGGCTTCCTCATGGCGATGTTGTTGGCGATCGGCGTTTCTTGCTTCGTGCTCACGGCGCTGAACACTGGTTTCTCCATCGATAGCAACACTATCGTGGATAGCCATGAAAATCCCTCTCCCAAAACCTAGAGGGAAAGGTGGACAGCTGTTGGTAGAGCCCTTGAAGTACAACTTAGGGTTTTCCTCTAGGATGGTGTGGAGTGTTTCATCTGGAAGCTGCCGGAGTTGAACCATGCTCACCGTTGGCGCAAGCTGGTCGGCCTCAGGAAGGTCGATCTGATATAAGTCATTGACGTGGCTGCGCTCAGTGTGGTCGGTGAAAAGATGGTGCATGGCATAAAGATCAGATCCTCAGCCACTGGCCCCAAAGGATAGGTCCTCGGCATGTTCTCCGTCGGGGCGAGGAGTGGTCGGCGCTGAACAGTACGCCCTTCCGGAGTTGCCGTGATCACCAAATCTTGATCTTGCCACCTCGGATGACATGCATGAGCAGGGCGCTCGGCATTAGTGGTATGGTGACCTTGGAGTGCAGGAGCCTTGTCTCCCATGGTAGATTGATTTAAAACTGACTCCACGAGAGACAAGCACTGGGCTAAGCCGTCGGTGACCCGATCGACCGATGCGATCAGATCATCCTGATCAATGGATCTCCTTACTCAGCGAGGGGCCAAGATCGAAGCTTGAGGTGTCAACACCAGTATGATCGGCGCCAACACGTTTGGAGCAGGATTATGCTGCATTATCTCCACGATCTCTCCATTGCCATCGGCGTTGATGACGCAGGTTATGAATCCAATCGTGAATGATTGGCCTAGCTCGGGGAGCATCGTGGAGCTTGGGAAGTTGACCATTTGGTTGGCCATGGAATCAGCACGCACACCCCCTACCTGGAGCGTCACTGTCGATGAAATCTAGTCAGCAGTCTACCGAGGGGTATACCCATGGTAGTAGATGATTGGAGGAGGTGCGCGTAATAGGAACCAGATGGTGACACGGTCACAGAGACAGCGATTTAGATAGGTTTAGGCTGTCTGATCGACGTAATACCCTGTGGCCTGTGTCTTTAGTGGATTGTATTGAGTACGAATTCTAATGAGAGATGTTCTCAGATGAGATGAAAGATGTTTTTGAGGGTGGTCCCTACCCGCCTTATATAGTCTGGGGGTAGGGTTACAAGTCTGTTAGATCTAGATCTATTCGGCTATATGGTAAGTATTTACAAGGAATATGACATCTACCATATACGAGCAGATCCTTCTCTATCTTCAAGATTCTTTCCTAAAACTGTGTGATGCATGCCGATCAATGCCTTGCATCACACGCCTTCTTCTGGTGGGCTGGACCGTCCATGATGGTGTGGCCCATCTTCATTGCCGTGGGTACCTGGGGTTATACCCCCACACTCATTGTCCAAGAGTATGTACTTGAGCTTGCTCACCGCCTCCATCCTCTAGTTTGGCTGCTCCAGCAGATCCCACCACGTCAACTGGTTCAACATATCCTGCAGGATAGGTATCGAGATCTTGCACGCTCTATCCATGAGGGATATCTCCCTGTAATTGGAGGGATAGTAAGTCAGCAAGTTCATGAACTCACTGATAACCACATCCAAGGTGACCTCAGTGTGGCTCTTCTGTGTGCTTAGGGGTTGCATGACCTCATCATCATTAGGACTCCAATCGCTTGCGCCCCTGTCATTAGACGAGCTTGAATCATTGGAGGGATTATTGGCAGCTGGGATGACGTGGGAGGTGTTGGCATGGTCGGCGCTGAGACCCGAGTACCTACAGTGCACTAGCACCTATATGTGGTTGGGGTCCCTTTGGTGGTGCAGTCCGAGGCCATGGCCAGCATTGTAGCTCATGCATTCCATTAACCGGTGAACGACTAAGTTGTTCACAGTGGACGTCGGCGGCACCGTCGGACAGGGCGATGCCCAATGCACGACCTGTGGAGCAGAATGGCCGGACGATGATGCCAGGCCCCTGGGAAAAACTGAATGGGTCACCTGTAATCCACGACAGTAGTGAGTATGGCATCCTCATCGGCAACTGTGGGTCCATCATCATCGACAACTGTGGCACCATCAGCATCGACAACCGCGGCGACATGGGAGCCAGTTCCCAATGCTACTAGCACCACATGCTAGATGTTGTCATCGGCATCACCGTGGACAAGCATAATGGTGTCTGGGCTAGCATCGCCAGTGTTCTGCTTTGCTGGTGCCGTATGCTGGATGTTGCCGTCGGTGGGCTCGTTAGAGGCCATGGGAAGCGGCGACAATCGTGTGGATGGATGTCACAACTAAGTTGGAGGCGAAAGAAATTGTTCACTGCTAACTGTTCACTTAAGTACGATAATGTGTTGCACCAGTTCGCAACACTGGATGGATGATGATCAGTAACTGCTGAATAAATATGATAGAATTGAGATTGGGGCACGTCTCTTCGGGGGCGTCGTATCTCCTTTGGATTGCAACCGGCAAAGTTTGCCCTTTCTGATCGAAGGAGATGGGATGTATAGCTGTTGACATTTTCTGGACCCTAAGACAGTCTGACCCTTCAAAATTTTGATAGTCTGGATCACTGTGAGTCGATAGACAACGAAATATATGGATTGTTATAGTTAACTAGTCCATAGAACCCAACTACCAGGGGCTAACAAGTAGTTCTAGTCTATAGAACCCAACAATTAGTTCCGGATCCAAACAGGTATGGACTAACACAACTAGTTGGCTAAATTTTAGCTAGCTTCAACCATAGTCGAGGGAGTGCAGACGATCAGAACCTATGAGACCATGTCAAGCCATTTGTAGCCATCTTTACCTAGCTGATGCCTCTACAAAACCATATGAGAGAAATAGCTTCACGGAAGCAAGAGCAACTCCTCTTGACTCTTAAGTCTGCCCTCAGCTGTTGCGACTACTGTTTACACCAAATTTTGGAATGGTGCACGGGAACCAAGACTCTGGGAAGACACCTGAAAGCCACACCCGGTAAGGCGGAATTGGCTAAGTGGCATCAACATCAGCTTGGACGTGAAAGGATTGGATTCAGCCGATTTGAAGAGGTAAAATGCCAACCACATCAGCTAAGGCATAAACATGTCGGATTCTACCAAGAAGGAAAGCATAGAGTCCAATTTATCTTAGCTAGAATATTTTCTGTATTTACAATCGTTGTACTAGTCCTGTTCGATTAGAACTTATGTTTAAAGCCCAGGGTATAAATATAAGACCCTGGCTATTGTAATGGATAATCAAATAATCAATACAATCCTTTCGGCATCACGCCAACCCTTAGGAGTAGGACTACTGTAGCATCTTGGCGAGTTTTTCGGTGAGCAGGGCCACATCGGTTTCGATCTCTAGTTTGCTTGTAAGTTCCGCCACGACTAGTGTTTTATCTCGCTAGGCTGCATCGTTTGACCTCTAGCGTGATTTGATTCTAGTTAGTTATCGACTTGTATCTAATCTTGTAAGGCTGCATCATTTTGATCTCTTACACGATTTGGTATAGGTTACTTATCAATTTACATCTAATTTAGTAAGGCTGAATCGTTCGATCTCTTGCTCAATTCGGTGTAAATTAGTTATCGATATTGATGTGTTTAATTTATTAAATATTGCAATATCATCAATCTATCCGGTTAAGATTAAGATTCATCGGCTCCTATCGTATTAATTCGTCATCCTATTGCTTTATCATGCTAAGTTACCTTCCCTGATGTCAGATTACGCTTTATCGGCTGTTGTTTCTTGATCTTAACCGATCATAGTGCGTGTTTAGAGGCTTATTTAGCTGTAAAAAGGTTTATCGACTAATGATCTCTTACCTATCGGCTACCATCATCGCTGTATCATATCGACCTGTTTGATGGAGACGCTAGGTTTGAGCTTGTTAGTTTATAGATCTGTTTATTAACAAAGCTTTGTTCTATTCATTCACTATGCTTCCATCGGCTATATAGCCGATGGCTTGTGCTTTCATGTCTATAACATGTTTTCATGACTTTGTTCAATTATGAAGTAGATCTGTGAGTTATTTAGTTTTGATTTATTGTTTATGCCAACGCTGCATCATCTTTGACCAGTTTGGTAGCGATAATAGATTGCATCTGATTAGTTTATAGGTTTATTTATATTGAACGATGATTGTTTACATGTTATAATCTTTTTTATATCACATCAGCTCTATAGCCGATAGTTCGCTACATCATAATATCCTGTCGTTTTCTCATCGGCTCTTTCTTTAAGATAGCCGATGGTCAGTGCCTTCACGCCATAATGTGTCTATGAGTACTTATCTTCAATATGATTAGATTTATGAATCTGATAGCTTTATTTTACTGTCTTTATCAACGCTGCATCAGTTTGAACTGTTTGCTACGGATGTTAGAGTGAATCTAGATGATTTATTAGTCTGCTCATGTTAGGATGTGTGATCATATACATGTTGTGTTCTTTTAGATAGTTATCGGCTCTGTCTTACTTGTTTTTATCTTGGCTAATCAGCCGATAAGAATTGTGCTTACTTGTTTTACAATATTGCACCATCAGGATATCGACATTGTACTCGATGGCCTTATTCATTGGCTATTTAGCCATATATTTGGAACTGTCTAGAGCAACACCGACATGTTCCACCTTAAATTATTGATCAACCCTTCCCTTGTCAATTGCAGGTCAAATTGACTGGGACACCTTCGAATTCAAAACCGGCTTGTCCTGCATCGAAAGGACGTTCAGGCTTGTTAGGTGTCCACTGACATGGCGATCCAAATTTCTGCATTGACACATTTTCTGGCACGCTCGGTGGGACCACAATCATCAAGATGAGTGACAGAGGAGCAATACTAGATGTCAAGATCACCGAACTCCCTGAAGACTTGAGAGACAAAGTGGAGAAGGCAGCCATAGAGTTTGAAAACAAGTGCATGATGTCCTTCAGTAGAACCTGTGACAGCAAGATTATGCAGAAGTTCTCATTACCAAGGGTTTTGCTCTCAGGACAAAGAGACCAGGTTGACGATGATGAGAAAAAGGATTGTGCTAGAGGGAACCAATAAAAGTGTTAATGATGCTCTAGCCAATCACAACACAATATTTATGACAACACTTCAGAACGTAATGAAGGAGGTGTTACATGGCACCCCAGTGCACCAAGAAGGGCCTACATATTTTAACATTCCTCAACCATCGGCTGAAGGAGCCATAGCTAGTACAAGCCAGCAGCCGGTTATTGAAGAAGTACCACAAGTGTCAGATTCACCACAAGTTCAGTAGTCACCCGGTCAACCCCCATAGTAATCGCAAACTCAACATGCACAACAGCCACCCGCACAACATACGCAGTCGTCTTAGCAGCAGCAATCTTCTCAGCTGGCTACATTCAACACTTCAACACGGACACCGCTGTTAGCTCAGAAGATAGCACCATCATACCAAAGGATTATGAGAGACATTGATCCATCTTATTTCAACAGTCGACTTCAAGGGATAACATCTCAGGGAACCCAACACATTGAATATCCGCAAGGGTTCCATGCTATTTCTGATGCTATTACGTATGGTTACGCACCGCATTCAGGGTACAAAGACACTCAGAATTATAATCCTTGTGCCCAACAAGGCCAGAATCAGCACCCTCCGCCTGCAGCAGGTTTTAACCCCGATGAGATGGCAAATAGAATAGCATATATGATTCAGAGTCAATTCGGTTTGAAGCCCAAAGATCAAGCCTGTTTATACCGGCATCTGTATCCTGAAATAGCTCTCCCACCATGCTATAGAGTACCTGATTTCTCAAAATTTTCTGGGCAAGATGGGACATCAATTATGGAGCATATCAGCCATGTTTTTGCTCAATTGGGAGAAGCTTCTGTTGAGCAAGCACATAGAGTTCGATTCTTCCCGTTGTCTTTATCTGGACCGGCCTTCACTTGGTTTTCATCATTAGAACCCAATTCTATCAAGGGATGGGCCGATTTGAAGAAGAAATTCCATGGTTACTTTTCTCTGGCAACGAGGAAATAAAGATTACAGACTTGACAAACATGAGGCAAAAGAACAATGAGTCAGCTTCTGAGTATATTCAAAGATTCAGAGAAGTTAGAAGTTGATGCTACTCATTGAATTTATCTGATGGCCAATTGGCTGAATTGGCCCTTCAAGGGATGCTCCTAGTAATCATAGAAAAATTCACTAGACAAGAGTTTGAGAACTTGGCTCACCTGGTTCAGAAGGTATCGGCCCATGAGAACCGATATTGAAGTATGCGTAGAGACAGATATCAAAAGGGTGTAGCCACAGTCAACTCTTATGATTCAGATACCGAGGATGAGGGAGTAGACATTGGAATTGTTGAATGGACTAAAAATAGGAAGATAGTATCTTGCCCTTGGGTAAAGGTTACTGAAGATAATTATGATTTTGATATTACTAAAGCTGATCATATCTTTGATTTGTTGCTAGAAAAAGGACAGCTCCAATTGTCTGCAAATCATACGATTCCATTGGCTGAAGAACTCAAAAAGAAGAGGTACTGCAAGTTTCACATCTCATAACACTAATGATTGCAGTCTTCCGACAACATATTCAAAGGGCTATTGAGCAAGGAAGAATCAAATTTCAATCGACTAGAAGGCTAATGAAGATAGATGGACATCCTTTCCCTGCAAGCACAAACATGGTAGACGTCACTCTAATCAAAGGGAAAACTAAAGTATTGACATCGGCAAAAGTAAAGGAGGCTGGGACAGTTGACCCAAGGATGCAAATGACAGTCGATGAATACAAGGAAGCCAAGAAACAGCGAGATGTACAAAAGAGCCGAAATGAGCGAGGTGAAACTTCTAAAGCTGGTGTTATGCGTCCTCGTATTACATCTCAGATTCTGCTGAATAAATGGCAACTCTAGAAAGAAAAAGATTACCAGCATTGGTTAAAAGAGGAAGAATATAGACGCCAATGTGAAGAAGAAGAATATGAAAGAGAATAGGCTAAAGCACATTGTAATTGTCCTTTCTTTAGGCATTGTTGGAATGAAGGTTTGAGATTACCTACCAAGAATAATTGTCCTAAATGTAGTAATCAGTACAGGGAGTATAGGCAATCGCAAGTCAACCGCCAATCTATCCATGAGCATTTGGGTTATCAATCAAATAACATGGATCGGCACATAAAAATTGAGAAAGGAATTAACATTCACAATTGGCTTGGGAAGCGTGTGTCAGATCAAAATTGGGCTGATTGTGAAGAAGATGAGAAAGAGTATGTTTGGCAAGATGGCCAATGGTGCCCGAGAGGTTTAACCAAAAGTTAGAAGAGAAGGGTACAACACTTGAGAAGCAGGGAGATAGAAAGAGATCAAGCTCAGAAATCCACCAAAGCTCAAGCATGGCGCGCAAAGCAAACAACCGATAAGGGTAAGCCATCGGTTGATATTCAAATGGTTTTTATTTTGCCCGTAGAGATTAAAGCTAGTAGAAATCAAGAAAGCCCTAATGAAGAGGAACTTGAAGAAGCAGTAGCACAATTAACCTTATAGTCTCAACAAACTATATTCGACAAACCAGCTAAACATCGGCACTTGAAGCCTTTATACATGAAGTGATTTGTTGATGGGAAGCCAATGACCAAGATGCTAGTCGATGGAGGTGCTACTATTAATCTGATGCCATATACCACATATGGGAAGCTTGGAAAGAGTCCTAAAGATTTAATCAAAACTGAAATGATGCTCAAGGATTTTGGTGGAAATGCGTCTCAGGCTCGGGGGTCATTAAAAGTCGAATTGACAATTGGAAGTAAGACTCTGGCTACTACTTTCTTCGTCATCGACGGCAAGGGTTCCTACAGTCTGCTACTTGGGTGAGACTGGATCCACGCCAACTGTTGCGTACCCTCAACAATACATCAATGCTTGATCCAGTGGCAAGGCGACAATGTTGAAATTGTCCAGGCTGATACATCGGTTAGTGTAGCTACAGCCGATACAGCAGTTTGGGAGCTTGAAGATATCGAGTCCATAGCTATTGAAATTTTACTTCACACACAAGAAAGTCTGCTAGCTGTACATTTGATCTCGTCGGACACCATAAAGTGTCATCTGTAGTTTTGAATATCGTACTGAGCCATGATTACAACTATTGCCTGATCGGCTGTGCTACAAACAGCAGTAGCACCGGTTGTGGCTGCATTGGATTGCTGAAGCACCGGTTGTTGCTTAGTGCCTCAGTTTGGTGAAATAGACACGTATTAGTAGTCATGACTGGCTTTGATCTGTGTTAAACCTAACCCGTCTTATTTGCATGTCTATGATAAATTTTGTTGAACTTGCAAGAATCATGCAGCTAGGAGTTCATCTAAACAAGTATCGCCTCGGTCTAATGAAGAACGGAGGAGCCACATAGCTGTCGCAATTTTACTGCACACCAAGAAAGTCTGGCCGCTGTACATTTGATCTTGTCGTACAGTTAAAAGTGTACCCATCTCTAGGTAGCTGCTGCAAGCTGCATGCCTCTGCAAAACCAACCAAGAGAAATTGCTTACGGAAGCAACTCCTCTTCACTCTTCAGTCTGGCCCTCGACTGTTGTGGCTGCTTGGATTGGAGTAAAATAAATGCAGAAAATACCTATCACAACCGAAAAGACCTATCACAACCGCACCAGGCTTTCAAGTCTCAAGCGTGTCATCATGGTGGTCAAAAGCTCTTCAATTTTCTCGATTCACTCCCGTGTCCAGCTTTCATCCTGCATTCACTTCACTCTCGGCAACTACGCAAGGTTTGTTTGAGAGGAGCAAGCCTGGCCTAAATGTAATGCAGAACATAGGATCCATAGGTGTTGAAATTCTAATGCACACGCAGGAAAGTCCGCCGGCCCTATATTTGAACGCGTTGGATAGATTACGTGGCATTCGTAGTTTTGAGTGTCATAGTGATTTGTGTGCATTTGTTTGTAGCCGTTGGATAGTATACATGGCAAAAGCATTCAGGTGCAGAGGAATCTAATCACAAGGAATGAAGAAAGAATAGTGAAAAAGAAGATTGGATGCAGTTCCTTCAGTTGGTTTCTATTTTTTTTTTTGCTTGGTGTCTAGCCTGATCATCAGTGCAAGAACGTATTGTAGTAGTTGGAAGTAGTTGAAGCAAGCAGTAGTTTGTAGTGTTTCTACCATTGGCCTTTGCAATTGCATGATCAGGGGCTGTTTATTTTGTTTGAATGTGTGACTGGTGTTAACCTGTCATGTACTAGTGTAGTTGTTTATGCAGTGTATGAACCTATATCAAGTAGTTGCAGTTGAATGGAATATTCATGTACACAATAGATAGTCCACAGAGTGCAGTACTGACCCCAGCAGACAAAGCCATGTGTCCTCTCAGGCACAAGTTTACAATAACTCAACATACCGAACATGTTCAGAATACAAAGTCAGAAATCCAAAGCAAAGTGCAGTTTTAGAATACAAGTTTTTCCAAAGATTATACATGAAAGCTCCTAAAAGTCATCATCATCTCCATACATGTCATCTACCCCATAATTACCATCGTCACTACAATACTGCATAACAGTATCATCTTCATCCACGCTGCCTTCAGGTATGTCAACTGCTTCCCTCTTATCTCTTAGAAGTTCTTCTAAATTGGCTTTAATGACACTGACTTCTCCATCATGACTAGCTTGGTGCATAACCTGATCACCATCATCCTCCAGCACTTCATGCTCGTTGTCAGAACAGTGATCATCTTGGTGCACTTAATGCTCTATTTCATTCACGTCATACATATCCCTATGTTTGAACTTCTACACGACCCACCAATCTTTGCCCAAGTAAGTGTCGTCAAGATAAAAAAAACTTCCTCGCCTGTGTCGCGAGAAAAGGGTCATCCTTATACTAGAATGATGTAATGTTGATGGATTTGAAATGTCCATCATTGTTAATGCCTACGGACTTTCCAAGTAGATTGTACCCGTCACAGCGTAGAAGAACCACCGTCATATGGCTCTATAGGCTAGAGTTATACACCAACTGAATAACCTCTCTAAGGACACCATAAAATTCCAGTGATTATTCACCTCCATGTGTGCGGGCGGCCATGACACCACTATTCTGTGTACGTAGGGATTTCTCAGGGTCAACAGTGCTATACCTGACTCCATTGATAGTGCAAGATGCACAGATCGTGACTCAGGTATCAGGACCACATGACAGTGCATACAAATCTTCACTGACCTTTGTTGGTTTCTCTCTACGCAGCTCCACGGTCTGCACACAAACATGAAATCACCATCACCAATAAATTGTCGTATAATTTTGCCAATGATCGGCCTAACAGAACTAAAATGTGCTAATCACGTACATGAGACTTAAACCATGTTGGAAACTCTGCTGCTAGCCTCCTTTCAACATCACTTTCCCCTTTGTTCTCTAAACTTTGTCTATATCTTCTGTAGCACATATAAGCATTATTATTAGTAGGAACATTTCGTACGTAATATAGGAAATAGCAAATCAACATATAAAAAATCATACTTACTCCAGATATGGTCCAACCTTGTCACAGTTATTAAGCACATACCAAACTAGCTTGTCCCGGACTTTATCATCGATTTCCTTCACCCAAGTCTTGCCATTGAGCTTGACACCTTGCATGAAAACAGAGGTGTCACCATCTGATGGCCCATCATGTGACATACTATCGCCCCGGTTATATCTTGTTTCAACATCGTCGATGTACCTCTCCCAAAATGCCAACGTCTCACTTTCTAAGTAAGCCTCTGCAATTGATCCTTCAGGCCTCGACCTGTTCTTCAAGAAATTCTTCAACGTGCCTAGTCGTCGTTCTATTGGGTACATCCATCCGTACTATACGGGGCCTCTAAGAAGTGCCTCGTCAGGTAGATGAACAACCAAGTGCACCATAACATCAAAAAAGGCTAGTGGAAAAATCTTCTCAAACTTGCATAAGATGAGTGCGATGTCCTGTTTCGGCCTTTCCATGATCCTCAGAATTCTACTACACAGTTGCTTGAAGAAGTTCCCAAGTTCTAAAATAGCTTCATATACATCTTTGGGAACAAAACCTCTTAAGCCTGCAGGTATGATCCTCTGGAGAAGGACATGG
>PUID01032627.1:18063-32579 GCA_002993905.1 Miscanthus sacchariflorus | reverse complement strand
CGACAGATCGACCGATGGCGGCGAGTTACATCATTTTCCTATTATGATCATGGAAAAAAATAGCGGACTATAGCGGCGCTATAGCGGTGGGAGAAGCCTACCACTAAGCTATTGGTCTTTTTAACGCTATGACGACTTTCGCCGCTATTTGCCGCTATAGCGCCGCCAAAGACATCATTTGCCGCTATAGCGCCGCTATTTGGAACCTTAGGATCCTTCCTCGGCACTTTCATGAATCATGTTGTAATGTCATTTGGTATTTGATAATGTTACCTAGAATTGTGGAACCTTAGAAACATATTTGTGTTCCTCGAATTTCATATTTGCCATGTTTTTTTATCAATTACTGGTGTTTTTCATGTTTTTTTAATAAAAACGCTATCTGGCATAGCGCCGCTATAGCTGCATAGCTTCTGGAAAAAAATTGACGCTATTTTCAATAGCCCGCTATTTTAAACATTGATTATGATGCTGACTGCATATGTGGAATAATTGAACAGAACAATAGTGCGACAATCTTGACTTTTTCTTATAGGCATGAGGTTATACCACAGGTTGGCAGTAATTGTTAGTGTTTTCTGACGTGCAAGCAATCTTCACATGGCTTTTGTTATCCTATCATTGTACGATGCTGGTTGGAAGTACATAACTTGGTTACTCTTTTGTCTTTTACTATCTGGTCACTTGTGTCAGTCTTGTGCTCTTGCTGCAATAGTAGTCCTTAGCTTTTCTTTATTTGACGCATCTTTTTGGTCTATATGAATTTTACAGGTGTTTCAGCCATCCATTTCGCCACCCCTTCAAATCAGCAGTGCTGTAAGATTTCGCCATTTGTGAACATATTGTGTACCAGATATCCATCTGTTAATTTCCTCAAGGTAACTAACACCGTTACACGGCCATCCACCGCACCATCACTTATCTATCCTGCATTAACATGTATTTTTGTCTTCGCTTCAGGCCGATGTGAACTAGAGCCCTGCTGTTGCCCGCGCTGAAATGTGAGGACGATTCCAACATTCAAGGTCTACAAAAATGTTATGAGAGTCAGAGATGATCTGCTCCAGCCAACACCTGCTGGAATGTTTAGTGAGGCATTATGGGATTTAGGCCATGAAGCCGATGATTTGATGTTTCCTTCCGCCTCCAGCTTCTCTGGAGCGAGCACAGGCTTAGTTGGAGCAGAATCAGTGAAGTCATCTTGAAGAGGGCAAGCATGAATCAATTGTTTGTTGTTCTCTCCAGCTCCACTTCGAGGAGTTGAGACTTCCTGGTAAGACTATCCAGTCTCCATCCACCTGTAAGTCAAGAGCTAACCACATGTGTGCACCAAGTGCTCTCCTAACGATACTTAGCTCTAAGGAAAATGAGGTTGAAATGATAAAACTCAAAAAGGATAACAACTTCTCCATCTATTTAGATACAACAACAATCTGCTAAATTTCAATGAAACTATTATTGTTGCTGAAGGGTACACATTTCTACAACACAAGGTTGCAAGTGATAAGCGCGAGAAGAGAACTTCTAAGCTATCATTTAGAAATTAAAATCAAAATTTCAGTAGGGCGACACAAAAGCACTGCTCTCTTATCAGTCTCAAAAAGTTCAGAATGTCTGTCGCATGGTACACTGCCCACTTGAGCCATGGCTGCCCTTTGTCAGCCATACATTGCAGTGTAGCTTTTCTTTGCTGGATACCATACTTGGTTGAGCATTTTGTTCTGTGTCAACGCGTGAATGGTTGGTTGGTAAAACTTTTTTCTGCTACATAGTTCTAAATCAGTGGCTTATTTGTTGCAATGTATGACAAAGATTTCGTGGAATACCATTGATTGAATTTAACTAGTTCTAAATCATACCCATTGAAGGAACACCAAGCAATTTGCCCAATGTCGATTAATATGTTCAGTTGTACACTAATTATTTATAGGACCATTGTCCGCTACTTCGCCATGTAATTTAGTCAGCACTTGTTCGTTCAATTCTGTGTGGGCTACACTGATTGAATCGCGTGGGCGGTGAATTAAGAACATTTAGTTAATTTATTATGGCAACTGATTTGCAACCACATTTGTTCAGAGAAGGCGTGTTTTATAAATGCTTGCTTGTGCCTATTTTACTTTTATTATGAATTCAAAGTTGTCACACAAATATATACCCTTAGATGGTTATTAGTAAGCTGCTGGATATTGACTACTAGTGTTAATAGGGCGATAGTTTTCGCATACAAAATTTTCATGCTAGAGTGTCATGTAAACCCTTACCCTGGCAATTTAACAGGAACAAGTGGCAATTAATGCGAGGCCAAGTTGAACCTGCAAAAGAAACTGAACAGATATATCCCAACTGCTGCAGCATTTGGAGGGCTTATAGTCAGTTTAGGTTGCGCACTAATTTACAGTGGTAAACTTTTAGCAGGTTCTACATGCATTTTGAGGCCAATATAGTGCCATAAGTTGTGCACAAGTACAGCGACGGTCATCATCTTTTGTAATTTTCCATTCTTCATGTATTGACTATTAGAATTTTGGAACAATTTAGTCATCTAATTTGTTTGCAACAGTTATCTTAATAATGTTTTTGGTTCTGAATTACGATATGTACTAATGACATACTTTTGTTCGTAAAGTTTTGGAAACTGCTAGTGTAGCTTTTTTTTTTTTTTGGTAATCCTTTGCTGGTTGTTAACACGTACTTGCAATCTTAGACTTTTACCGAGCAAATCAGATCGAGATGATGATGTCTGGTTCAAAAAAAAAGATCGAGATGATAAGGATGAAAGCTGCTGAGAACTGCTTGCTGCCTTGGGGCAAAACAAATTACTTCAATAAAGAACCGGTTTGTTTAAGTGTAAGTTGGGACCTGGGTTAGTTCGTTGTAAACAACATTATGGTTCATAATCATGCCAACTACTAATGTTTCTAGAAAAATCTTTATCTCATTTTATATGTAAATCATTGTTATCAATTAATATAGACAATCTGTTTTGTATATTATTCTATTTATGTTTACATATATTTATCCATTATAATTATGCCCCTTCTTTTTATATTAATTTAATTCTCCAAGTTATTGAAGCTCATGTATTCTCTTAAAATATGCTCTCTCTCTCTCACACACACATATTAATTTATTATACACTACTTTTTTAAAAATGACTATCTGTGGGGTATAATCCTAGATACCCACGGCAATGGACATGTGCCGCACCATCAGGGACGGTCCAGCCCACAAGATCAAAGCGTGTGATGCAAGGCACAGCTCGGCGTGCACCACAAGCTTTCAGGAGGAATCTTGAAGATAGATAAGGATCTGTTCGAATATAGTATTCTTTGTAAATACATACCATGTAACCGAATAGATCTAGATCTAACTGGCCTGTAACCCTACCCCCAGCTATATAAGGCGGGTAGGGACCCCCTTAAAAAACATCTCATATCATCTTGTCTCTCATAATATAATCCACCAAAGACACAGGATGTAGGGTATTATGTCGACCTGATGGCCTGAACCTGTCTAAATCGTTGTCTCTGCACTTCGCCATCCGGTTCCTATTACGCGCACCTCCACTAATCATCTACTACCGTGGGTATACCCCTTGGTAGACTGCCGACCTGATTTCATCGACAGTAGCGCGCCGGTAGGGGGTGTGCATACTAATTCCATGGCGAACTAGATGGTCAAATTCCTAAGCTCCGTGAACTCCCCCAAGCCAGGCCAGTCGTTTACGATTGGATCCATGACTTAGGTCATCAACGCTGATGGCAGCGGAGAGATCATGGAGACAATGTAGGATAATCCTGCCCTGAACGTGTTGGCGCCGATCACGCCGACGCTGGCACCTGAAGCTTCGATCTCGGCTCCTCACCGAGCAAGAAGATCCATTCATCAGGATGATTTGATCACATCCGTAAATCGGGTCACCAATGGCTTAGCCGAGTGCTTGTCTCTCGCGAAATCGGTCTTAGATCGATCTACCAAGGGTGGCAAGACCCCTGCACTCCAAGATCACCGTGTCACTAATGCCGAGCACCCTGCTCGTGCACGTCGTCCGAGGTGGCAAGATGTAGATCTGGTGATCACGGCAACTCCGGAAGGAAGCATCATCCAACATCGATCACTCCCCGCCACGGGCCTACGTCTCCCCAATTATGAAGCCCCGATGGAGAGCATGCCGAGGCCCTATCCTTTTGGGCTAGTGGGTGCAGATCTGATCTGTCAGGACGTCATGCACCATTTCTTCGCCAACCATGCCGAGCGCAGCCACGTCAATGACCTCTACTAGAATGATCTCTCTGAGGCCGACCAGCCTGCGCCAATGGTGAACATGGTGTAGATCCGACAGCATCCGGACAAAACGCTTAACAACATCCTAGAGAAAAGCCTCGAGCCATACTCCGAGGGCTCCACCAACAGCTGTCCTCTTTTTCCACCAGGTTTTGGGGGAGAGCTCTTTATGGTTAGCCACGACAGCGTCGCCGTCGATGGAGAAACTAGTGTCCAACGCCGTGAGCGCGAGGCCAGGAACACCAATCGCCAATGGCATTGCCATAAGGAAGCCGAAAACGCCACTCAAGTCGCCAGAGGTGGTCCACCGCCTCTCGCCCGCAATCTCCAACAAGAGTTCCTTGTGGTGGACAACCAACAGGTGGAGCAAACGCCGAGCGCCAATTTGACTGTGGCCACCAATGAATTGGCTAGACTCCCACCAACGCAGGATGTACTCAAGCTCCAAGCGCTGCTTAAAGCAGCTCAGATCTAGGTTAACGACATCCGGAACCCAGTTCCGTCTTTTTCGACCGCGTCGGCAACCCCCGTGGCTCTTGCAATGATGGGGGGAGTTGTTACCACAGCTCCGAACTTCACCGCAACCAGGGAGACGGCCAGATCATCCAAGGGGGTCCTGGGGCAATATTGTCGTCAACCCCTGATCGCAAGTACCAAGAGATCAGCACGGGCGACCAGTTCGTGATGCCAACCAGGAGGTTAATCAACCCCTACGCGAAGATGCCCACGACCACATCAACGCCAACCTCGATGCCTACCAACGCATCGAGAATAGTTGTGCTCGGTGGCATCAGGTGGAACTCCAACGCCGATAGGAGTGTGACAACCAACACGATGACCCCCTCGGCCTCCGAGCACTCCCCACCATCGAGCCAGCAGGACCTCTCCCCTTCACAGCAAGGCTGCAAGTTGTACAGTGGCCCGCATGCTTCAAGGTCTTCGGGGTCGATCCCTACGATGGCAAGGCCAATCCCGAGCAGTGGATGCAGCTCTACGAGATCGCTGTACGTGGGAAGCAGCGATGTGATGGAAAATTATTTGCCCGTCATGCTCCCCCAATCAGGGAATAACTGGCTCATGGGCCCGAGGGAGGACTCCATTGAATCCTAGGATGATCTCAAGAAAGTCTTCATCGAGAACTACATGGCAACGTGCCAGCAGCCTGGCACAAAATATGATCCGAAGAAACTCCATCAAACAGCTGGGGAACCCCTGCGAAGCTACGTCAGGTGTTTCTCAGAAATGAGGAACTCCATCCCCAACATCAGCGACAGCAAGGCCATTGCCGCCTTCACCAGAGGACTCCATCATCACCAGGAGCTGCGCTCCAAGCTCTACCACAAGAGGCCCTAGACCATCGGTGACCTCCTGAAGGTAGCGAATTCATACGTCAATTCCGAAGAAGCTGATTGGCAATTCAAGGACGACATCACTCGTGTCTCCCGCTCGGATCACCCACCGCATTGTGATGATGATCGCCGCAAAGAACAGCGCTATGGAGACCGCAACAGGCGCTACGACGATCGCGAACACCATCATAATGATCGGCCGGAGGGATCAAGGGCTACACAGCTATGTCACCGCCGACCATACAATTTCATCAATATCGTAGAGCAGTCACGCGCTAAGCGCAATTTTAATGCTGCCTACGAGAAGCTCCTTGACGGTCCGTGCCCGATTCACCAGAACAGCAAGCATACCATGCGGCAATGCTATGGCATGGCCAAAGCTTTCCACGATGAGGAGCAGAAGAGGTAGACACGCAAGGATGACGAATTAGACGACGGCAAGGGGGAGGAGCGTCCTAAGGATGCAAGACCCACCTTCTAGGATGCCAACAAGACCGTCACCACAATCTTCGGAGGATATGCCGCCTCTGAGAGCAAACACTAGTAGAAGCTCACCGCTCGGCAGGTCATGTCAATCACCAGACAAGACACGATCGCCGACCCCAGATATCTGGACTGGTCAGAGCATCCTATCACCTTTAGTAGGGCCGACCAGTGGGCAGATATCCCATACCCAGGGCACTTCCCACTCATGCTGGAACCCACCATCCACAACGTGTGGTTCAAGAAGGTCCTCATCGATGGTGGGAGTGCCCTCAATATCCTCTTCGTCAGAGCCCTAACTGAGTTAGATCTCATGAAGGACGATCTCGTCCCTGTTGATTCTCCATTCTAGGGGATTATACCTGGCAGAGCATCTCATCCCTTGGGGTGATCACACTACCAGTCCAGTTTGGCATCGCCGAGCACTTCCGTACTGAGCACCTGAACTTCTTCGTGGTAGATTTTGACACCGTCTATATTGCCATCCTTGGCCGACTAGCTCTCGCCAAGTTCATGGCTATGCCGCACTATGTCTATCTAGTGCTGATGATCCCGATGGAGCAGGGCGTTCTTACCCTACGTGCTAATGTCTCAGCCGCCTACGACTATGAAAGGGAAGACATCGCCATCGCTAAAGCGATGGACCTCTCCGCCAGAATGGAGGCTTGCATCGCCTACTCCAGCAAGGTGCCAGCGGAAAAGCAAGAGATCCTGACCTAGGAGCCACCTTGGTCCATGACTAAGTCTAAGGACACGAAGGAGGTCGAGCTCGTCATCGGCGATAGAAGCAAGATGGTCCGGATCGGGCCCCATCTCGACCCCAAATAGGAAGATGCGCTCGTCAGCTTCCTCCGTAGAAAAGTCAACGTGTTTGCATGGAAACCTGCTGACATGCCTGGCGTTCCTCAGGAGCTGATCAAGCACTCCTTAAACATCTCACCGACCGCCAAGCCGATCAAGCAGAAGCTCCGATGATTCATGCAAGACAAAAAGGAGGCCATTAGGGTAGAAATAACACGGCTCTTAGCAGCCGGCTTTATCAAAGAGGTGTATCACCCAGAGTGGCTAGCAAATCCGGTCCTTGTACGCAAAAAGAATAATGAATGGAGAATGTGCGTTGATTACACCGATCTCAATAAATTGCCCTAAAGACCCCTTCAGCTTACCTCGCATTGATGAGGTCTCAGATTCAACAGCCGGTTGTGAGCTCTTGTGCTTTCTCGATTATTATTCTGGTTATCATCAGATCTCCTTAAAGGAGGAAGACCAGATCAAGAATTCATTCATCACACCCTTCGGTGTCTACTGGTACACCACCATGTCCTTCGGGTTAAAGAACTATGGCACCACCTACTAAAGGGCTATCCAGCGATGCCTGAGGGACCAGATTGGGAAGAACGCCGAGGCCTACATCGACGATGTGGTGGTTAAGTCTAAGACTGCTGGCAATCTCATCGCCGACCTCGAAGAAACTTTCCAAAACCTAAAGGCATTCCATAGGAAACTGAATCCCACTAAGTGCATATTCGGTGTTCCATCTGGTATCCTCCTAGGCAACATCATTAGTCACCACGGCATCAAAGCAAACCCAGAGAAAGTAGAAGCGGTTACTAAGATGAAACCACTGACCTGCATGAAGGACATCCAGAAGCTAATGGGGTGCATGGCGGCTTTAAGTCATTTCATATCCCGATTGGGTGAAAAGGGTCTACCTTTCTTCAAGCTGCTCAAAGCTTCAGAGCAGTTTACCTCAATGCCTGAAGCCGACAAAGCCTTTGCCAAGCTCAAACAATTTCTTACGACACCTCCAGTCATGACGGCACCGCAAGCTGGTGAAACCTTATTGATCTACATTGCCGCACCCAACTGTGTCGTCAGTACAGCCATAGTTGTTGAACGAGAAGAAGGTGAGCATGCCTATAAGGTTCAGTGCCCCATTTACTTCATCAGCGTGGTCCTAAATGAGTCTAAGGCTTAGTATCCACAGGTCCAGAAGTTGTTGTATGCTATCCTTATTACGTCCAGGAAACTCCGCCATTACTTTGAAACATATCAAGTAGCAATGGTTACTGAGTATCCGCTGGGCAACATCCTCCATAATAAAGAAGCGAATGGCTGCATCATTAAAAAGGTGGTAGAGCTCGGCACGTACTCCATTGATTTCAAGGGCCGACAGACGATAAAGTCTCAGGTGCTCGCTGACTTCATTGCCAAATGGACCGACATGCAAGCACATGTCTCAGTTGACTGGCCTGAGCACTGGGTTATGTATTTTGATGGCTCCCTGAACCTTGATGGTGTTGGGGTAGGTGTACTTTTTGTCTCCCCATCAGGGGACAAACTCCGATACATCCTCCGGATTCATTTTTCGGCCTCCAATAACGCCGCTGAGTACGAAGCTTTTCTGCATGGTCTCTGTATAGCCGTCGAGCTTGGCGTTAAACACCTCCTGGTGTACGGAGACTCCGTGCTGGTCATTAATTAGGTCAACAAATATTAGTCATGTACTAGTGATAAGATGGACGCCTACTGCTCGACAATCAAAAAATTCAAGAGAAAATTCTACGATATTGAATACCACCATGTCGTACGAGATCAAAACTAAGCAGCCGACCAGCTATCCAAGCTAGGGTCGACCAGAGCCGAGGTCCTAGCCGGTGTCTTCATCCAAGATCTCCAGACCCCATCTATTAAGCAGGAGCAAGAAGTTCAAGAGTCATCTCCAGCCGAGCAGTTGGTCCTAGTAATCCCCGCACCGAGCAATGATTGGCGAGAGCCTTTCATCAAGTACCTGACCACTGCAGATATGCCAACTGACAAGACCGAGATGGAGCGCCTCATTCGCCATAGCAAGCATTACATGCTAGTCGATGGCAAGCTGATGCGGAAGAATGCAAAGGAGGAATTGCTTCAGAAGTGCATCTCTCAGGAAGGAGTGGCATTACTTCAAGAAATCCACGCCGGATCCTGCGGCAACCATGCAGCCTCTAGAAGTCTGGTTAGCAAAGCTTTCCAAGCAGGTTTCTATTGGCCATCAGTAGTCGCAAATGCCAAAACACTTGTCCGACGGTGTGAGGGATGCCAATTTTTTGCCAAACAGATCCACGTTCCAGCTCAGGCTCTGTAGACGATTCACGCCTCTTGGCCATTTGCATGCTGGGGACTGGACATGATTGGGCCATTCAAGAACACCCCTAGAGGATTCCGATGGGTTTATGTCGCTATTGACAAATTCTCCAAGTAGATTGAGTACAAGACGCTCGTCCAGTCTATAGCAAAGAAAGCATCGGAGCTTTTCGACGACATCATCTATAGGTTTGTGCTGCCGAATAGTATCATTATAGATATTGGTTCTACATTCCCAAGTAGCGATTTCTGGGATTTCTATGAGGAGCGATGCATATCCGTTAAGTATGTATCGGTTGTGCACCCCAGGGCTAATGGCCAGGTTGAGCGAGCGAACGGCATGATTTTAGACGCCTTGAAGAAGAGGTTATTTGAGAAGGACCAGAAACATCCGGGCAGATGGCTCAGGAATTGTCGGCCGTGGTTTGGGGACTAAGAACCCAGCCCAGTCGCAACACCGGAGTCTCCCCTTATTTCTTGGTGTTCGGCTCAGAGGCGGTATTACCTACCGACGTCGCTTTCTGAGCTCCAAGGATAGAGAATTATGATGAAGAGAAGAATGATCAGGCGCGGCAGGACGATGTCGACCGCCTTGAAGAAGAATGCCTGGTCACCTGTGTTCGGATGGCCAAGTACCTGGATAGTCTGCGGTAATACTACAATTGCAATATCCAGGAGTGATCCTTTGCGGTCGGCGACATGGTGCTCCGCAGGAAACAGAAGACCGACGGGATGCACAAGCTATCTTCACCTTGGGAGGGTCCATACATTGTCAAGACAGTGACCCTACCAGGGTCATATAAGCTCTGTGATCAAGATAGAGTAGACATCCCTAACTCCTGGCACATCGATCACCTTAGGCGTTTCTATCCTTGAGACGTTCTACAAAGATATGTACCTTTTTATATATATGCAATCAATAATGATTTCTTCGTGATGTTTCTCCGTTTGTCCTTTCTCCATAATTTTTCTCCAATTATTTGTTTCTCCATGCTAAACATCTTTAAGATGACGCATACTATCACCATTTGACTCACCGACCAGCCACGTTCTCATTCGCGTTATCTAGAAGCAGTCATGTTCTCGATTTAGCACCTAAACATGCATGGACAGTAGTGCTCTGCATCATGGGCGGTCGGCAACGGCTCCTCGGTGATGCCTATATTCCTAAGCGTGCACAAGAGCTAAGCTCTCTATGCCATGGGGTGTGGGATAGCCAGGGCTGGTGACAAGATAAAGGACACACTGGCACTACATCGTTAATATTAAATATTAACACTCTATACATCCAATAAACATGATGTTTTATTTGTAACTACTCATACATACTAAACATAATGTTTCATTTACAACTGCTCAGCGTAGTGTAGATAAGTCCATTATATTTCATTCTAATCTATCATGATTCATTACCAGCATCGCCGAATATCTCCAAGTCATCCGCTAGTTTGATCGCCGACTCTGATACCTCCTCCTCCAGCGCCGTGATTTGCTCGTCGCTCAGATTTTGGGCATAGCCGCCATCGATTAGTTTGAGTTTCACTAAGGGGTACATCGATCAGACAACTGCTAGTGCATGGACCGCGGTAGAACACGCGACGCCACAAGCATATTGCTTGAAATTCTTCAGCATCGACTTGCACCTCTCCACGATGGCGTCCGACCGCGGCAGCCTGTCGGGCTCTGACAACTCTGGGTCGATGAAGTCCAGCACGGGTTTTATCCCGTCGACGATGGTCTTCATCTTAACTTGACTGGCCTGAAGCCGGAGCTCGAAGTCATGAAACTGCGCCTGAGCATTGGTCCGGACCACTGCAGATAAGAAGGGTGACCTTATTAAACATGTTTCTCATAGCAAGATGAGTATTGTTATGAGGAATAACTTACATTTCAGCTCTTCGACGAGTTTTGCTTTCGCCGATCGAGCTTCATCTCTTTTTTTCTCTGCTAGTGCCTTGCCTTCATGCGCTAGCAGCGCTTCGATCTCCGCCTCTACCTTGGCATCACATGCCAGACGCGCTTCGGTCTCCGCCTGCACCTTCGCCTCATGCGCAAGACGTGCCTCGGATTCAAGCTCTACATGGATGAAGGATACAGTCAGCCTGGGTAAATTGAGGACACAAAAGCATTGCGCTGTAGGGCCTAAGGCCTTACCATTTAGATGATCGATGGCTTCACCTAGCTGCTCTGTCAGTGCCCAGTTATCAGCCTCTAGTTGCGCCATCTGCACTTGCAGCTTCTCCCGGTCACCATGTGCTCCAGCCAACATCTTCTAAAAATGACTCCATTGACTCACATAGCCTCTGGTTCTCGACGATTGCTGGAGCAGCTCGCTCCAGTTGGCGTGCGCGGTTCTCGGAGATCTTCATTGACTCCTATGGTAAACAACAGTTAACAGGCGTAATCTACAACTTCAACTGGTCATGTGACTTCACTTACTTCAATTTGGCTGGACACTGACGCTAGTGTCGCCTTGAGTGTCTTCACCAGCTGGCTTGCCTCCTCATCCTCCATGACCTCCATCGTATCTCCGTGGCACATGAAAGTTCATAGGAGCTGAGGGGGAGGATCCCGGGTATTTGGCGCTTCGCGCTCAATTTCTTCAATGGGCTCAGAGGTCTCCTTTATTTGCCTTGGTCACCGGTTGGCTTGTGGTCGGACGGATGTGCCAAGATCCATCACTAGCGATTGAGCTCGGGGACTGGCTCTTGGCACTAGGCGACTAGTCGGCTTGGCAGCAACGTCTTCATTTGTGGGCTCTAGGCCCTGGGGGACTTTACCTTGGGGACTAGCCCGGTCTTCAGATGCCTTCTGTGTTTCTTTCGGCTATCTCGCACCGGTGTCATGAGCGCCGATAGTCATGGCACATGGCTCGCCCTCTTGTCGGGCATCACCGACATCGACTGGGTGCACCTCCTTGGTCGATGTTTCCCTGCAACATGATGTCGTATCGTCAATACTTCATCTTTGGTTTTGCTTGGACTAAGTCTGTGGTAGCAACACTTACAGGTCGGACCACCTACGTGCAACCCTAAATCGTCGGTGTTTGTTGGAGCTCCCCTGCCCTTTAGTTGATAGCACAAATCTTGAGAACACCGAAGGTGGCCGGTTCGCCTCCAGCGCTTCTAGACTCACCGCGCTGGCCCTCCCTAGTAGATCTCCAGTCAGCCGCTCCTCGAGATTGCTAGTCGGAGGCCCTGGTGGTAGGTGTCGGTATGGCCATGCGCGTAGCTCGCTGCTGCAGCGTCTCTCCTTCGTCTTCATCATCGTCCGACCAGTCCGCAACGACTCATCGGCATGCCGAAGGCTCCCTAAAAGATATTCCGCCACCCCTACATGGTGGTGGCGTGTTTGTCTTCTTCTTCTTCACTGGCTCCTCTCGGGCCAGCTGCTTCCTGCGTGTCGCCTGTCGACACTTGGGGGGTCTCTCCACTGCAACCTCGGGCTCAGATGATGAGCTGCTCTCCGACGATGGACCTGCTGGCGGTTTGGTCGGACGGGTATCAACACTCTCCGGTCAGGTCTCATTCGGAACGTCGGAGACATACACAGCACGATCATGTCCACCAGTTTTCAAGAATACATTACAGCATCAACAAGATTTGATGTTACAATAACTACAATTGATACACTCTTACCGGTGTTGGTGGATTCGTGATGCTGTAAGGCCTTTGCTGGCCTAGGTTCCTCAGTCTTGTGTTCTTTGAAAAGAGCTCCTAGGCGCGAGCATAGGCGTCGCCCTTTTCTATTCACTCGGGAGCTTCCCGAGCGATATCTTCATCCCCCGTGTATTCATACATGAGGTGGAACCTCTCCTTGCTCGACTGGATCCAGTGGTAGATGAAGTTGATGGCTACACCAACTCCATCTAGGTTGCTCTGAATCTGCCTCAAGATCTACAGGAGCTCCTCGACTTGGGTCATCTCTGAGCTGCTCGGTCACGCCGACCTATTAGCGCTTGGCTCTGCTAGGTGGTCTATGTCGGCTGGCAGGCTCGGCTCATCGTTTTGAATATAGAACCACCTAGCAGTCCATCCCTTCAACGATGTGTTGAGGGGCACATGGATATATTCCTTCACCATGCCATCTTGCAGTTGCAGATATACTCCACCAACCACCTTGGGCAATCTAGATCCAGAGAAGGGTTTGAGGCAGAAGAAGTGGCAAAAGAGGTTGAAGTGCGGAGCAATTCTGATGAATGCTTCACATAGGTTGATAAAGAGGGAGATATGAAGAATGTTGTTCGGATTGAGATGGCAAAGGCTAATGCCACAGTAATGAAGAAGGTTGCGCAAGAAAGGATGCGCAGGAATCCCAAACCCGTGAACAAAATACGCCTCGAGTACAATAAGTTCATTGGTGTCAGGGGTCGAAAACGCCTCACCTATAGCAGGACGCCATCATGCGATTGCCTGGTCTGGAAGACTCTTGCGTGTAGGTCAATTTGACCCACTCCAGATCGCGGCAAATCTCGCTGGTGCTCTCCATTGCATTCCCCCCTGGCCCCTTCGGGCTTGAGCGGCTACGCTTCTTTGCACCCTTCGCCATGAATCCGATCTGGTTGAGGAAGTGGTTTTGATTCGATGGGATTAGGCTCAGATCTGATTGAGGAACAACTGCGGTTGGTTTTTGGCTGTAGCAGGGTGCGAGGAAGATGAAGTGCCTTGCGGTTGCAAGGAAGAAGAAGCATCAGGCAAAGTGAAGGGAGTGCGCCGTGGCGTGTGTATTTATACAGTTTGACCCCGACCTTTCATCTTCAATGTTTTTGGGAAACCGATGATGAGGACATCACTCCTTCGAATATACCCGTGGGTCCTTCAACCATTATGCAAGGTCCAATGACCCAAGCTCGAATGCGTCAACTAAATTTAGAGGTGAGTTCGTTCTTAAGCGATCTTTTTCATACTTTTGAGAATAGACTGCTACCTAATGATCTTGGAGGAAGAGATGGAGGCAATGATGACCAGCAAGGATGTCCAACACAAGCCGGAGGCCCGGTCCAACATGAATTCCAGTCTACCTCGGCCTCCAGGACCAGCCTGCAATAAACTGGTCACCCAGGACGCGTCCGGACTCCATTTTCAACGAACCAAATATGGATGGAAAGCTAATTAGATAAGGAAGCCAATGCAAGTGGTCTCACATAAAAACCTCTTCGGAATCAACGGGAATCATCGAAACAAGTCAGTGTCCAAAATCTATCAGGGTGCTACGACACCGTCTTTTGGTCCGTTGGACCATGTATCGTGTTTGGGCCCATTAGGGGCGCGT
>PUID01032626.1:126459-139513 GCA_002993905.1 Miscanthus sacchariflorus | reverse complement strand
TGATGCACTCCACTGTATAGAGGCCGATAGAGTCGCGGTGGATTCCTTCGAATCCAGAGTTTCATAAAAGTTACTCAATCCATGACTTTTTTGACACCAAGTTTGACCACTCGTCTTATTTAAAAATTTGTGTAAAATATTACTTCTTTCGTNACGAAATCTAAGCAGTCGTTTTTTGGATCTTGCTTAGGGTACCCCTTCTCATGGTATCCGACACATGTATGCTTAAAATTTCAAGGGGGGGCTTCAGGGGGGGTTCCACTATCCCAGGAGTGGTAGGGGGGTCGAGCCCCTCTCGCCCCACTATTGCCTCCATGCCTAGCCCTCAAGAACCTATGTTGGCTTCATGACTTGTGTCTTCTACTCCATGGGGTAGTCGTCATCGGGTCCGACAGAGGTTGTCGCTGTGGTGGCTATGGCCGGATGTGATGTGTGGGCACCGAATCTACCTGCCTCTGCTCTAGATCCAACGGTTTCGTGTTGAGGCCATGATGTGGGCCATGGTGTCCATGCTGATGCCCTATGGTCTACTCTAGCATGGCGAGCTCGCGGGCCACATCGACCAGCAGGGTGCAGAACAGGTCGAGGACGTGCGTGGCCACAGGTTGCACTAGGATCAAGATGGACACCCCGACATTGGGGGCATGGATGCCCCTAGTGGCGTGGCCACAAGCGCCAGCACCCATAGCAAAGCTGCGGCGGTGGGCTGTGGCTGGAGTGGTGCTACTATAGATTGAGATACCATTATCGCCACTTTCATTGCTGTAGCCGACATAGGCGATGGTGTGACACTTTCATCGTTGGATGGATCGATAGGATGGCTTCATAAGGAATGAAACCGATAGTTGAAACTTCTAGGGTTGACCATCAATGTGGCGGTGCTACTAGAGTTGAATTGCACCATCATATGAAAAGGCGAGCCAACTAGGATATGCATTTTGGCTGCCGCCCCTAAACTAGCATTAGGTCTACCGGCGGTAATTCAGTGTGAGTGTTCAATGTCCCAACTACCCACAACACTGTTGCATCACCATTATTACTTCCACTTCTCCATCTTCAAGGCTGGCCTATTTAACCTTGGTCTGGATGCACCTCTTGGGCTCAATCCACACTCTTGAATCCACACACTCATGAGCCAATCATCTTTCTTCATCGCCTAGAGGTGCTTTGTCTTCCTCCTTGCACCTCTCATGGAGGCCGCCTCCGTGAGAGGTGCAAGATGGAGATAAAGCACCTCACAGGGATGGTAGTGTTTGGAGAAAGCCTTCAAGATTGGATGCTTTAGATTCCATAACCTTGCTACCCCTCAGTGGGTCAATATGCTGATCTTCATCCCTCGACCCTCAGAGGTAGTACCCTCGAGTCATCGACCCTGAGAGGTAGCATGATTATGGAATATAAAGCATCTCACTGAGATGTTGGTGCAAGTTTTGTGAGGTGCTCCTTCTCCTTTCTTTGCGAGGTGCTACCGTTGAACAGGAGCTTGACCTTGATGATTGTAGATCTTCTTGCAGATCTTATGTTAATAGAAAATCTACAATCATCTAGTTCTATCCTATTCAGGGGCTCCATACTCGACTGGGGGTGCTTCAAGTTTGTGAGGTGCTCGTTCTTCAAGATTGGGTGCTTTATATTCCATCTTGAAGCAGACGTCAAACCCTCGACCATGAGAGGTTCAAGATGGAAGGTGCACCACCTCACTGACATGCTGGTGCAGTGTTGCTTTGTATGTGCAAACCACCGTATGATACGGATTTGTTATCGCATAGAGTCATAAACCTAGAATCGCTCGGCCCGTTCCATAACTCTGAGATCAGAACCTGGTAGCGCCTCGGTGGTGTTCCTCCCACAAGAACAAAGAACTAACAATTAACATGCAATGGACAGTCATGATAATTAAGCAAAGTTTCACTGTCATAATAATTAACAAAACATAAAATAATTACATGTCTTGTTCTAGTATATATGCCAGTTACGCCAGCTTTCTCGATGGAAAATACCTAAATAAGAGTTTCCTAGAACACTCAATGGAAAATACCTAAAGAGTACTACCCAAGTATTTGGGTCGATGCTTGATAGCTGAGTCTCATTGGCTCAAAATAGCCGACACCAGTATCGCTTTTAGAACAAAAAATAACAATAAAAGACATAGGATCAAAAGTGACATTCAAACAGTAGATTCTTTACTTATAAGAACCTAGATATAATCTGTGGTCCTAAGAAAACATTGTTTACAACATATTATGCATGGATGATCACTGCGATAGCCTCAGCAGCATTAATGAAGTCTTCAATCAGGTCCTCTTGATCTTCTAGCCGATCAGTGTCTGAAAAACCGGTTCGAGGTGACGGAGCTCGTACGCTGAATGCTATTGCACTACAGCCAGAGTGGCACCAACACCATAGCGGACCTCATGAGTTGCCACTTCTTTGGCATGAACCAGGATATACTGCAGGCGATCTTCAAGAGAAACACCCCTAGCATTGACTGCTCCAACTACGCCAATTGCTACCCGTTGGAGGATCTCATGGCGATTCTCCAGGTTAATCTCCCGGTGATAAGCCTCCTCAATCTCGCAATGAGAAGCAGCTAGTTGTTCCTCAAGATCTAATGAAAATGAAGGGTTATCGGATAAAGTCGTGAATATAAAAGCAAAGACTCTTCAAAGGAATTTTACCTGCTGCCCTAGCATGAGCTTCATCAGCCCTCATCCGAGCAACATTGGTCTCTTCTTCAAATGCAGAGAGGGTTGTTTTAACACATTGAGACATAGCTCGAGCTGACCTACCTCATGCATCGCTTCAGAATATAGGTTTCCAGCCTCCCTCCTTTCATAGATTAGATTCTAGACATCCTAAATATCATATGACTCAAAGGATGAAGATGAAGATACCATGGACCCAACAAGATGTGCTTTGATAGCATGCACATTCGAGGGTTCTCCAACCTCCACCGGAGTTGGCTGATGTACCGTTGCATGAGAGATAGCCCTGCATATTCAAAGGATTAATGCAAGGCATCCATAGAGATAAGGAATCATTCCCTCTCACCCTTGGCGACGAAGAGGGACACAAAGGCGTGAAGGCGGATCCGTGGCTTCTAGAGTTTCCTCCCTTGGATGCTTGCCATGAGCCATTATTTAGAAGAAGACTGGAAGGAGGAAAGGAAGAAGAAAAGATATGTGTCACAACACAACAAATGAACACAAGCAGTATTCCTTCTACTCCACCTTGCCTCCAAATTTATAGCCCTAGGGGACCTCTATAGTGGGTTCATCGAGTTATGCGCGAGATTATTGCAATTAACATGGAATGCCAACTGACCGAGAGCACCATGAAAGGATAGGAATAAAGATGGCTTGGAATGAGAATTTTGGGACAAAAGTATATTTTATTCCAAAATTGGGGGCGTGTGTTTACACCGAAATTTGAAAAGATGCATAGGAAGCCCAAAACTTAGGGAAGCATGAGTGTTGAATGTCCCAACTTCCAACACCGTCCCCACCATTTATTACGCCAGGAACCATCGTACACCTCGTCTTCCCTTATGCCTACTCCCTAGATCACGCATCTTAACTGCTCCTTTTGGCATTTCCATCTTCAAGGTTGGCTTATTTAAGCGGGGTCTGGGTGCACAGAGTCTCGCCCCTCCCCGCCCCCAAATCCCTTAGCATTAGACTGAGTGAGAGAGTGGCAACTCCATACGTCCACCATGGTTCATGGTGTACTTCGGCGGCTCCACTGTTGCTAGGAGAAGGCTTTCAAGATCGAGTTCTGCAGCGGCCTGCTGGTGGCCATTCGTCTTGGGTGTTATAGGAAGTTCCATGAAGATAGGGAGGAACAATACCATCAGTGGCCTGAATCGTCAGCGGCGCGGTGGCTGGACCTATACATGGTTGGCGCGCTCGGGGTTTCTAGGTGAGAATATCTGTAGGAAATCCTAGAGGACAGTGGCGTCCTGTAGCTGCTTGCTATTGTAGGAAAGCCTTTGAGCCCATAGTTCTCAACCTAGGAACCCCCACTTATAGATTCGGTGGCTTGGAACTATCGAGTCGTCGCCATGCGTTCCTCCCTAATGTTGAAGAAGACGATGCGGGCAAGGCTCCTCGTGGGTCTCCTCATCCTCTCGGATGTTAGAGGGAGTTCTACGAGGTGGTTCTTCCCTAGGCTTCTTCCAGGCGTCGTCCCTGCTCATGGCGAAGATTTGGAGGCGTGGTAAAGGTTTAGTTACACCTTCATCTAGCCTCTACGCTTCATGAGATGTCCATCACTGAGCATGGAGATAAACCTACACTCACAATGTTTTTGTTATCATAGCTGTAGTTGCTAATAGATCCTTGTTATTGTATGCTGGGTGAATGAAAAGTGTAACAGAGTTAATAAAAAAATGTCTTTTGTTGATTTTAAACACTGTTACCTCACTGAGATGCTAGTAGAGTATTGCTTTGTTTGTGCAAACTGCTATATGGTACGGCTTTGTTATCACGTCCATTGTTATTGTAGAGATCAGTACCTTTATTATGCAACATTAGCTGACAAACTTGTCATGTTAGCATCCATTTTTATTCTAAAAAGTGGTAGATGCTCTAGACCAGATGATTCATGCTAGGAAGCCAGATTTCCTTGATGAAAAAAATCGAAAGACATGCTTGTCCCAATGATTGAATATTGTTTTGGGGAGATTACAAAGACTTGGATTCGTGCCGTATGTGCCATGCCTTATGATACAAACTGACAATGCGGCATGGGGTTCAACCATCATCTAGTAATACTTGATTGGGTGGTTCAAGTTTGCGAGGTGCTTGTTCTTCAAGATTGGGTCGTGCTTTATATTCCATCTTGAATCTCTCATAGTCAAGAAGCAGATCTACATCCCTTGACTATGAGAGGTACAAGATGGAAGGTGCAGTACATCACTGAGATGCTGGTGGAGTGTTGCTTTGTATGCTTGTCATGTTAGCGTCCATTGTTATTCACTAGTACACTCGGATCTTTCACAGCCGTTGTAACCCCATCGCAGTCCAATTTTGGCCTCAGCAGTAAGTTGTCGGTAGTGATAGTCATAGCCATCACCGTCGGTATTTGAGACCGACTGGGGTGCCCACTACACCGCCATATTGGTTATCATCCATCCGTGATAAGGTCCTTACTTCTATCAAATTGGAGCATGACCCGCCTGTGTGGGTATGCACTAACACCACCGTATGGCTTATGATCCATCCATGATTAGATCCTTATTCTGATGCATTGGAGCATGACCCGCTTATGACAAGGTGAACATCACCGTCACTTCAGCGTATGAATTGTCTGGTCATAGGGCATGATCACCATTGTGTTGTAGTATGATCAGCCCGTGATGATCCTTTAGTCAGTGTTGGGTTACTAAATGATGCGATGGTGATACACTATTGACCCCTGCCGCATCAGACAAATAGCGGCGGTGATAGCCATCTGCTTCACCAACGGCGAGTGGTACGGCAGTGATGACATAACAACCAACGACCCTTACATTCGACGGTGATAGAATTGCATCCAATGTTCACAATGTATTTACTAATTCAGCTGGGCCTTAACAACTTACTGAACACACACCATACAAATATAATCATTACACATCATTCATCGTGTCCACAACGAAGAGTACTAGTTATAATAACAATGCTCGACACTAACATAATAACTGTGTCAACTGATGAATTAACACAAGAGGTACATAGATAGCATAATAAAGGTTCTACTCCCTATAGACTTACATAACTAAAACAAGGTAGATGTGTTCCGCTCCTTTAGATTGGAACTCCTTGATCAGCTTGGCAACCAATGCACCATGTAACCCCTCTTCTTCCTCCAATAGCCATTGTAGGAAAATTGTTCAAAAGCACTTACACTCTAAAACCTACACAATGCAAAGCTTTACTGCTTTAGACAAAATTTGACTATATATATAGACTCAAAATAACTCCCTACCTAAATAAAGACATGTCCTATCAACAAAATACAACATATACAGCTTTACTGCCCTGCTAATAACTCCATGAATAAGGGAACATAAGGTAGATAGTGCGGTCCATTCAAATAAATACTCCAGGTACTTCTTGGATAGCGGATGACGTGGGCAGGGAGGACATGAACTTTTCCACGGCTCATGTCATATGCCATCAATGTTCTATCCTCCCCAGAAAAGAAAATCAAATTCTATTCTAGGTGAACTGCAATCACTCCAAATAGCTGTAGCTTGCTCATCGTATGCTTCAATGTCCATTTACTAGTACCATAGTCTTCAAGGATCCAGATTGAAAGGTCAGACCTATTAAAAATATCAGCAATATATAGACACAACTAACCCTGATCTCCATGGATGGACATTGTAGAACTTAGTGGCCTAAGAATTTTCTTCCATGTCTTTCCTCCATATCAACAGTAACTATCTGGGACACCTTCAGCATGTGCATAAAACCATTAAGAAATACAGTTCCTAAAAATTTGCATACTAGAATATCATCTTCCCATTCAGATTCTTTATACATCCATACTCTAGTTTTGGATGAGTTGATGCTAACAACTAACACCCCAGGTGCCTTACCTATAGTTCTACCACATGGAAGTGCGAGAAGATTGTGGGATCAAATCCCAAGCGAGCTAAACCATAACAAAGGTTGCTATGTGGTAGTACCACTGATTTCTCAATAGTACACATGCGTTCAAACAAGAATTCTCCTCCGGATTAGAATAAACTGATCTGACTTTCAAACTTACCCGTATTACCTTCAACCTTGGGGCTTCCTAGCTTTCACTTGGATCTTGAGCAATTGAAAGACAGAACGATTAAGTCAAGCACTATGTCTCAAATTCTTTGCTCAACCATTATTCTGGAGTTTTTGTAGGGTTTCAAAATAAAACTCAGAGCTTCCATTGTATAACATTATCAAGTATCTCAATATATGTGGTATTTGTGGATCCTCACCAAGGAAATAGTGATGTTATGCCTTTCCTTTCCTATAACTAAGGCTTATGTGGAGCTCATTGGAGTGGAAATAGCATGAAAGAGCATACTTGCAATACATGTATTGTAAAGTCAAACCTCGAATCCAAAGAGAGTTGAGTCATACAATCAAATCAAGATGTGCATGTGTGTGGATGTATATGGTGGATATATATGGTGGCTAACATAATTCTACTATGCTCCTTTAAAACATATCTCTCTTTTGAAACTTGGAAACACTTTTGCAAGAAAACATGGGCTATCTTATTCATCTCTCTTCTTTTTTAGGCGGACATCTAAGTACCCATTGTTTTTTATATCTCAGACACTTGTCCATTTCTTTCAACTCTTTTTTTTTCTTTTTTTCATGAATAACTTTTGTATAGCCCCATGCCTCTTTTTTGCAATAAAACTTTTTGAGAGATAGCAACAAGAGCTTGGAACATTTATTTGGTGGATGTCCTATCAAGCATATTTTTGGTGTTTACTCCCAGTGTAGGAGTAAAACATTTTTGGGTGGATCTAGATGGAATGGCATGTTTTGCATCTACCCCCAATGTAGAAGTAGTGTATATGTGGGTGGTGTGTACGTGATCTTGATTTTAAAAGCATGACAAACCTCTCATAAGGGTCAACAAAGCTTGATTAAACTCAATGCAAAACAAGCAGCATATAAGAGTGGAAGTTTTTCTAGCCTAATTAACATGTTTGACTCTGGTAGGAATTCAAGCTTTGGCATATAGGAACTCATCATGTAGCTTTTTTATGTCTCAAAAGAAATCTCTAGAACTTTAGTATCACTTGAAACAAGATAAACAACAGCTCAGACCTTCTCATATCATATCCGTCAATTACCTAGACTTAGATCAARCATATGCTACCCACRAGTTTCAAGTTCAGASTAAATYCTTATATCAAAATAGTTTTATCTAAAACTCGAGAGAATTCAAGGCTGAAAACTAGGTACTTGAAAGGAATTACAATAGAGCAAATATTCATCATTTCTATTTTAAGAGAATCCATTTTATTTTATTTAGCTCTTAAAAATCAAACTTAAAGAAAACTAGACACACTTTTTATTTTGTTTCCATTTTTAGACCACACCGTACTAATATATATATCTAACACAAAAATAAAATTTTATTTTGTTTTTAGTTATGCATCTTTTTATGACTTAAAAATAGTAAAACAAAGAGAAAGAAATACTTATCTAAATACACGGGAGATGCCCTTCCCCCAAGCTAGTTGTTGGCCTGGTTGGTTAAACTTGTACTTCTTATAGCGGGTTCACCCTCGAACGTCCTTCTCGTCCATTAGGAGGTCGGGTTCTTCTAGAGGATGCACTCCTGGTGGAGCCAGATGAAGACAACTAGGTGATCTTGCTCGTGACCATCTTGCAAAAAACTTCAACAAGAACAACAACACTCATGGAATAAATTAGAATAAAAGGGTTAGCGGTCAGCCGTTCAGGGGTTAGTCATTCTTGAAGTTAGAAAGATTTTTGATTTGGCAGGATATTAATAGGATGTCTATCTCATATTTTTTTGGATTTTCTGACATAATGCATGCATGGTATTTTTATTTTTATGCCGCCACAGTAAATATTCTTGGGGGGTTTTTACACACCGTAGAGTAATTCACATGGGGCTTAAGATTTTATAATGCAATAATGCAATTTTTGTTTTCTTTCTAAATGCAGTGCTATGCAGAAAAGTAAATATGCTAAAGTAAAAATAATTCATGCAATGCAAAAAAGTAAATATGGATAACTACTGATTTACCTCCCGGTGAGGGTTCAGATTTTTAAGTCCTCCGGACAGGACTTTTCTCCAATCTTATTTATTCTTTGGGTGCATCTACTGGTCCTAGAGATGGAGACCTTGATGGTTGCACATCTTATGACGGTGACTCTGATGATGATGCCACCTTTTCCTTCTAGACATGCTTGGTCTGTGGACTTGATTTTGGCGTAGTAGATTCGTTCTTCACAACTTCTACTTCTTCATTTTTGGGGAGTTGATGCTTTCGGTGTTGGGATGATCGATGTCTCCTCTTGGGACGGATCGTCTTCGGCTGTTCATAAGTTATATAACTATTAAAATAGGAACGCACCTTTTGTTCAGGGAATTGGAAGTGGACTTGTCCGGATCTGACATAGATGATCGCGTTGGTGGTGTTGAGGAACGGTCTTTCAAGGATGATAGGTACGTCTTCTTCTTCATCTCCCATGTCATGAATCATGAAATCAGCAGGGACATAGTGATCTTGTATTTTTACCATGATGTATTTTGCTATTTCCTTCGAAAATCAGATTGATTGGTCTGCCATCTGCAATCATATATATGTAGGGAACAAAGGTTCATCATCGAATAAGTAGTTATACATTGACTTGGACATTATGTTGACACCCAATCCATTATCGTAGAAGGTGTTGCGGAAGATTCTTTGTCCTATTGTGCACTCAATCGTCGGTACGCTTGGATCTTCCTTCTTGGTGAGGAATGGTGAAGTGAGGAGGTGGTCATACTCTGGCCGGAGTGTGTTGATCATCTTGATAGATTCTTCTTGTGACTGCCTGGCCTTGTTCTTCCTTCTTCGGTTGTTTCTCTTCTTGGTCACTATTGTTTCTTCGGGTAGATACGCCATCTGTGGATGACTAGGAGAGTGATGTATACGATTCTTGAAAGTAAACTTCTCCTTCCTATCCTTTATTGTGAAGCAGATCTTAGCACTATCCGCGTAGATGATGGCTTTTGCGGTGGTTAGGAAAGGTCGGCCCAAGATAATGGGTGCCCTTACATTTCCACCTATTTCTAAAACCACAAAGTCTACGAGTATATAGGACTATCCAACTCGAACAATGGCATGTTCAAGAATTCCCTTGTGGTAGCAGAGAGACTGATCTGCAAGCTGCAATGCATATTTGTGTACAACAGAGTATCTCCATTAATCTTATCGTAAATTACCTTTGGCATGATGTTGACACTTGCTCCATAGTCACAGACAACTTCTTGGAAAATGTGAGGTCTAATGGCTATGGAGATGACAGGTCTTCCTGGATCTCCTTTCTTGACGGGCATAGAATAATCCTCCTATCTTCCTATCGATTGTTCTATGTAGCATCCTGCAGCATTATGAATATCGATGAGATTTGCAATTTCGAGATCTTCTGGTTGCCCCAGAATCTTACCTTTATCGATAGGAGGAAAGCAGCTGCCAGCTGAGCTATTTATGATTCTATCATTTTATTGAAGCTATGCTGGTTTTTAATAGCAGAGGAGAAACTATCCATTCTATTATTTATGTTTTCTAAGATTTTATCATTGGAAACTACTTTTCTAGATAAGCCCTCCATTATTTTAGCTCGGTCATAATTTAATTCTCTCAAGGGTGGTTGATTATTGAAATTATTATAATTATTACCTTGATAGTTACCTTGATAATTACCTTACTAGTTCGACCTCTGCTGCTGATTCCATCCTTAATTTTGTTGAGGATGATAGTTGTTGTTGATGAAGTTCACATCCTCATGGATTTCAGGACAATTGTTCCCTGAATGCCCAATGTTTCCACATTCTTCACATGTCATGAGGGAATCATGAATGTGCATGACTTCTTACTTCTCATTGGCTCAGTCTTCAAGTTTCTTCATGAGTAGATCCATCTTGGCAGACATCATGTCTACCTCTTTGAGTTGATGCATACCTCCACCTCTCTTGCGGGTTTGAAGACGTTCTTCATTCCAACCTTGGTTGGAGACCATCTTTTCCACAAGAGTTGTTGCTTGTGCAATTGTGAGTGATAAAAATGCACCTCCAACAACGGTATCCATATTCTCACGAGTGCTGTTTGTCAACCCATGGTAGAAAGTCTGCATGAGTAGCCAATCCTCCATCCCATGATGAGGACATTCTTATATGTAGTCTTGAAAGCGTTCAAATGCCTTAGGGACAGATTTGTCATGTTGCTGTTGAAAACTTGAAATTCTTCCACGCAGAGCATTGGTCTTGCCTATGGGAAAGAACTTTGCTAGGAAGGTAGTGGAGTAGTTCTCTCATATAGTATTTCTATCTTTGTTGGCGTAGAACCATTGCTTCGCCTTCCCCAATAGTGAGAATGGGAAGAGGCAAAGTAAAATGGTGTCTCTGGTAACTCCTTTGATGGTGAAAGTGCTGCAAATCTCCAGGAAGTGTTGGAGATGAGAACTTGCATCTTCATATGTGCCTTTCCACAAAACTAGCTAGCTTTCACCATATTGATGAGAGCTGGCTTGAGCTCAAAAGCATTGTCTCCAGTGTTGATCGCCGGTCCAATACATATTTTGCAGTAGTTGGAGTAAAGAATTCACAGAGAGTCTTGTTAGCCATGGCTTCAAAAACCGGTGTTAAGCTATGCCTGGTCTGGTTGTCTTCCAATTCTAAAGCTGGAACTTTTTGAGTTTAGCTCTAGTCCTCCTGATTAATGCTTCTAGATTTTCAATGTAGTTTGTCGAAAGTTCAAAACCGATCATACGTTACCCTGTGTAAGATACAAAAGTAGACAGAACAAAGGTAATCCTGTTTGAGCAGGGGTCTATTGTTTTCTCGATCACATCAATAAGTAAAAGTTTATCAATATTCCTTCTACCTAGCTACCTTCCCCGACAGCGGCGCCAAAAATGCTTGTTGGTATTTATTAACTTGTCACTTGTTTAAATAGCCACCTAATGTTTGTTGACATTTCTTAGCATCACTTTTGCTAAGTTGTCATCCCTAGCTATGATGCCAAAAATGCTTGTTGGTACTTTCTAGCGTCACTTCTATAATGACACTAAGAAGTACTTTAGTATTTCGTGTGACTAGAAAGAATATATATATATATATATATATATGAAGGGATCTGCAAGCGCATAGATAATTTACCATTGTAGCATTTCATCCGGGAGTATTTCAGGTATCGTTTTTTATATTTTTACCACAGGGAAGGACATGCAGTTGGAATATATTGATAACTTATATGTATGATAGAGAAGTAAACCATAACCAAACTTCTACTCACAACAGGGGTAAGTCAAGAGATAAATATGATAAGTAATGATAAATGATAAATGGTCACTCGGAGTACTCCTTTCTATGGCATTAGCATTGCTAAGTAGAAATTAGAGAAATAATTCCTAAGTCATTCTTAATTACAAGTCAAAGTATACGTTGATTAGTGCAATTACACTTAGTAGTCATGGCTAAGATCAACTTCATATCTAGGCACATAAGGGATATTACTAAGAAAGATCAAGAACAGAGCATGTCTTACTTCGTAACTAGATCCTACTTGTCCTATATTCAGGGAGTGGACTACAAAGGACCCAACGGGAATCATGAATGTGCATATCTTTGCTTGGGGATTTAATAGAAAGGGTGATGTTGTCCCCAACGGCCATATATTTTCCTGGGGCTATAAATATGTGCTCCAACCGGCCAAACAAGGTGTGAGGGAGCAAGGGAAAGGTAGAGGGGTGTTGCTACAACACATTTGTGCTCTCCACATGCACAAGGCTTAAAGATCACTTGGTGATTAACGTAGGTGCTTTGCGAAGTGCTTAGGTTAGTTAGACCATGCTCATATGTGCTTGCTCTATGCTTAGGTCTTGTTGCTAGTGAGGTTTGCATACCTCTTGATCAAAGGTGCTTGTGTGCACCGTGTTTGTACTCGGCGGGGCTTGTAGTCTTGTGGGACCACACCAACCGCGTTTGTGGTGTGGCCGCCACCATGTACCGAAGGGAACAAGGCCCGTGGGATCTTGGCCAGAAGCTTGATAGTGAAGACGGCGAGGAGTGGTCCAAGAGAGGCTTGCAAGAAGGCACACCGGAGACCCACTTGCACATGGGGAAGGCCCGACGCTATTGTAACACCCTCGGTGTTACAACCTAAACAAATTACCAAACCATGTCGTGAGCATCATGTTTATGTGATAATGCATGTGATGAAAGGTGTAGATAACATTTTGGCAACTTTAGAGGATCAATAAAATGTTAAATGATAAGCTATTCCATAACTCATATGTATCAAGTAGGGTTTAAAACTAATTTTTATTAA
>PUID01032626.1:96499-110575 GCA_002993905.1 Miscanthus sacchariflorus | reverse complement strand
AGCTCTCCAACACCTACACCAACAAGGTGGACAAGAAGGCCTCCACACCTTATCTTTTGAAGAAGAAGAAGAATGAAGAGGTAGTGGCCGTCAAGGTGAACAAGCAAGCCAACAATGGGGCCAAATGCATTTGGGTGCCAAAAGAGATCATTTCCAACATGAAGAGCACCAAGAAGGTTTGGATCCCAAAGGGGAAGTGAGAAGTCCAATGGACTTCAGGGAATTTGGAGGCTTGGCAAAGTTCGGGTGCATTTCATGGGGTGCATCACATTTTACAAGGGTATTGCCAAGTGGGTTAGTGAACACTATGGACCCAAAGTCCCCTTCCCATGTTAGGTAACTAGATTTAATTTCTTGTTCAATTTCATTTAGCATCTAGTTCCTTTTTCATGCCTAGGTTTGCATTTGCATGTTTAATCTTTTGTCTTGCATACACTAGGTATATCATATGGTAGGTTTGCTCGGTATCACTCTTGCCCTTGGAGCAAACCGACAAGGGCTTAAAATGTTTAGGAGCACGGCACATAGCTCGTCTTACAAGTAGTTTATTTCTTTTTACAAGTTTGTATCTAATATGTGCCAAAGTCCAAATTGTAGATAATTTTCCCCAAATATCATCTTTAAAAATGATTTTTCACAATCATGTGATGTCATCTTTCAAGTGATATTTTTTCCTCAAAATTCAATGTGCATGTCTCCTACAAGTATTCCATGCTTGTGTGCACAAATTTAGGGGAGGTTATTCTACAAGTTGGATGCTTTGAGACTAACACCATTTTAATCTTATCATGTGTATAGTAGTCTCATTGCAAGGAAAATAGAGTCCCTAGAGATAAGCATCATGCTCTAAAATCTACCACCATTTACAAGTAATATCATTACAAGTGGTGATGATCCAAGTGGTCTCTACATGTGGTATTTCTAAACCAATATCATTATGTTGATCTCACTTTGGTATTTATATGATTTCTCCATGCATTATATAGATTAAACTTCCTTGTGCATTATTTTGCCAAATAATTATGCATATACTTCACCCCCACCATATGTATGCATATATTTAGGGGGAGCTTAGTCTATATGTAATGTGAGAGTCAAGTTTTGTGATCTATTCCACTCCACATATACTTCACCCTCCCTTATGCTATTAATGTCTTCCTTTTTGTTGTTTGATTCCAAAAGGAGAGAAATTGTAGGACCAAAAGCAAGCCCGACCATAACAAAATACAAGTGGTAATTGTCCAAGGAAGGGAGGATATTGGATTATGGAGTTAGGGGGAGGCTTAAGTCCATAATGCCACTTGGGGACAAATTGCAAGGGCAAGATAACTTTACAAAGATCCATACAAGTGTTATCGTTAGCATCGTATAAACTTGCTTTTGCATTGCATCCTAGCAAGTAGATAGTTTTTATTTTAGCATTTATTATTATTTGCTTGCTTTGGTCATGTTGTCATCAATCACCAAAAAGGGGGAGATTATAAGGAAAATGGACCCTTTGGCCCAATTAATTTGGATTTTGGTGTTTGATGAACAACATGACCATTTGGACTAATGTTGGTTGCTAGTATACAAGGTATAGTTCAAATGGATGCAAGGTGGACTTTGACTTAGGCAATGAGGTGATCCGTATGATCAACACCTCAAGCAAGACATTAGAAGGTTTTTTAAGACCTGCAAGACATGCTAGAAGTCAAAGACACCAAGAAGTAGAAGCGTAGATACAAATACACAAACCAAGTTAAAAGAATTGGAATTGTCTAATGATTTTGGAACGGTCCGACGCTAATGGTCCGACGCTCACCGTTTGGTCCAACGCTCATAGAAAAATGGATAGTTTCAATGGTAACCTACAGAAAGCATCAAACTCTGATGCATATGGTCCGATGGTCCGTAGAAAGGATGATGTTGTCCTGGCCATATCTTTGCTTGGGGCTATAAATTGCTCCAACCGGCCAAACTAGGTGTGAGGTAGCAAGGGAAAGGTAGAGGGGTGTTGCTACACCACATTTGTGCTCTCCACATGCATAGGGCTTAAAGATCACTTGGTGATTAGCGTAGGTGCTTGACGAAGTGCTTAGGTTAGTTAGACCACGCTCATATGCGCTTGCTCTAGGCTTAGGTCTAGTTGCTAGTGAGGTCTGCCTACCTCTTGATCAAAGGTGCTTGCTTGCACCATGTTTGTACTCGGCGGGGCTTGTAGTCTTGTGAGACCACACCAACCACGTTTGTGGTGTGGCCGCCACAATGTACCGAAGGGAATAAGGCCCATGGTGTTTTGGCCAGAAGCTTGATAGTGAAGACGGCAAGGAGTGGTCCGAGAGACGCTTGCCGGAAGGCACACCGGAGACCCACTTGCATGTGGGGAAGGCCTGGGGCTATCCATGGAGTTACCCGACTAGGAGCTTGGCCCTTGCAAGGGATTCCTTGCGAGGGGCTCCAACGAGTACTAGGGGGAAGCTTGCACACTTCTGGATACCTCGTAAATATACCGAAGTTGTCGACGGGAGTTTGCATCTCTACCTTATCTTTACCTTCCGCATTTATATTGCTACCTTGGTTGTGTGCTTTTCTTTCCTAGCTTAGTTGATGGGCTAGTTGATAGGATTGGAACCTTGGTTGCATAACTCTTTTGTGGTAGAGATAGCAACACATTAGCAAAACCGTAGTTGCACACTTGGATAGATTACTTTCTTGCATAGGTTTTGCTAAGGTGAAAATTAGAGGCCATAGTTAGAAGTAAATTTTTAAGTTGCCTAATTCACCCCCCTCTTAGGCATCATGGTCCCTTACAGATGTAATTTATGGATTATATCTGTATATATTGTGTGTTCAGTAAGGTATTAAGGCCCAACTGAATTATTATTAACATTGTACAAATCTTTTAAATCGTCGGATATAAGCGTTGTTAAAAAAATTATATCACCGCCGCTATTCGCATTTGTCAATGTCAAGGGGCTGCTAGGGCCCTGGTTACCGCTTAGTGCTCAGTGGGGACCATGCTCCCTGCAAGTAGTTGGATTGTAACCTATCTCTGCATCTTGCAAAAATAATGTTTATAATATTTAGTTCCTTTCTAACGTTCAATTTCTATATGACATGTCTGCTGTTAGGTGCTAACATCTTCTTGCTATGTTTTTCTTGTGATGCCAACATTAAATTTCCATATGACACGTCCATCGTTAGGTTCTAACATCTTCTTTGAGATCCAACCACCACCGCTGGTAGCCTTCATCGCCAATGTCGTCAATCTGCAAGCCAGCGCGAGACTCCCACGCGTTTTTAGAAATTTTGGTGGAAATTTCTATTCCTGCAAGTCCTACTTTGTAGTTACCTTACAAAGACCGCTACCCACCCTATTCCTTAGTGCTGCTATTCTTCATCGCCGCTCCTTCTCTCCAGTGCTGAACGACGCGACATCACCTATTCATCGGCGTGCAAGTCACCACTCACCGCCAACAAGCTATTGCTCCGCGCTGGTACAGCTCATCAGCAGGCCCGCATAGATCCACCAGTGACCAGGCTGGTACTCATCACTGGCGTGGTCACTCGAGCTCACTGCCGCAAGATCCAAATGTAAGGGTAATGCTTTAGCACTTCCCTTATCCATGTATCTTGGCTTTTTATTCCCCTCTTATCTCATCTGAGTATGAATCAAGCTTCCATCTGATTATTAAGGAGCTCATAAGCACATCCCCATAGGTGCTCCTACTCTGATTCAGGCAACAACAACACCGCTTCCATCGCTGGCCTTGCTCCACCAGATCCTAGTCAAGATGGAGGAGGAGGTCCCGAACAGGAGGAACGAAGTAGATATCCTCATAGACGATGTCTTGGTCCTTATCCTCCGCCACCTCACTGCCCGCACCTTGTGCAGCTGTAAATGTGTGTGGCACTCCTAGAACCACCTCATCTTGGAATCCGAGTACCATAAGGAGCTGCCCCAAATTGTCGCCGGATTCATGTATGGCACCTAGAAAGGCAAACGTCAATTTGCTAGCTTCGCCGGTGAATACCACTCCTTTTCCTTCTTGCCCTTCGCCATTCAGGATTTAGTCATCTCAGATTGGTGCAGAGGCCTCATCCTCTACTAGTGTATTGGGCTTCGCTATGTTGTCTGCAATTGTTGGTATTTCTTAACGCAAACAGAAATAATCCACAAGCGCACGGAAGTATTCAGGGTATCGTATTTTCCATAGGGAACGGAGGTACTCTTCTAGCTAATTCGTCCAAGTACAGCACAAGAATAGAGTTAGAAAGGGTAGAGAAGGATTCCTATAGTATTAGGGTCTAAGGACAGATAAACTCTACTTCTACTTGCTAACTTCGGGCACCGGATCACACCTAGTTTGCCAAGCGAGGCCAGCCTATTACTCTACACCGAACCCAAAAATGGGGGATTACAAAGGACGGACAGGGCTGTCACCACCTGCCGCTTACCCCTCATCCATGGGGAATGAGGCAAATGAAGGTAACTTCTAGCTTAGACACCACGTCTATGCTATTGGTTACTACTCTAGCATCGGCCAGGAACTTCCGTCTTTATCAGGAGTCCTCATAGTAGAGTATCAGTCACAGGGACGAACGACAAACCTGCAAACTAGTAAGAATAAATCTTAACTAATCAAAAGATTTTATACAACAAGAATCACAAACACTCACTTAGTGGGAAAACCTGAAGAAGTATAGCGTAGGTGTTCGTTGAGGTACAAGATGGGGAGACATCGACAAGTCTGGCACTTCCTCGAGCTTTCCCTCACATCTCTCCCTTATAACTCTAGAAAGCTATGGCCTAAGCCTTGGAATGATGCTCTTGGTATTGCTCTTGCTCCTTGAGGTGGTGTGTTGTAAGAGAGGGAGTGAGGGGGTATTTATAGTTTGAGAGGAGGAATGGAGCCCACTCAATGTGCCATGTCAGCGATCCGTGTGCTTCTTCACCATGGCCCTTGGATCAAAACGTCATAAGATCAATGGTGGAGATGGAGTGGAGTTGTAATTCTTTGCATGCCCTCCTATCTTGAGCAATCCACCATCCTCCGTACCATGTCTTCTGTGATGCACATGCAACTGACGTTTGGAGAGGCGGTAAGAACCAACCGACCAAAGTTTGTGCTGAATGGGACTAGTGGGGGTGCAACCCCACCACTGGTGTGGCCGTACCACCAATCAGCCCAAACGGGCCCATCTTCGGCGGTTGAACTCCTTTGGGCTTCTAGAGTGGGCCTATGTAGTGCTTTCACGTAGATGAGGTGATTTGAGTTGGGTTTGTCCTTGTTCTCCTCTCTTTCAGGCCCTGATTCTGCTAGTAAGTGGGCCTTCTCCCCTTGGGATCTTTTGCTTTGCACAATATGGTGTTATACTTTGTTTCTTTGTGCATTTTGAATGTATTTTCTATGTATTCCATGAATACCCTCCTGCAAATGATCAAACGACAAAACTTATGGAAATTGTTAGTTCTAAAACCCTATGTCTAAGCTTGGTGTTTATTTTAGCGGGTTTTATATGAAAGTTGGCGATTAGAAATTGGAGTTAAGGACCACCAACAAGCTCCCCCACACTTAGCCCTTTGCTCGTCCTCGAGCAAAGCTTAGAGATAAAAACAATCATGAGCATAACATCCTAAGATATATGGCTTACATAAAAGTTATTCCAACACATTCCTTACACAAGTGGGATATGTGGCGTTAGCTAACATGTTTCCTTGGGTTGTTGAAAAGCGGAACAGTTCTTGAAACAAAGTCATCTTCCCAAATCACATCTTAGTAACTTGGAGTTTTTGAAAGTTTTTCTAAGCATAGTTCACTTTATACTCCTCAAATGGCACTCTCAAATCACTCAATGGTGTATAAATCCTTACCAAGGCATAACAATGTTTTGCCTTCTTTTGTTTTCTCCTACTTCTAGAAAGGTTTATGTGGAGCTTTAGGTAGGGATAAATAATATAGCATACTTGTATTGCATATGTTGTAAAGTCAAATCGAGGATCCAAGGAGAGAAGTGTCATACTCTTAGATCAAGATATGCATGTGTGTGAAAAAGGGTGGACTAAAACTAAACTCCTTTTGTAGATATGATCTCCATCTATAACTTATTATTTTGAAACATGGCTATCTTTCTTCCTTTTTAATACATGAGCCTTCATTTGCTCATCATTTTTTTACTTGGACCTTCATGTGTTCATATTTTTTTTTCTTTTGGACCTTCATGTGCCATATTTTTTAGCTTTTTGCATAGCCCATGTCTCTTCTTCTAAACCACATATTTAGAGAGAGATCATTATCTTTTTAGAACATGGAATATTTTCCTAACAAACATTTTTGTCTATTCCTAGTGTAGGAGCAGAGTTTTTGGTGGATCTAAATGAAAGCATGCATGTGCGTACTCCTAGTGTAGGAGCAGCATGTGTATGTGGAGTGTACGTGATCTTGATCTTGGCAGCATGATAAATCTCTCAACAAGGGTCAACAAGACTTGACCAAACTCAATACAATAGCAAGCAGCATATCTAGAAGGCTTGAAACTTGCAAGATGTCATATTTCGCTTTGGTAGGAATTGCTCACCAATTGAGGTGTATGTGATACTATGGTTTTATAACATTTTTATCAAAACAAATTCTCCAAGTACTTCGAATAGAAATAGTAGGATTTCTAAGTCAGAACTATATCACACCTCACAACTTAGTCATAATGATTATCCTATTAGAATATTTTCTCACAAGTATAAGTGTATGTATATGGAACAAACTTTATGCATGCTTCTATCTTAAAGATATTATGAACATGTCACTTTTGAAAATTTGAATGAAGTGTGGTTTATAAAATTGCATGGAGGCATAGTTGGTTTATTGAGTTTAATTCTAGTGATCAAGATTATGTTTGTTTTAAACTCAAGATTGTAGGGAGTGAGGATGCACAAACCGAGTTTGGAACTGTTGATCTGTTGTGCATCATTCATGGGAGAGGTTTTGGATGCTTGTGTGGATTGTCTCCCCCACACTTATTCATGTACCTATTTATTCAACAAAAAGAAATAAAAGTGGAAACAAACAAGGGGGCCTAATTCTTCTTATAATTATTTATTATTTATGATTATTATATTTTTTTAGTCTATGTATTTTTTATTTATTTGTTCACCAACTTTTTATCTTTTAGCATAAGCAAGGCTCACGGTGAAATTGCAATGTATTCCTAGCCTTGGTTTATCTCCATTTTAGATTACTTCCAATGTTTATGAAAATAATAACTCAAGTTCATTAACAAATTTCAACACCATGTCAAAATTTTGATTAAAGAAGGCCATTTTAACCAAAGCACCATGCTTAATTCAAAAGGCCTATGGGTGTACCTATATAGAATACACCTAAACCAGAGCATACAACATAAACAAGGAAAGCATGAATCTTGTATGAGCAAACTAATTCTTATGGAGACAAATATGAGTAAGGGAGTTGGCGAGCATTTTATTTACCCTTGCATACCTAAATATTCATACCAGCAGCATCTATGGATCGAAGCTTCGAGCCTGCTGCACGGTGGCTTGATAGAACTATTCAGGTGATCAACAAGGCTAGGCTACATGGGCCTTGGTGATAAGCATCAAAGGTATGAGAGGGGAGCACCCGTCTTATGGCTCCTTCTCCCTTTTTTCTTTTTTTTCTCTTTTTTATATTATTGCTCTTTTTTTCTTTTTTCTTTTTTATATATAGCAAGGTAGAACTTGGCATCATTCATTTTTTTTCTTTTTAACCAAGATGGCCTTTGTGTATGGAACTTGTGGTGAGATTTTCACCATCCTACCCCACACTTGGACTTTTGTGTAAAAGTCAAGTGTGCAAAGTCAGGGCCTCCTGTTGAGTGTGTTCCATCACCAAAGGGCATCATGGTGTTTAGTTGATGTAGCTCTCATGTTCTTGTGCATCGTATGTCCCTTGTTCTTCTTAGTCTCAACCTAAAATGGTTAGCGACAAGAATACCCGAAGTGCATACTAACTTGATAGCATGTTCTTGCTTTTATTGACAAGAAAGTTTTTTTTCATTATCATTATTGTATATTTTTTTATGATAATCCGGGGTATCTTCCGGCAGTGCTTTGTTTATGGTCATAAGCTTGACCTTGGGAACTTCATCTTGTAGCTATCTATGGTGGTTTAGTTCCTAGCCTCACCACCAAATATTTAGCATTAATGTTCAAGCTGCAAGGCTAGTGCCATGGTGATACTACAAGATTTGCAATATTTATGATAAATAAAAGCATCTACAACCATCCTCTTAAAAAGTTTGCAAACAATAACTAAGAGATGATTATGGTCCATGTAGAGGCGTGTGGCACGAAGTGTGATCAAATCTAGAGACTCCAAAAGTGAGCATGAAACGTGAGGAGTCTCAAAAGAGAAACTTTCATGCTCAACAGCGGAATCCTTCTTCTCGGTCTCAGAGTTGGTGTTGAAGGATTGCCCATGGCACAAAAATTTTCGTGTAGGATCAATGTTGAATCTCGACCACTATCAAAAACAATGTCTGGATGGCCAGAGGGACATGACTTGGGTTCAAGCAAGAGGGTGATGATAGACATTCTGTTTCACAAGAAAGCTCAGGTGAAATGAATGAAGATACAAACTTCACCTCCTTGAACAGGCATGGTTGGGATGATGCTTCACCATTGGATTTTCTGGGCAAAGGATAGGAGTGGTGAAAGCAGTTTTTCCCAATTGTTTGTTAAGGCTCCCTTGGGAGGGTTTTTCTTGGAAAAGTTTTTCAAACGGGTAGCCTATAAGAAGATCAAAGTCGAGGATGGCACAGATGTGGAAATCTAGATGAACCTCAGTTCTGTGAATTTCAATAGGCACGGCCCAAACAATCCCACTACATTCAAAGATGAGTCCCGAGGGACTTTTGAAAAGTTTGTTGGTTGGGACTAGCGGCATGTTACCCAAAAGGTTTTTTACTAGGAATTCTGACATGATATTAGTCTCGATAGTAGGATTATGCAGGGTTTCTGCAATAGTTCCCCTTAATGAATAAGAAATGGTCGTGGAAGGTGAAAGAATCTGAATTGCTTCGGAAGAGCGTTCCACTTCCATTAACCATTCCTTTGATGGTTTTATCGTGGGGGAATCTTCCTTAGAAGCATAAGCTTTTCATGCCCAAGGTATTTCGAGGTATTACCATAATCTCCGAATTCGATCGGGAACTTCGATGGATGAATTAATCTTTTCTTTGGTGTTCGTGGTTCGGGTGAGGGCTCATGAGTCGAATCTAAGGAGGCTACGTGTTTGGATTCGATTGATGAGCAGTACTCAATGCTCGACATGACTTTTGCCTAGAGGGTTCTATTTCTCATGATGGAGGAACTGTGACTTTCGAGGAGGTTTTCAAGTTATTTCACTTGTTCCGTCATGGGTTTGTGTGTAAACCGGCCTTTGGCAGTCATGTCTAGGCATAGGTCAGCATCTATGTTAATACCCAAAACAAAAGAGATGCAACAATATGCCATCGGGTAAAGATCGGTCTGGGCCAGCATGTAAAACATTGAAAACCTAGCCCAGGCTGCACCTATAGACTCCTTCTCATATTGCTCGAAGTCATGGATTGCTCTTGGTAGAGAGACGATACGAGATATAGGGAAGAATGCAAGACAGAACCTATCCTTAAGTTCATCCTAATCTCCATTCGTGCTCTCTACAGCTTGAGTGTACCATTGATTCGCTTTCTCCATGTGAGAAAAGGGGAACAATTTCCACCTTTGTCCTTGTGTCATGCCTGAGATACTCAGGCACATACACATCTCCTCGAACTCATGCAGGTGATGGCAGGGGTTTTCATACAAGATTTTAGGGAAAGAAGGGTTGTGCCCGGACCATAGCTATAAAACTAGGGTGGAGTCTACTGCCAGATGAATGGTTTGGTTTTGGTGGTGGCTCAGTGAACTCGCCCTTTGAAGTGGACCGGTATTGGATAGGAGTGGATTTCATGGTGATAAAAAGAAAAGAAAATATTTTTGTTTTTTCATAAAAAGAAATGATACAAATATGAGGACGAACTAGGTTCGAAGGAAATATAGCAACCGTTCCCCGGCAATGGTGCCAGAAATGCTTGTTGGTATTTCTTAATGCAAACAGAAATAATCCGCAAGCGCACCGAAGTACCATTGTAGCACTTCACCCGGAAGTATTTAGGGTATCGCATTTTCCACAGGGAACGGAGGTACTCTTCTAGCTAATTCATCCAAGGACAACACAGGGATAGAGTTAGAAAGGGTAGAGAAGGATTCCTATGGTATTAGGGTCTTAGGACATATAAACTCTACTTTTACTTGCTTACTTCGGGCACCGAATCACACCTGGTCTGCCAAGCGAGGCTGACCTGTAGCTCTACACCAAACCCGAATATGGGGGATTACAAAGGATAGACACTGAGATGTATCATGAACACTCACTTCGTGGGAAAACCCGACGAAGTATCACGCAGGTGTTCATTGAGGTACAAGATGCGGAGACACCGACAAGTCTGGCACTTCCCCAAGCTTTCCCTAAAATCTCTCCCTTACAACTCTAGAAAGCTATGGCCTAAGCCTTGGAATGATGCCCTTGGTACTGCTCTTGCTCCTTGAGGTGTTGTATGTTGTAAGAGAGGGAGTGAGGGGGTATTTATAGTTTGAGAGGAGGAATGGAGGCCACTCAATGTGCCATGTCAGTGATCCATGTGCTTCTTCACCATGGCCCTTGGATCAAACTATCATAAAATCAATGGTGGAGATGGAGTGGAGCTATGATTCTTTGCATGCCCTCCTATCTGGAGCAATCCACCATCCTTTGTATCAAGTCTTCTGTGATGCACATGCAACCGAGGTTTGGAGAGGCGGTAAGAACCAACGGACCAAAGTTCAGGCCGAACGGGGCCAGTGGGGGTGCAGCCCCACCACTGGTATAGCCGCACCACCAATCTGCCCAAACGGGCCCATCTTCGGTGGTTGAACTCCTTTGGGCTTCTAGAGTGGGCCTATGTAGTGCTTTCGCGTAGATGAGGTGATTTGAGTTGGGTTTGTCCTTGTTCTCCTCTCTTTCAGGCCCTGATTCTGCTGGTAAGTGGGCCTTCTCCCCTTGGTCTCTTTTGCTTTGCACAATACGGTGTTATACTTTGTTTCTTGGCACATTTTGAATGTATTTTCTATGTATTCCATGAATGCCCTCCTACAAATGGTCAAACAAAACTTGTGGAAATTGTTAGTTCTAAAGCCCTATGTCTAAGCTTGGTGTTTATTTTAGCAGTTTTTAAATTAAAGTTGGTGGTTAGAAATTGGAGTTAAGGACCGCCAACGACAATCCAATGACTAGCAAATCAGTGCTACTACCGCATAGCAACCTTTGTTATGGCTTAGCTTGTTTGGGTTCGATCCGATAGTCTCCTCGCACTTCCATATGGTAGAACTATGGTTAAGGTCGCCTAGGGTGTTAGTTGTCAGTATCTACTCATCTAAAACTAGAGCATGGATGTGTAAAGAATCTGAATGGGGAGACAGTATTCTAGTATCCAAATATTTAGGAACTATATTTCTTAATGGTTTTATGCACATGCTGGAGTTGTTCTAGATAGTTGCTATTGATATGGAGGGAAAGACATCGAGGAAAATCCTTATGCCACAAGGTCATGCCATGTCCATCCATGGATATCGAGGTCAGTTGTGTATATGTGTTGCTGACATTATCAATAGTTCTGACCTTTCAATCTGGATCCTTGAAGACTATGGTACTTAATAAATGGACATTGAAGCATACGGTGAACACGCTGCAGCTATTTGGATGGAACAAAATTCAATTCGGTTCCAAGGCTTCCATTGCGGACTCTAGAGTGATTGAAGTTCACCTAGAATGGAATTTGATTTTCCTTGCTTGGGAGGACAGAACACTAATGGCATATGACATGAGCCGCAGAAAAATTCATGTCCACCTTGCCCGGGTCATCCACTATCCTAGAAGTACCTGGAGTATTTATTTGAATGGACCTCACTATCTGCTTTATGTTGCCTTGTTCATGGAGTCATTAGCATAGCAATAAAGGTGCATATGATGTATTTTGTTGTTAGGACATATCTTTGTTCATATAGGAATTTGTTTTGAGTCTATATGTAGTCCAATTTTGGCTTGGTAACTAAATCAATGGTATTATTAGTTCTGCTGCTTTGTGCAGGTTTTGGAATCTGAGTGCTATTAAACGATTTTCCTACAATGGGTAAGGTAGGAAGAAGAGGGGTTCCATGGTGCATTGGCTACCAAGCTAATGGAAACTTTGCCTTGCAAGTAGGAGTGCCAATTTGTAGGAGCGGAGCACATCTACCTCATTTTCGTTAGTAAGTCTGTAGGAAGCAGAACCTTTATTATGCTATCTATGTACCACTTGTGTTAATTCATCAGTTGACATAGTTGTTATGTTAGTGTCGATTGTAATTATAACAAGTACTCTTCATTGTGGACATGATGAATGATGTGTAATGATTATATCTGTATGGTGTGTGTTTAGTAAGTTATTCACTACTACAGATTGATATCTCACTATCGCCACTTTCGCTGCCGTAGCGATAGAAGTGACGGTCTAATACTTCCACCGTCGGTTGGAATGACAGCGAGGCCTCCCAAGAATGAAACCAGCAGTTCAGACTTCTACCATGATGGGTTAACGATAGATGCGGTAGTGGTATTGCGGTTGGATTTGCTCCGTCGCATGAAAAGCTGGGCCGACTGGGATACACATTTTATCTGCCAATACTATGGGGCCACCAGGGCAGGTCGGCCGACCTACATACGGGGTCGGCCGACCCCCTCTCATGTTAGCTGGGCCTCCCCTTCTGACATGTGGGTCTACACTCCGTCTTGAGTGGGTATTCACGTGATTGCACATTTGTTGATGTCGGTACGTTTGCTTGATGTGTATGACAATGGGCCGTTAACCTATTTTCTTGATAAATCAACCTGCATACAAATTTGTTGACGTCGGTACGTTTGCTTGATGCTATAGAAAAGTTGGTTTTAACATTTTAATTAGCATAGAACATTTATCTCATGTTTTAAATGATGTGTCTTTATTGCTCACCAAAACATCAAATCTTTAAACAAGGTTGAGGCAAAGATGTGTAAAATTGTTTTAAAGAATACCTCAAACCCTGATTTGTTTCCATGAATGATCTCATGACTTTCACAACAAAATTTGGAAGTTGTCCTGCATGGGTTAGTCTATATATATATAGCCAAATTCTATACAAGCATTTTTTGATCCAATAATCATGTTCAAATAACTCAAAATCGAAAGATACTAGTGTAGAAAAGGAAGCATGAAAGAATAAAGAGATTCATTCAAAAAGAAATAAGAACATGTATGGTGAATCAAAGGAGCACAATCATTTTAGTTATTAAGTTTTTATTTGCATGATTATGACTTAGCAAGTTGAGCATAGCCTAAAGGTAGAGACAACCTAAGAGAAATTAGCAGCATAGCATAAGATTTTTTAGAGAAGTCCATCCCCCACACTTGAATTTTGCAATATGTAAAATCAAGTTTGGATGATAGTATTCTCCCATGAAAGTGATTCAATGTTGCATGATGATTGGGTGGTTGTACCTTGCATTTTCATCCTTCATTCTCTTTTTGCTTCAAACCTGAAATGGTTAGTGCCAAAAATACTCGAAGGAATAATTTCACAATTATATCTCTAAGATCATTCCAGAAAGGCATCATTTTTTTAGAAAGAACAAATTTTGGAGCAAAATTATAAAAGCTCGTGTTATCTCCCGGAAGTGCTTGTTTTAAGAAGTGTTCGCCTAAGTGGATTAAACGGCCGTTTAAACGGCCAGTAAACGGTAAACAGTGGTAAACTGTTTTATTTAGGGGGTAAACGGAAATTAAACGGTTGACCGTTAAACGGTCAAAAAATGGGGAAAACGGTCTAAACGGCCTAAACAGAACGGAGATAAACAGCATTAAACAGGCTAAACAGTTGTTTAGAAGAACACGACGTAAATCTAGTTCAATTTTGTATGGATAAATTTGTATACTTAAGTTTATTATATTTATAAATGTGTACAC
>PUID01032626.1:74001-96055 GCA_002993905.1 Miscanthus sacchariflorus | reverse complement strand
ACTTGATATGTTACATGCATAAATATCTATATTTGGTTCTTTTCACATGCATAAATATATATACATATCATAATAATTGATTTTTACTCGGATAAATATGTATAAATGCTAGAATACTTGATTTTTTACATGCACATATATAATTATATGTATTTTTTTAAAGTACAAAACCGTTTAGACCGTTTAACTTCATTTAAACACCATGTAAACAGCCTAAACGCTAAACGAAGGGTGACCATGTAAAGATCGTTTACCGTTTAGGAAAACATTGGTTTTAAGACAAAAGCATGTCCTTGAGAAACCTTCGAATTGCATCTTATGTTTGTGAAGTGATTCCCCCTCCAACACCAATCTTTATGTACCTATCTCAAGATTCATGCCAACACACAACGAGATTTGCAATATTTATGATAAACAAACGCATCTACAACCACCGTTTCAAAATTTTTGTGAACAGGAAGTATGAGGGGGTTGAAGATATCATGTGTGGTAGTAGAGGGACCAATTAATTCAGGAGATTTCTCATGTGCGCTTGGATTTAATGAGGTGTTCATGAAGTAGCTTCCATGCCCCTTGATGTCATCTTCCTTTTCAAGCTCCAAGGTTGATTTTTCATGAATGTCCAAAGTTTCATGAGTCTCGAGTTGATCCTATCCAAGGCTTCCTCCAAACTTGGATGAGTTATGTTTATTAAAGAGATTGACTTAAGATCACCATTTGGATCTAAATTATGTTTAGGTTCTACACTTAAAGTTTCGGCCTTGTCCAACCATTCTTTACTTGCAACGGCACATGAATTCTTGATATATCCTCTAGCCGTTGTCATTGCTCTTTTTGGTCATCCTTGTGGCCTTCATGACTCCTATGCTTTGGGTATCTTAGTGGATTTCTAGGATCATCATGAGACTCAGGAGAAAGAGCATAAGGGGAATCATCGGGGTCAAGGATAGGTTTAGAGATGGGTTCGGATGAGACATCTACTGTGGGCATAAAAGGGGAGAGGATAGGAATGGCTTCTACATGGCTTGGCTCTCCTTCTATGGGCTCACTTGACACTCCATTCTTGGACTTTTCCGATGTACTATATGGGAATTTGATTTAGGAGGCTTTCTAAAAGATTCTTCGTTGAAAGGATTTCAATTATGTTCTCTTGAAGGTCTCTTATGTAGTTAGAATTTTAAGGTGTTTCCAAAATTAGCATAAAAATGTCATCCTTGATTTCCAGCATGAAATCTGCAAGTGGAATTTCTTCCTCCTTCGATGGTTCGGGAGTTGGGATAATTGAGGTTTGTATTAGACTTTGTATAGACTTGGGTTTAAGCTCAACTATCTTAGGCTCTATCTCGAGTAGCGTCTCTTCTACTTCTTTAGGGAATTCATCGTGTACACCGGTATAAGGGGTGTTCTCTAAAATTTTATCAAGAATGTTTCTCCCATTACTAGCAGATACATGCGAAAATGAACCTTCCGAAGCCATGTCAAGAAACTGCGTGGTTTCCTTATTAAGACCCATATAAAAATGTTGAAGCGGCACTGGGTCTGGAATAGCGAGGTCTGGGCTAGTAGTTATTAGGCTATTAAAACATGCCCAAGACGTGCCAAGAGACTCTTTTTCTTTTTGTTTAAAAATTAAAACTTCTATTCGAAGGCTGACTACTCTAGAGATGGGAAAGAAAGATAAACAAAATTTAGAACATAAAGTTTTCCAATTTTGTTGCATACTTCCTACGGTTTGACTATACCATTGTTTAGCAAAATCCGTCAAAGAGAATGGAAATAACTTCCATATTAAGGTCTCGTCAGACATGCTAGCGATATGTAAGCATGCACAGGTCCGTTCAAATCTCATAGGTGTAAGTAGGGGTTTTTCTTGCCTTCTTCCAAGAATGATTGTTCCCGAATCATTTTCATTAAACACGGACGCAGCTCATAGCTAGGTGATAGGATAGGCTTTGCAGATTTTGGTGGCTCTAGGCTTGCGCTCGTAGGTGCAGCGTATTTATATATACGTGTATTATCCATGCTACAACTAAATAAAAAGGTACAAGGTTAAGCTAGGTTTGTAGTTAATTCAGCAACCGTTTCCCTAGCAACGGTGCCAGAAAAGCTTGTTGACACCTGTGGGTGCTCGCAGAAAAAAGATCTTCAAGCGCACGGATATCATATTAGCTTTTCACCTAGAGCAGGGAAATGTGTGAGACTAACTACTAACTAACTTAACTGGAGATAGCAACTAGGTTATGATAAATAGGAGTGTAGAGAGGACTTATATGGCTTTCAACGTCCAACCTAAGTTAGCATTGTATTCTAGTGTTCACCAAGGGACATTACTTAGGAAGAGAATAGCAAAATATACTTCCTCCATCACAACTAGGTCCTACTAGTCCTACAGACGGGAGATAGATTACGAAGGACCAACATAACCGTCACTCATGCGGTCTACCACACGGTCCGGCCTGCAGGGTGCATCCACAAGTAACCACTAGTCTAGGCACTACGCTTACACTAACAATTACTACTCTAATCCAAGAGAGCTTAACAAGGATTAAAGCACTCAAAAGAGTTGTGATCCTGATAAACACCAAAGCACAAAACAACTTTAAATCAGAATTCAATTACCAGAGTTATCTCAAATGCAAGCTCAAAGAACCCAAATCCGCCAAGGTACAAGTCATAGAAGTAGCACTGACAAACTCGGCACTTCCTTCAAACTCTTCCCACCCTCTCTAACTCACTATTTTCTATCTACAAGAGTAGATCATAAACTAGAGGACTACTCTTCTCTTCAATTGCGATCTATGATCCTAGAGGGATAAGGATTAGGATCGCCTTCTAGAGGAGATTAGGGGGTCCTTCTATAGGGGGAGATGGAGTAAGGGGCAAGGCATTGCCACGTCATCAATCTGTGTCAACTCTCTCGACCACCGTTGGTTGAACCGACCTTAAACCACCTTAGAATCAACGATGTAGATCTTAGAAACGTGCACGAGGCGGCTGACACCGTGGGGCCACCAGGGTAGGTCGATCGACCTACATAGGGGGTCGGCCGACCCCTCTCATGTTCGGTGGTCCTCCCCTTCTAGCATGTGGGTCTACACTCTATCTTGAGTGGTTATTCGCGTGATTGCACATTTGTTGACGTCGGTACATTTTCTTGATGTGTTTGACAATGGGCCTTCTAACCTGTTTTCTTGATAAATCAACCTGCATATAAATATTCACCAACACTTGTGAAATTCATTAGTTTAAACCTCTACACCTATATATGGTTGATGTTTGATTTCAAGGATAAATGCAAGTGATATTGATGGTTTGTTCTTGCAGTAGAGACCGTCAACACTCCCCTCCGTGGATACTTGGTCGTACGAGGCGTCTTCGCTTCCCCGGTGAATACTTGGCCTTAAGTGGAATCCTTGGCAGATGTTTTGCCGTCGTTGGCTCTCTAGTCCCCTCTCTAGTACATGCTTTACTGCTGAGAGTGTGCGGGCACACTTCTTGGTGGATACTTGGCCGCCGTGGTCGCTTGGTCTTCGCTGGTGGATTCTTTGCCGTTGTTGCTGCTGATGCTCTTGTGCCTTCTCTAGGCGGATACTTTGCCGCCATGGCCTAGTCTATCTTGTAGGCAACCTTTGCGTTGTTTCCTTTTGTTGCAGGCACAGTTGTAGGTCTTGGGTCTTGAGGGCAGTTGCTCTTTCTTCCTTTCTTTTCTGTTATGTTTATTCCAGGTCACTCACCACTAGCTTAGTGATTTGTAATCTGTTCTATGAGGGTTCTCATATGGCTGTATCGTATAATTCACTCCTCTTAATGAAAAATGGGCTATATTTGATATGAGTCGCACGTAGGTGTGGGAGTGAATTTGGATAGTCCAAAATTCAATATGGACACTTATTAAAAATAGATATTTGTTTTTTTTTGCGAGATTTGGTATAAACACGGACACTCATATATACGAGCGCATACTCACTCCTATGGACGCACACCCTATTCCTACGAGCTTCATGAGTTGGATTGGTATATTTTGAGATTGACAAAGTCGTCACCACAGGCACTTCACTGTTGACAGCACGTGTCGTCTACCACTGAAAAAATAGTGTCGTCAAATCCTATAATAAATCCAGAAAAATACGAGCACCCAGGTGGACTGGTTATACCACAACGAACCCAACCAGTTAAGCTATACTAATTTGCAAAATATAAATTTGTTGTTACAACTACAAAAGATGTTTTTAGAGGCGATCATCCTCATATTTATGGGCCCAACAGCTTCTATCAAATAGTCTTTGCTAGTGGCTTGCACAGGCCAACAACCTGACTATCTATAAATCGATTAACATCTTTATAAATAATATTAAAACATTTAAGAGGATCGTTTTCGTAAATGTTTTCCAAAACTAAAAAGCCTAAAAGAATATAATGTTTTATGCAAAATAACTCAAACCCATGAATTTTTGCTTTGCTTGACCCCCTACCACTACACTACATACTTAAAACACATGTCAACTATAAAGTTATAGATCGTGTGAGCACTACAAGTATACATCATGTCAACATAAAGGTCGTTTGAAAATTCTAAATTTTAAGTTTTAAAAAATGAAAATTTAAAATCAATATTTGAGACTTTATACGACTTCAAATAAAAATCTTGACAGCTACAAAGTTGTAGATTGCTTGAGCAACACAAATTTTGATGGGGACAGGATTCCCAATCTTCCGTCAGGTAGAGATAACTATCGTTTTGGTTAGAGCAGGATACACCGATCCGGCTTCAGATCAAAAGTCCCAAACCCTACAACCTTAGCACCAGAACTCCTCTGGTTATCGACCTATCACAAATCCGGTTGACCTCGTCAAGAAGGATAAATCCCTGCCTATGAATTGAAGAAGACAAGCAAGAACTCGAAAGTACGCAACTCAATTAAAGTGATAATTGCAAATAATTAAGCACTCGAAGTAGGAGTTTCACGATTGATGATGGTGACTGTTCGAAAATAGATTAATCAAAAGCAAAACCCCCAAGCCCTAATTTGGGCGACCATGACTCAATATGAAGTGTTTGGGGGTGTGATACCCCTGGACGTGCCCCCCTTAATGATCTCTAAGACGATACACGGCCCAACGAACCAAAAGATGATGGCCCCGCACACTAGCCTAAAAGGCCTTACAGAAGCTCTCTTCGTGCGACTGCTCATAATCTCCCCAATAGGTCGTCTTCCATACAAGTCAGGCTGTGCCGCATACTGTCGTGTTCGTCAACAACTGCATCGAGCTCTTCCTCCACGTCTCATCATCGACTTTGTACCACCACCAGCCAGGATGTCCCTATCTATAAACGAGAGGTACGCACGCCATGATCTGATCTATTACTTCAACATGTCTCTGGTTCAGTCATGATGTTGCTCGCCATGCTGCTATTCCGTTCAACTAGTACGTTAGATCTTTACATATTAGTATTTGAGATTGTCATGATTTATGTTCTAGTTTTAATCTCAAAATTATCTATTTTCTCAACATTGCCTTCTCTCCCCGTAACATAACTTAGGGTGCATTTAGTAGGGCTCTAGATTATCACAGGAATATTTTGGATCCAGATTTTTTTAAAAACATTTCTGATGATGAATCGGGATCACTTTATGCAATCGTTTGGCTGGTAAACTGGATTCTGATTTAAAAAATTATTTAAATAAAAATATGTTCAAAAAATTCTGTGGATGGAGAACAAGTTAAATAAAAACTATTTTGACTTGTTGCACTAAAAAAGAATTAACTGAAAAAATGATCCAAAAAAGTAATAAGCAATTAATGAAATGGGAATAAGTGCGAAACTAGCCTCCAGGCGTCGCATGTGTATGTAGAAATGTACAAATGTTTCGGTTTTGAATAACTTGCTAGAAAGACCGTTTGAAAGTTATTCAGGTGATTCTCATCAGAAACTTAAACGTTTCTCCTATCAAACACACCCTTAGCGTGGTGTGGAGGAACATGCGTAGACGACGAGGGTGGGAATCTCGCACATTGAAATAACTGTGCATCCACATTAGTCTCTGTCGCTGTTTTTGTCAAAGCTTAGCAAGATGCATATATTATACATATTATATATTATTTATTAATGAACCGGATGGAAGATGGCTATCTAACAGGAAGAAGAGCCAGACCTTTAAACAATGCAGTCGTTGTGGAACTTATCTCGCGAGATTTCCAAGGCACTGCACATATGTCATATATCATTCCAGTTGATGACTGAGTTATCGATGACGCACAAACTAGAGCAATGGTGCAAGAACAGGCCAGATACATGCAATGGAAAGTGAATTTGACCTTCCCGTTGTGCACTTGTGGGAAGCTTTTCTTATGATTCTATAAGCTCGGATCAATTAGATGTTGCTATGATGATATTTATATATAGTGGCCTAGGCACACGCCATGATCGCAATTTATGTGGACAAACTGAATAGTGGGTGGTCATGTTTGTTTTCATGTAAAAATAGATTAGATAAACATATAACTACTACATAATTGACTTTCACTGCGGCCACATCACTATTGAGAAACCGACAGTGACAGTGGTTGACGGCCCATCACAGCTCATTTTTGGCTAAAACCGGCAATGATATCCGGGTCATCACTACCGGTTCATATCGTTGTCGGTTTTAGACATGAACCGGCAGCGATATTTGGTCATCATTGCCGGTTTTTGGCTAAAACTGCCGGTTCATGGTTTGAACTAGCAGTGATAGGCTGCACGAAAAACTTCATAACTTTGTCATATGATGTCCAACGAAGACGAACTTTATACCAACGTTGTAGTACTTTTCGAGGTCTACAACTTTATAGTTTAAATTTTTATTTGAAATCCTTTGGATATCCAAATATGTATCATAAGATTTTATAGAGTTAATATCAAATGAGTTCATATGCTCTAAAGTCACAAGTGAGTGTGTAGTGGTAGAAGAGGATCTCGAATGGAGAAACAACCAAAATAAAAGTTATAGATCTCGAAACCTTATGAAACTTTATAGTTCATAAGTTTTTTACTTAAATTTGTTTTGATGCTGAGTTATTTGTTTTACAAGATTTTATAAAAGTTAATACCAAACGAATTCATATCATCTATAGTCATAAGCGAGTGTGTAGTTGTAGTTAAGGATCTCGGATGGAGAAGCGAACAAAACAAAAGTTATAGATATCGAAAAGTTATGCAACAATGTAGTTGACAATTTTTTATTTAAAATTGTTTATCCAACGAAAATTACATTTGAATTCTCACATTTAAAATTCAAATTTTTCAAACGATCTCGGATGGAGAAACGACCAAAACAAAAATCATAAATCTTGAAAAGTTATGCATCTTTGTTGTTGACAACTTTTTTATTTGAAATCATTTATCAAAAGAAAATTATGGCTGAATTCGTTTATAAAACTTGGATGGAGAAATGACGAAAACCAAAGTTGTAAATCTCAAAAATTTATAAAACTTTGTAGTTGACAACTTTTTCATTTGAATTCGTTTATGGTCCCAAATATTCATTTTAAAACCAGATGAAGATAGAACGAGGAGGATGAATATCCCAAATGGATACAAGTGTCTTTGTGGAGTGGTTACAGATGAACGCGTGAAGCCTGAGGTCATGGTGTTAAAGCGTTGCCGGCCAAAAGTGCGCGAAAATTCTCGTGACTTGTATTAAAAAAATCAAGTGATTGTGTGGCTAGCTGGTGGGGTCTTTCCTAGTATTAAAAAATGCTACTTTTCATCTCCTTTTTGTCTCGTTTTTTGTGTTTTCTGAAAACCTTATCACAGTCGGGCATTGATCAGCCCCCTCATCACCGCCGCTTTGGTTGTGCCGGTTGTCGGTTTTTGAACCGGCAATGATAGTCCGTTCAGGGACATTTTTTATTGCTAGCTACCTCTTTGAATCGAAAGCGAAATACACCTGAAATGATCTAACTACATAACAAATTTTGTTCATCTCGCGATCACTAATTTTTTGACTGAATAAAAACTACTAATTTTTTATATAATCCATTTCAAAAACCACAATTCAGTGGATTACAAACTCTAAGACCAATTCCAAATTTCCAATACCGTGGGCAAACAAGCCGTGCCCCAAGGTATATTCTCAACCAACAAATAAAATTTACTTGTGTTCTATAACTAATCTGCTATTGTCATATACTCACATCTATGAATCTCAACGCTAAAATAAAAAATTTACGCTCAACTTGCACAACTTTATATATAGCCAGCTCCAAGGCAAGGTCACCCCTCCAAGAATATAAAGATACCGGCACCATTCATATTCATAGATCATAGGCGACCATACTACCGTAGCTCTCAAACAGAACTAGCTGCCTGCAGTTCTGCACTGCAAAATCAGCCTTGAGCCATGTCGCTGTCGTCGAACACCAACTCGCTGCCCTACTCGACGGACAAGGGCGGCTACAYCACGCACGACACYCTTGTGCTCCTCGGCATCGGCTTCTGCGCCACCGCCGTCTCCGTCCTCATCATCGTCATCTGCGAGTGCCTGTGCTGCCGCCGCCGCCGCCGCGGCGCGGGGGGGACCGTCGTGTACGTGGCGGCCCGGCCGTTCTTCCTACATGGCGGCACCACCGACGGCGATGGTGGGCTGAGCCCCTCCGCGGTGTCCACGCTGCCGTCGTTCGTGTTCCATAGGGGCGGGGACCTGTCGGTTGGCGGCGGCTCCGGCAGTGGCGAGGGCAGCGGCAGCGGGCGCGGGTGGGCGCAGTGTGCGGTGTGCCTGAGCCTTGTGCAGGAAGGTGAGGTGGTCAGGCGGCTGCCGGCGTGCATGCACCTGTTCCATGTCTGCTGCATCGACATGTGGCTGCACTCTCACTCCACGTGTCCTCTCTGTAGGGCCACGGTTTTGCCTATTAAGGAGGTCCCTACAAAAGACGATCAGCCTCCGGTGTAACGCATTATAAAATGTAATTTAATCTACGTTGATGTATATAGTATATAGCTATATATATAAATTATATATGATAGATTTTTACTTATATATTTATAACGTAGTTTGTGAGAGTTCAACTGTCACATAATATTTTTATAGAGTTGCTACCTATATGTCAGGGTTATGTAAATGGGATACCCCAAAGCGCGGACATAAGAGTTGCTCATGACGGCCCGGCTGGCCATAGCCCAGCTAAACACGCCCGTCCACGACCTCTCGCCCCAAGTCATACGAGGCCCATCCTCGACCTCTCTCACCTCTCGACCATGCACCGCACAGTGCCCTCAACCGCCCCAGCCTTAGCTGCTAAGGAAAGGAGGAGAGATGGGAGGGCACATTCAATATGCCTGTCCATACGGGACATGCACTCGCCCACTCCATCGAGTACAGGGAGGACGGCCGTTCTGTCTGACCATCCTGCCCTGGGGCAAAGCGTTACCTCGATCAGCACCCCGCTGATAGACAAGACAACACCAGGGCACGACAACGTCACCCCGCGTGGCTCGGCACTGCCCAAACCCCGTCAAGCCTGATGGACAGGAGTACGATCCTAACCACCACAGCATGGAGATCATGACCGGGAGCCAGCTCTCCTGTTCTAACCGGATCCAAAGCCCTCGACCTGGCTATGAGAGGCCAGGGCAGCAGGGCCGCGATTTCGAGAGCAGGCAGCCCGCAATGGGACAGTCACTCTCCCTGTAAAGTGACATCACTGACTTCTCCCTGAAGAAACAGAGCGCCAGGACGGAAGCCACGACGCCAGCAAGCAAGCCATACCGGAGAGGGGAGTTGGTGAGCAACCACCGCTCTCATTGTGCCGCTATGGCCGGAACAGTACTGTTGCCGTACGCCACGCTTTGGTTAAGGAGCAAGCTCATGACGATCATACCCCGACACGGCGACAAGACCAGATGGACTGCTTAACAAGCACGCAAGCTTCTCCCTCAGGCTCCTGGCCACTCGGGCTAGGAGAAGCCTACTTCTCTGCATGTAACTTGGCCCTCGCCACTATATAAGGGGAGTCAGGCCTTCTTCCAAATGATCGATTTCCCCTTCCTCGAAAACTTTCTACCAGTAGGACTATAGCTTTCATACCCGCTGTTGTAAGCCTTTTGGAGAACTTTGGCATTGAGGAACACGGAACACGTACTCACAGATCTCTGGCACTGAACGTAGGGCTTCGTCCCGAACCAATATAAATCATTTGTGTCCTAAGTGCTAGCCATCGAATCCCTTAGCACGACGATAAATTTACTGGTCGGTTTCCAAGACACCGACACTATACCCTTGATTACAATCAATGCTAATATTTGAGTATAATGTAACTTATTTTTATATGGAGAAGGTTGCAATTATATATAGTTCATCAGGACGATAACGTTGGACAAATATGACTGAGTTATCCACTTGAACTAGTTTTGTACAGACTGCATTTGTCTATTTATGATTCCTATATACCTATACGTATGCTTAAGTATCGTGGGACAATGCTTTTTTTTTTTTGTCTAAAAGATACGATGGACCTGGTAGCAAGAAATCGGTCGCCACTGTCTGATTGGTTCTTGAGATTGACAAATGATACAATATGGACAAAATCATCCTCAAGTCAACTCAATCATACATGTTTTTTCTCAAAAAAAAAGTCAACTCAATCATACACCTTTTCCTATCATCTCGCCGTTTGGCGAGTAGTATTTCAACGTCCAAACATGATTACATATCCCCGATGACATCATTGTTTCCCTTTGGTAGATCAATTAAAGTAACCGTGCACATACACCACAGTGACAACGATTTTTTTTTTGAGGCAAACTCTGTTGCCTATCCAATAAGGCTTTGTTTGGCACAGCCAACAACTTCATAATATGCTGTTGTGGGCTTCTTTTTTTTTTGCCAAATGGGTCTTTTGAAAACAGATTCACACATGAGGCTTCTTAAATCTTTCGTTCACATCGGAATGTGGTAGGATGAAGCTGCAAATAGTAACTTTTCATGGCTTCATCTCACACTTGTGGGCCTATTTCGTACCGATGCCAGATTTACCCACGCGCGGACACGGCTGCCACAGCACGGGCGCCGCCGGGACTGCGGCCACCGCCGCATGGGGGCACGGGCGTCATTCTTGCCGGGGTGCGGTTGCTGCCACCGGGGATCGAGGGCCCTCCAGGGAATGGCCATTGGGGCTCGCGGTTGCCGGGCGCACAAGAGATGCAGCGACGCGACGAGGAGGGCCACCATGGGGCACGGGCGGCCGGGAGGCGCCATTAGGCTCACACGCCTAGGAGCCACTGCCGTCGAGCACGCGCGACCGGGATTAGAGGCGGTGCCATCAGGCGCCGGTGGCCGAGAGGCGCGAGAGGCATGGCCGGCTGACGGGCTTATGGGCGTATGTGTCGGAAAGAAATACCATGGGAAGAAGATGAGAAAAAATATAATAGAGAAGGAATGAAAAGCTAAGGGCATCATTTTAATTTTGTTCCTTTTGTCATCATGTGAAGCTCTTTTGTTAAACAGGGTCATGAAAACAACTCAGCTTCATCGATATAAGCTGCTCAATGAGCTGAAACAAAACAAAACAACTTCATCAGTGAAGTTGAGCTATGCAAATGGGCCTAAGAAACTAATCTGTTACTATATTCTATATAGTTCATATCACACTAAGCAATAAATTCTTTTAAAACTCAATCCTCAAGCTGCCACGTCACTCAAACCTATCCTCCTGCTCTTGCGTGAAGGTAGCTGAGCTGCTGAGATATGACGCCGGCAGGAATGGCGCCCATTTTGATTACCAAGTCGAGTAGGCGCTATATGACGCCGGCAGGAATGGCGCCCGTTTCGGCAGGCTGTTCTAGAACTTGTTGTGTGCTTCTACAAATTTTCAACTACGCATTGGTGGATAAGCAAATTGTTCACTTGGGCCCTGTCTATCACAAAAAGAATAACCGGCGGGAGAGATCCAACAAACAGAACTGATTTTTTTTTTCGTTGTTGCGTATATACAATTTTCAGTATCCGCCCTAGCTGTCCATGCCATTAACACAACAAGTTCTAGAAGCCCACAAGAACTTGAACGTGCTGTAACCGGTGTTCAGACTTCAGACTCGACGCGGTGATAAACATGCCAAGGAACACATGGTTACTGCCGTTTCCGCCGTAATCTGAACCTGATGCGCTCCTGAATTTTTTGATTAATATAAATACTCTCTGGTTACTGCGTTGGTTCGACGCTATCTCCTGATGAAGCGATGACGGACTACTTAATGCCGCGCGCTAAAAGCTTTGGCCGCAAGCTAAGTTCCAAGTAAGCAGCATAGCACAAAGTACGTTTCTACCGAAGATGCCAAGGTTGTACACGAGGCCCTCGGTGGCGGTGCTCTCCGGCGAGTCTGTCGACGACGTCGGCGACGGCTACGGCGTCTTGGCAACCGTGGCGGGCGAGTCCTGCTCGCTGCTTGTCGCCTCCTGCGTGCTCGCCGCGTCCGTCATCATCTGGGAGGCGTGCGCCTTCGCTGCCTTGGCCGCGATGCTCGTCGCCGGCGTCACCTGGTGCCTGAGCCTAGCGGCCGCGGGTCGTGCTGCCGGCACGGTGTTTCGTCCCACCGCCACGCCAGGCAGCAGAGCCAGCGGAGTAGGGTGCGGGCTTGCCGAAATAGACATCAGCGCGCTGCCCAAGTCCCCGTACCAGCACCACCGCCTCGGCGGCGGCCCCGCGGGCGGAGGAGACGGAGTGACGTGCGCCGTGTGCCTGGAGGACCTTCGCGGCGGCGAGATGGTGCGGAGCCTGCCCGAGTGCCGGCACCTGTTCCACGTCGGCTGCATCGACGCGTGGCTGCAGATGCACGTCACGTGCCCGCTGTGCAGGTCTGATCTCTCGCCGCGGCGACGGGTTACGACGGCCGCGCCGGTAGGATCGCAGGCTGGTTCGTGGTCGCCGCAGTAGCGCTATTGTAGTGCGGGCTGTAATAAAGAGTTAGAAATGTTTTCGAATAGTAGCGTACGTTTTGATCAGTTGTGCAAGGTGGGAAATGTGAAGCCAGAACAACTACTAGCACTGTGGCAATCAATAGGCTTGTGATAATTGAGGGCATGTTTGTAGAGCTGTGCAGTTTTTCAACTAACAAAAACCGAAAACCAAACCGAGCAGAGGCAAGCGACGAATCGGTTTGTTCGGTTGTTTGTTTTGGTTTTCAATATTTTAACCCGGAAGTTTGATCTTCGGCTACAGCTTCGGTTTTTTATTCAAACCGAACTAAAGAACCGATCCAACGAACTAATTAAGACAACAATCGATGAACACCAGCAAACCCCCTGCGGCCTGCCTGGCGGCCCCCTCCCCCAATCTCCTAGTCTAGCAACTCACCAAGGCCTAATGATATGCATCACCGGCCTCGCTCACTCCCACTCCCACCCCTAGACTATAACCCCAACTTGTTTTGGCTGGTGCAATTCTTTAATTATGAAGAACCTAACACCTTGATCGTGGAAGGCTTTGGTCTCGAGCGTATCTCAATGGAGTTCCAACGTGGCGAGAGGTTGTGTTTTGGCATTCAACATTAGGGGATACATAAACGTGTGATGATTGGGAGTTTACACTCTTGTTTGATCCTTTACTTACTAGATTTACACTTTCTCATTGTGCTTGACGGTGTGCTATTCGGTTTTGCTATGGTACCTCTAAATAATTGCAGACTGTCGATCTAGGTGGCTATAATCAAATATTACCTCCTAAGAGGTAATAGGAGAAATATTTTTTTATTTTTGAGAAATAGGAAAATAATTAAATTTGAGGTAACATATCTATCAATTAGAGATCTAACATGTATGCAAACATGTGACCGTGGATTTGTATTGGATGATTCCCAACGTGACATGTAACATTTTTTCATTAATTAATCTACGTGGAGTTGTGACTTATCTCAACATTAGATGTACATAAACATTAATTGTACATAAACGTTAGTTGTATTTTTTCTACAATGTGACAAACGTAGAGGTGCATTTTAGTTATTTATTTAAATTAATCTATGTTGGTATGTAAATTAAATATTTATTTTTATAATTCAACATTAGTATTCAGTAATCAAAATGCAGCTTTTGACGTTGATTAGGCTCAAACCATCAATATATTCACATAATATGTTCATGTATATGATGTACCTCTACAGCTCTACTTTGGCAGGTCTGGTATGGTGCTAGGCACCCTTTGCCTTGCGGGCTCCACCTGCACTGCATGTCGCTGTTGCATGTTGGTGCACTCCATCGCTTTCTATGGCAACAAACAAACTATTCTTGGATATTTGATATCTTATATACATTTGTTTAGTTTGTTGTCTTTTTTTTTCTTTTTCTAAACATTTTAGTTAATTTATAATTATTTAATAGTTGTATGCAACTCAAAAATCAAGGGCTAAGATTTGTTTGAGATCTTACCTCATCCTATGAGGTAAAGGTTGTACCTAAGCAAGGCCCTGTGCTCTTTACTTTTCCTAGATTAGCATATGCTAGTTTACTTATGTGGCTCCCCTAAACTTTTGTGGGTTTTTTTAAACAGAGAGCACTACAAAAACATAGGTAGACATCATGTATATCCCTAGGCTAGTTTTTAAAGAGCCAATTAATCCCCTCCTCTTAGGTATTGACCTAAGTTTTTAAAGAGCCAATTTATCCCCTCCTCTTAGGTATCAACCGCCCATATCCTTACACCATTGCCTCCTAGCCTTGATAGTGGCACAACATGATCCTCATCGACATGGTTGTCCTTTGTGCCAGTCGAGTACATGCTCTAGTACACAGAACATGAGGACTGGTGATTCTAAACCTATTTTCACTGGCGTTTTTATCAACTATCAGTGTGAAAGGCCAGTGAAAGTCGCGAACTTCACAAGCATCTTCTAGAGAATCACCACTACAAATCGAACACTCAGCAGCATCTGCATGAGGGGGGAGCCCGAAGCGACGTCAGCGGCAAAATATTCGCCCGAGCAGTGACGATGACAAAGCATCCGTCAAAGAAGAGGGACAGTGGCAAAGAATTCGTTGCGAAGAACCAATCGACTGCGGCAACACCAAGCAGGCTGGACAGACCATTGGAGGCGCTTGAAGCACGCACGGCATAGCACAGGAAGGAGCAACTCCTGCGAGAGTAGCAGGAGATGGGCTGCAGAAGTGCTCCAATGATAGCTTTAGGAAGGATATTGCTATCCGTAGACGCCAACAACGTTGGTAGAAGCACGCGACGTTCGACCCCAGCCTGCCCCTAACGAACAGAAACTCCTACGACGCCACCAAAGGTAGAACAAGCCTAAGCTCTCAATTCCGCCGTGCGGTGGTCATTAGTAATACGTATACTCGTATAGTACATTAATTATTAATTGTTCATCCGGATAAAGTAACACATGTGTAGTATGAACAGGACAGGTAGCTGAATGTTCATTTATTAAAATTCGCCATGAAAATATTGACCAAACTGCAGCAGTGACACGCTAAAGCCGCCTGGCCCGCCTGGTGCCAAAACCCCATGGCGAACACTATAAATTGCCGCGAAAACGTTCGTTCATGGCGGCAATGCACACGATTGAAGATAACGAGCTAGTGCACGCAAGCTAAGCACGGCAATCAGCTTCTGACGACGCGCTCACCGATATCACCATGCTCAACTTGTACCCAACGCACCAGCTCCAGGCGAGGAACGCCGACGCCGGCGTCGTCGATGAGGTCGACGGCGGCTACAACCCCTTCTACGGCATTGCGGTCGTGTGCCTGTCCGTCTTCCTCTTCTGCGTGCTCGCCGCCTCGGTCACCGTCTGGAAGGCGCTCGCCATCGCCGCTCTGGCCGCGCTGCTGCTCGGCATCGGCGGCTGCTTCGCGCCCAAGGGCCGGGTGGCTCCGTCGGCCAGGCAACAGGGCGGGGCGCCGAGCTGGTTGTCACGGTCAGGGCAACAGCCGGCCCCGCGCGGCCAGGCTACGCGTGCGCTCAAGTAGTGGACGCGCCACCGGCGTTCGCGTTCCAGTGCAGCCCTCTAAAGGCCGACGACGGCAGGTATGAGCCGGCAGTGGCGGCTGCAAGCAGCGGCGTCGTGTGCTCGGTGTGCCTGGAGGACGTGCGCGGCGGCGAGATGGTGCGGCAGGTGCCGGCGTGCAGACACATATTCCACGTGGGGTGTATCGACATGTGGCTGCACTCGCACGGGACGTGCCCGATGTGCCGCTGCGTGGTCTCGCCGCCGTTCAAAGCAGTCACAACATCGAGAGATGCGGCTGAGGCACCAGAGTTGTCAGCTGATGATGACGAGTTGCCGCCGGTGTAATTAACTAGCGTACGTAGTAGCCGTGTACATATACACGTCATGTATAGTACAAATTCTATACAATGTTGTTACAGATTCTATTATGACTAGCAAAATTGGCCATGCGTTGCAACGGGGTTAATAAAAAACATATACTAATTTTTATTCGACTAAACATTTAGATGTATAAGAAATGATTGTTTATGTTAAATGGTTGAATTTTGTTTAGTGTGCGAACACCCATGGCAGTTGTGGTTCATCTCCTTCACCTCGTCGATCTCCTCAAACACCGCTACAATCTCCTCTACCTCGCCCATGCAGTGCGCAATGTCCTTCCTCCGTACCTTTTGAAGTCTGCACTCCCACCGCGCCACGGCGTTGCTGCTTTCAGCGTAATGCGTGATAACAGGATGCTATGTGGTCGGAACTCCAGCACCGCGCCTAGTGCACCGCCGATGAGCAGTGTCCCAGATAGAGCCTCATCGTGGGCGGGATGCTTCACAAGTAGCAGGACCACTAAGCTTCCAGAGATTGGAGCCCCAGTTGACGAGCTTGGCTCTGCTCCATGGCATCGCACTCCGTGAACACCACACGGTCGCCTCACCGATGTGGCCTTCGGGCCATAGAATCCTGATCTTCACATCAATGCGTGTTTCTGACGTCGATGCAATGAAGCTCTTCTATGCAGTGGCGTCAAGACCAAGCGTAGGGCGGAGCCATGCATATACACAAGTTTTATTGTAAGCGGCTGATGTGGCATCGTCTGGGCCGCCTGTAGGAGTATTAAGCCGGTTTGCATCACTATTTGCGGGAAATAGACCTGTCACCTATGGTGGAGTGGCCTTGAGTGCTCTGTGCTCCTTCGTTGTATTTCATTTGGACATTTTTTTCTTTTAAACTTTAACTCGGTCAATATGCGTCCATTGTACATGAAATTTTTACCATATATTGTACACATCAATAGATTACCATAAAAAGTTCACTGTGAAATTAAAGGACTACGGAAACATCCTCTATCAGTTTATGAAAGAAAATACAAATCTATAAGTACAACAAATATTTTATACAAAAGTGTTGACCTAGTTAAGGGGAGTTAAAAAATAATTTTTCTATTTTTATGTGATTTTACACTTAATTTACAAGTTTATTGTTTTACGAGAAAAAGAGAAAAACGAAAAAAAAAGAAAAGGGGCCAGCACTTGGGCCATGGCTCAGGCCGCAAAAGACCCACATGGCGGATTACAGCCTAGCAGCAGGAGGCCCAAGTTGGGGTGAACTTTGACATCAGGCAGAGTTTCTTGAATTCAATTTAGATCCTCTCACTTTTTCTTTCTTTCTTGCACTTTTCCACCTGAAACCCTTCCTTCTCTTCTAATTCTTTTTCTCATCCTCTTCCCCAAACCACGGAACAGAGGCGCCGATCTCGGCCCTATTCTTACCGCGTCCCCTACGTCGCGCTCTGCCTCGCCCTAGACGTAGTAGTCCTCATGCGCCATTGAGGGATTCGAGGTGGAGGAGCCCTGGAGTCGGACGCTGCACGTAGAGGGCCAGGCGACCAGCGATGGGAAAGGTTGAGAAACTGCGGAAAGTACTCCGTACGGAAACACATCCGGATCCAGATAGGAAAAATACGGATAGGGCAGACCAAAATATGACCGACCAAAAAATTGGCTGAATTTTTGCCTCTTTATTATTAGGTATAGATGAAAAAATTATGATTTGTAGTTGGTGGTAATTAGAGACAACTAGCTAGTTACAGAGTCATTTTTGTCATGCCATGGAACAACTTCATATCATGACAAATTTTCATGATTTGTGATAAAATTGCACTCATTAGTTAGCAGAGTTCTTATCGTGCTTCATGTCCATCAATTTGGTGATCGTACCATCTTTTAGAACACGAATTTTGCACCAACCACTTTGGCCTCTCATTTTGCCACGTGGCTTGTTGTTTTTCACTGTCTAATTCTTTATCGGACCGTCCAAAAGCGGGCAATGCAGCTACCCTATCTAGAACCTTGGTTCCTGCACCGCAAGAGCTGTGTGGAGGGTACAACCTCGGATACCCACGGCAGATTATATGGGCTGCGCCCTCAAGGGTGGCCCAGCCTACAAGACGAAGCCTTGCGGAGCACGATGTTGCTCGACGCGCCCCACAAGACACCTGGAAGATATCCTGAAGATATTACGAAATCTGTTAGGATACGTATGATCCCATGATTCCTGTAATCTGTTATTACTTTCCGGTTATCTTTTAGATCTAACCGACTTGTAACCCTGCCCCCCGGGCTATATAAGATGGGCAGGGACCCTCTCAAAACACACGCAATATCATAGCCAATACAATCCAATAAACCACAGGAGTAGGGTATTACGTCGCGCTGACTCTTGTGTCTCTGTTGCCTTCTTGTTCTCGATCACACGCATCTCTGCCAATCAATCTACCTTCGTGGGATACCCCTCGGAGGACTGCCGACGATATTCTGTCGACAGTTGGCGCGCCAAGTTGGGGTGTGCGTGTTGATTCCATGTCGAACAAGATGGTACGTTTTGCAGGCTCTTCGTCCCTCCCACAGCCCGGCTAGATCTTCACGGTCAGATCGATCTCCTGGATCATCAACGCTGACGGAGTCGGAGAGCTCCTTGAGCCGGTGCAGATCAATACTGCGTTGATCACCCCATCACCTGTGACTGCGGATCCGATCTCGAAACCGCCTCCGAGGTCGTCTTCGCCTACAATTCACCGCCCGCTCCCCCGCTACCCGAGGAGGCAGATCAACAACGACGATCTGATCGCATCCATCGATCAGGTTGGCCAGAAGCTCGTCGATTGCCTCTCCATCGCAGAATCGGCTCTGACCACTTTGGTTCAGCGTCGACCACCCTCCAATCTAGATCTATCGGAGGCCGATCAGGAAACTCCAGGGGTTGCGGTCCTATCCTTCGGGCTCACCAGCACTACCACCGTCTATCAAGATGCCCTAAGGGGCAAATTCGTCGACCAAGTGGGAGATATCCATCCTCTCGCTGACCAGATCGTCGACCAGCTCTCGGCGACTATCAACATGCTACATGTCGGCCGATGCCCCGAAGCATCTCTCCAAACCATCCTAGAGGAAAATCCAGACTCCGAGTCCCAGCGCTCTACCGAGACCGTCAACGAAACCACCGCCGTACAACATCCTTTCCCGCCCTTCCATGGAGGCGGAATTTTCAATGTCAGCGTCGACAGCCCCCACGGGACGGGGAAATTGAGGAACGCGCCGCTCGCGTCAACAGGAATGTCAACCGTGCGCAGCGCTGAGCAAATGAGGCTACCCTTGCGCTAGCCGAGGCTGCTCGCAATGATCAACTCGACTCGCAAGGAAGGCCACACCCACTCCAACGCAACCTCGGTGATGAATTTGTCCGTGTTGACGGCCACGACGTCTATAAGACCCCAAGTGCCAACTTGGCCGTGGTCGCCAATGAGCTTGCTCGGCTACCGCAAACACCAGAGGTCGCCAAGGTCGCCACCATGCTTAAAGCAGCGCACTGCTAGGTCAACGAGATCCTCCAGGATCAGAGACCTTCATACTCGACGAGCTCGATTCACCGATACGTCGCCCCCAGATCTAATCGCCACCCCAGTAGAAGTCGCTTCGCCGATCAGAATCACGATGATGGACAACCCCTCCAGGGGGTAGCTAGGGGGGACCGCATCGGCTACCCTCGTCAGCACGACCAAGAGGTCGAACAAGATGCCCAAGAGCACCTTAACAACCTCTGGGACGCGCGACGTCAAATCGACAGGGGCCGTTTCTCTCGCCATGAAGAGGAAGTAAGCCGACGTCAAGAGTACGAGCAAGAATTTGGTGACCTGGACGCAGCCCTCCAGCATCTCAATGCCGACAATGCCGCAGATCACGACGGGGACAATCCCGAGGGGCCCCGAGCATTCACAAGGGCACTCCAAACGCTCTAGTGGCCCCATGGTTTTAAAATCACCGAGGTCGAGCCCTACGAGGGACGGATGAACCCCACACAGTGGCTACAGGCTTATGCCACTACTGTGCGCGCCACCAGGGGAGATACCAACGTCATGGCGAACTATCTTCCTATCATGCTCACGCCAACTATGATGAACTGGTTCACTAGCCTTGCCCCGGACTCTATCGGATCCTAGGAAGAGCTAAAGAAGGTCTTCACTGACAACTACATGGCTACGTGTACTCGGCCGGGCACCAAGCACAATCTAAACCGCATCTACCAGAAGCCGTCTGAGCTCCTCGTAGCTACATCAGACGCTTTTTTGAGATGAGGAATTCTATTCCTAATATCACAGAAGCTGAGGTCATCACCGCCTTCGTCCAAGGACTCCATCACCGCGACCTCCGCTCCAAGTTCAATCACAAGTCGCCTAAGGGGATCGGTGAGATGATTACGACCGTCGATCAGTACGCTGACACCGAATAGGCCGAAGTATGCTTCAACGAGGATGCGGGCACTCATCGCCCAACTCGCTGTAGAGACAAGCGACCCGACGACCGACGCCACAGCAACCGCCGCTACAACGACCATAGTCACCATCGGGACAGTGGCCGTGATTGGCCAAAAGGGTCCAAATCTGGTCAATATCGCCGTCGCCGACCAGACCACATCGTCGCTGCCGTTGATGAACCTCGCACCAAGCGTAACTACGACGAGCAGTATAAGATGATCCTTGAAGGCCCGTGACCTCTCCACAAGAACAGCAAGTACAAGATGAAGGATTGTCTTGGCTTGGCTAAGGAGTTCTAGGCTAAAAAGCCGAATGACGACAACAACGATGGAGCCAGAGGCCACCGACCACCTGGGGACAAGAACAATGCCTTTCAGGATCATGACAAAGTGGTCACCACCATCTTTGGGGGCCTCGCTGCCGCCGAGAGCAGAAGAGATCGGAAGCTCACCGCTCGCCGGGTGCTCGCCATCAATGCAGAAGACACCGTCGCCAACCCCAGCTATCGCCCCTAGTCCGAGGTCCCCATCACCTTCAGTAGGGCCGACCAGTGGGTGAACATCCCTTACACAGGGTGTTTCTCCCTTGTTCTTGATGCAACCGTCAGGAAAGTACTTTTTAGGAAAGTACTCGTTGATGGCAGAAGCGCTCTGAACCTCCTCTTCGCCGGAGCCCTAAAGGAGCTAGGCCTTGTGATAGGAGACCTCACACCCTCCGACTCCTCCTTCTGGGGTGTGGTACCTAGCAGGACATCCAAACCGCTTGGAGAAATCACCCTCCCAGTACAGTTCGGCACGGCTAGCAACTACTGCGTCAAGCAGATCAACTTCTACATCGCTGACTTCAACACCGCCTACCACGCCATACTTGGTCGGCCAGCTCTGGCCAAGTTCATGACCATACCGCACTATGCCTATCTGGTGCTGAAGATGCCTTCACCTGCAGGAGTCCTAGCCCTACGGGCCAGCCTCTCCATCACCTACGCCTGCGAGATAGAGAGTCTCGCCCTCACCGAAGCCACCGACCTCTCCATCCAGATGGCTAGTGTGGTCACCGATGCTAAGATGGTGCCCGCCGATGACCTAGAGATCCTAGCGCTAGAGCCTCTACGTGCCTCCACCAAGTCCAAGGAAACAAAGGAGGTTGGCCTCGGCCTCGACGACCCCTCCAAGACCGTCAAGATTGGGGCTCACCTCGACCCCCAATAGGAAAGCGCGCTCATCTCCTTCCTACATGCCAACGCTGAGGAAACCTGCAGACATGCCGGGGGTACCACGGGAGAAGATCGAGCACTCCTTGAATATCTCGCCGACCGC
>PUID01032626.1:53773-69648 GCA_002993905.1 Miscanthus sacchariflorus | reverse complement strand
TCATTTGCTGTCGGCGACCTTGTTCTCCGTAGAAAACAGAAAACCAAAGGGATGCACAAGCTCTCCTCCCACTGGGAAGAGCCTTACGTGGTAAAGGAGGTTACCCAACCAGGGTCTTACCGGCTATGTGACTTGGACGGAATTGATATCCCCAATTCATGACACAACGAGCACCTTATACATTTCTATCCTTGAAACGCTCCAGATATGTACTCTTCACTCCATAATGAATGAAGTTTTTGTCGCCATAATTTATCTCCATTATTTCTCCACTATGGTTTAATCTCCATTTGCGGGCGCCAGCTCTAAGCTACTCCTTAACAAACTCCAATACGTGATCTCCATAAACGTTCTGCCACGATTCTCCATACTAAAATATCTCTAAGATATTTCACCAACCCCTGAGCAGCACACGTTCCGCTCTGTGTTCTTTGGAGAAGACCCAGTCTTCGATCTCTCCCTACATGTGCTATGGGCTCTACGCTCTGTGTTATGGGTGGTCGGCTGCGGTTCCTTAGTCATGCATGTTCCTCCTACACGTGCACGGGCTCCGCGCTCGACGTTGAGGAATACGGGCTAGCCAAGGCCAAGAGCTCAGTAACAAACTAACTGCTCGGATGCTACTTATACCACGTATAATCGCGTTAGGGTTAACACTACAACGATTTCCCACCGAAATATTGGCAAACTACATAAACATGCATATGTCACTTTACAACATTTATACACATACATAAATGTTTGTCGGCACCCTCGCGCGTTTTAACTACCCACTCTAGTTGTTATAGATTACTCTCCGAGCAGGTCATTGGGCTTGGCCTTCACCATCTGTCTCGCCGAATAGGTCGACATCAACGGCCAGCCTCCTCGACGCGTCCTCCACATCATCTTCCAGCTGCTGCTGCTTCGCTGCACCCATCCCTCTGGCGAATCCAGCCCCTATCGCTCGAAGATCGATGGAGGGGTCGTGGGACTGGACCACCACTAGGGCATGGGTCACAGCAGAGACAGTGGTGTCGTGGTTGTAGCTCTTGAAGTTCTCCCATGCCGCCTTGCACCTGTCGATGATGGTGTCCGAACGGGGCGGCTTGTCGTCGGGCTGAGGAGCGCCCTCCATGTCGATGCAGTCGAGCACCGGCTTGACTCCGGCAACTATGGTGTCGAGCTTACTCCTCTGGGTTCTGGCCTCCTGCTCCAGCACATCGAACTACGCCATGGCCCTCTGATGGTAGTCTGTAGGCATCACAAGGATCCATCAAGCAAAGAAATCACTCTAGCAACAACTTCGACCACGAACTACTCACCTTTCAGCTCCTTGGCCAGCTTCTCCGCTCACCCTGACGCCCGCTCCTTCTCCTCTTGGAGTTGCCTGACGACTTGGCGCAACTGACCGAGCTCCGCATCTTGCTCTACAAGCATAACAGTAGTCAGCAACAATAAGACTGTTCACCAATGCAAAGCAAATTTGACGATCTGCCATACCTTTTCTCTACTCGGAGACATTTTTCAGCTACTCAGATTTGCGCTCCAGCTGCTCGAAAAGACTCGTCAGCTGCTCGAAGCTGTGTTCTAGCTGCTCAGAGCTGCCCTATAACTGCTCGGACACGGTCACCAGCTGCTCGGATAGGACGCCCTTCTGGTATTCTAGGTCCTTGGCGTTGGACTCAGCAAGATCCTGCTCGCGCTGGGCCCTCTAGACATTCTTCTCCATAAGCTTCACTGCCTCCTTCAGCTTTGAGTTCTCCTCAGTGAGGGGCTCCATCCTCTTGATCAGCTGTCGCTGTTGTTTGGCAGTTCGAGCTATGCCCTGCAAAAGCACCAAATTATGAAGAACTCAAATCTCCAACGTCAAAGACGAACATTGCAGAAGCAGTACTAACCTTGATCTGCTTCATCACTGTGGAAAGGGTGGACTCTAGCCTCCTGAGCTCCCTGGTGGTGTCCTCCTCTTCAATGACCACCACTTCATCCCCCTGTTTGCGGAGGATCTGGATGGCTTGAGGTCGTGATTCCTCACGGTCAATCTCCTCCACCTCGTCCTCTTCCTACGCAGCTGGTGGCGCCACCTGGGGGCTTGGTGGCCGCATAGAGCATCCGACCACGCCCTCCAACATCTCAGGGAGTGCGGCTGGCTCTTCTAGCTCCATCGGCCTCCCCACCCCAGTCTCCAGTGCAAGGTTGGTAGCTCCGGCTCCCGTCTTCGAAGATTCGGTGGCTCCGGCCATCGCTCCTGGCGTATCCGTCGCATCAGCTGTGGCGGTCGATTCCTCCACAGGCCGCCGAGCGCCTGGGGACTCTGGGATGGGGTCTGTCGACATTGCCTCCACATCGGGACCAGCCACCGGCTACCCGCCAGTCTGGACGGTCGGATTCAAATCCTCCGTACGTCTCGCTCTACATCAGATTACCTCATTAATCGTCGCAGCTATAAGGATCCAACAGCAAAATAAATACAAGGCAAGGATACTTACACATCGGCCTCCTAGTACACTTTTCTGAACCGGCGCTGCCTACCTAAGCCCCCAGGCACGGCCCTAGGGTGGTCTCGTGGCCTCCACAATCGGCCTCTCCTCCTCCTGTCGCTCCGGGACTCCCTTCGCCTATTGCTCGGGGACTCCCTTCGCCTGTTGCTCGGGGACTCCCTCCCCTCCCTTCGATTGCACCTCCGCGCGCGTGTTGCGCGGAGGCGTTTTAGTGCTTGGAGGAGGAGCTACTGGACCCCATCATCATCCGACCACTTGGACATCGCCGCACTCTGTGTCCGAGTGGTCTGGTCGCTGCCAAGTCAGATGCTGCCCGGCTTGCGGGGAGCTACACCTGCTGTCTTCCTCTTCTTGCAGGCCAGCTTGTCTGTCACCACTCTTTTCCCCTAGACTTTCTTCGACACAGGGGGGGGGACTCTCCATCCGTTCAGTGCCTGCGCCTCTAGACTCCGATGAGGCACTGATGGCACCTTCCTCCGGCTGAGGAGCTCCCTCACCTGATCCATATCAGCGCCTGTGCCTCTCCATCCTCTCCTGGGTGCTATCGGTGTCTCGCTTGAAGTCAAAGCCCGTGTGGGCCCTCTCCTTGCAGGGCTGGATGCGATGCACTATGAAGCTCGCCGCCATCGGTCCGTCGTTCATCTTTACGCCCTTTATCAGGCTAAGGAGCTCCCTCACCTGATCCATATCAACACTGCTCGGCTTCTCCGACCAGCTCTTTTGGCTCTCCAAAATGTGGTCAACGTCGCAGCGGATGGTAGGATGTCTCTGCTTCATGTAGAACCACCTGGCATTCCACCCCTTCAGCGAGGTGTTCAGCAATACAGTGATGTACTCCCCCGCCATCCCATCACGGAATTGTAGGTACGCACCGTCGACCACTCTGGAACCGCCGCCGCCCTTCTTCTTTAGCCAGAACAAGTGTCGGAAGAGGTTGAAGTGGGGAAGAATCCTGAGATACGCCTCACAGAAATGGATAAAAATCGAGATGTGCAAGATGGTGTTTGGGTAGAGATTGCACAGACTAACTCCCCAGAACTCTAGCAGATCCCTCAAGAAAGGATGAACAGGAACTCCCAATCCACGTCAGAAGTAATCTTCAAAAACTATAGCTTCGTCGGTATGAGGCATTGGGTAGGGCTCACAGTTGGCCGGCAGCCATCCGGCGGTGACACGGTCCGGAAGAATGCCCGCCTCCACCATCCTGTTGATCTCCACCTCCCCCATGTTCGACGACACCCACTCATTGTCACGGCTGGCTTCGATGGTCGCCTTCTTCGGGTTTCCAACTCCCCTCTTCGGCGCCATCTCTCAGATCTGGTTTGGGATTGGCGGCGGACACATGTGTGAATATGAATCGGGAAGCGCGAGGGCTGAGGAGGAACATGAAGTGGTGAAGTGGCAAAGGTGGGAGCGTGGAGTGCAGCGGAGCAGTTATAAAGCACTCCCCCACTTTTCGCATTCGAGGGTTTTTGGGAAACCGCTCCACGGTTTGCGCCTCTTCGAATTCTCCGAAGTGGTATAATGGGCCGTTACCTGGGCTTTCGCGCAATTGCAGCCCATATCGCCCATTTTTTTGCCGCAATTTGTTACCACTCACCGAATATTCGCCGACTTCTCCACCATCCATTAAGGCTCAGTAACTTCTACTATACAACCATTACTCTGGTGTTTTCTCCACGATTTGATTTCTCCAAGATTTTCACTTATGGCTTGGGGACTACGTCATCAATACAACTTGGTTCCTCACCACACTGGGGACTTTCTTCTGTTCACTATTATTTCTGACCCTAGCACCACGTGACCACGTCACCTACTGTCAGGCTCGGGGACTAAGTGGGCATAATTCACCTTGCGGTGAATGTGCTTTTCTTATTTCGGGGCTCCGCCCGGGGACTAGCTACCTGCTCGGCTGGTTTTTTACTTTTATTCTACTTTGGACCCTGGCACCACGTGACTATGTCACCTACTGTTAGGCTTGGGGACTAACTGGGCACACTTCACCTTGCGGTGAGTGTGTTTGCTTTAATCTGGAAGACTCCGCGCCTCCTGAGGTTGAAGAAGACTATCTCCCTTTCTCGTGGTCGGACTCTAAGTGGGCACACTTGGTCCACTGCGAGGAAATTTTCGATTTTGAACTTGAGCTCCTTACATCCTTATGGCAAACCTTACTTGGGATATAGTGCTCGGCGATGGTTCACAACTGCTCGGCGATGCTTCACAACTACTCGGCGACGGTTCACAACTGCTCGACAACTCATCACGGTGGTCGGACCATGAGTTTGACTACTCGGCTTTGTTCACACCTGCTCGGGCAAGCTCAAGACGGCGTTGCACAATGGATACAAGGCGCTCGGGGACTAGCTGTGGAGGGTACGACAACGGATACCCACGGTAGACTACATGTGTTGCGCCCCCAGGGGTGGTCCAGCCCAGAAAACAAAGCCTTGCGGAGCACGACGCTGCTCGACACACCCCGCAAGATACCGGGAAGATATCCTGAAGATATTACGAGATCTGTTAGGATATGTATAATCCCATGATTCCTGTAATCTGTTATTACTTTTCGGTTATCTCCTAGATGGCTATATCTAACCGACTTATAACCCTGCCCCCCGGACTATATAAGGAGGGCAGGGACCCCCTCAAAACACACGCAATATCATATGATAGCCAATACAATCCAACAGACCACAGGAGTAGGGTATTACGTCGTGCTGACAGCCCGAACCTATCTAACTCTTGTATCTCTGTTGCCTTCTTGTTTTTTATTACCCGCATCTCTGCCGATCAATCTGCTTTCGTGGGATACCCCTCGGAGGACTGCCGACGATATTCTGTCGACAATCCCACCTCCCTTCAACGCACAGGGGCACCGGCAACCTAGAGCAGGGCAGGTGCCGTGGCGACGACAGTGGCACGGCTGAAACCAAATGGTAATACTTACGAATGCAGAAGGGCTGCCCAAATTTGATTAGAAGTTCATTCTACTTATATCAAATAGTCATATCATCTTTATTGACAACATAATATTTCTAATTTTGCATTTGCTAAAGCATGTTCAGTCTTCAGTTAAGCAGACCCATGTGTTCTCTGTTGGAAATTTGTGAACGTTACCAATGTTTTTTACACTGAACTTTACCTATTTGCACAATGAGTAGTATCTACATAGTATGCTTGTCCTTAATGTGACAAAAAAAAACAGACGAACACAAATTCAGATAATAGAGCTACTATTTTCACTTGAAGTAGACAATAAATTAGAATTGTTCTAATGAATCGGTGTAGATGAAACGATACGGTGCACAGGTGCAGCATGGCACACAGCTTAGAGTACCTTGTTCTATTTGTTTTTTTCTAGATCGGGCGTTGTACCTGTTTTTCATTAAGAGAAAAAAGAGTTTGCAAACGATAAGAGCGTTGGGCAATGGTGGCGAGGGGCCAGCACTCCCACACCGCTGCCACCTATCTACTGGATCCTCTAGCAATTATTACTTGATAAACGATTTTTGCGACCAAGAGGAGAACACAGCACTCAGCGTCCAGATCCCCGCGCTGATCCAGTCCTCGCCCTCCCGTAGCACGGCAAGGAAGATATGCTGCAGTCCTGCCGATGACCTATGGAAGGTCCAGTTGTTCCTTTCCTTCCAGGCACCAAGCGGTGAGCAGCAACATGGTGTCAAACGGAGGCCGCGTGTCAGGATGCAGCACCAATCTGCTCCGGAGCCACCACTCAGCCAACTCAGCTACCACAAGAGCGTTCTATTTGTTTCATCTGGTTCTACACTATTCCCTTGTATTTTGGTACTCCAAGCTTCCTAGAATAGCTATCTTCCTTGTTATGTGCTCCTATTTACTTCTAGGCTTTGATGTATGGTGTTTACTAATATTCCATAAATAGTGATTGATTCGTTGAACTGATTAAGTATGTTCTAATGCCACACTTTATTTTGGCTCGCTATATAATGTCGGTAAAACAATGGTGAGTTTCTTCATCTGCACCCAAAGTAATGATCTACTAGCATGCTCCAAGTAGGGCATGGCAAAGCCGCGCCAGTTTTTCTAGTGTTAAGGAGCACTAGGAATCTTCCGGTCCGATCAGCCAGACCGGAAGCTCCCCGTGCTCTATGCGTGCGGAGCGCTCTATCTTTATGGACTTTTTATTATTTATTCTGGCCCAATAGTTATAATTTTTTTTTGAGCAACGGCCAATAGTTATAAGTTGCTGGAGGAAGATCCAAAACCATGTTATGAGTCTGTTCTCTCCACATCTCCGTTGTATGTTTTCATTTTTCATTTTTTTTCTTTTTCCTTTTTCCTTTTCTTTTCTTGTCTTCTTTTCTTTCTTCTTATTTTTTTAGCTTCAATTTTTTATTTTTTATTTTATTTTTATTTTATGTGATTTTTTATTATCCTTTTCATTCTCCATATTATCTTTCTTTTATTTTTTTTATTTTTTATTTTATTTATTTATTTTTTCTTATTCTTTTTTCGTGCTTCAATTTTTTATTTTTTTTATTTTTGTTTTATGTGAATTATTATTATTATTATTTTCGTTTTATATATTTTTTACCTTTCTTTTCATTTCGTTTTTTGTTTTTCTACCTTTTCTTTTTCTCTTTTTCCATTATGTTTTCTCTATAGTTTTTTTACTTTTTCTTTTTTTATTTTAATCTAACTAATTATTTTGTTTTCATGTTTACTTTTTATTTTTCTATATTCTATGATATGTTATGATGTTCACGTAGTATAGAATAATGTTCTATGATGTATTTTATGATGTTTGAGTAGTATATAGTGATGTTCTGCGATGTATTTTGAGCACGTAGTATACCTGTGATGTTCTATGATGTTTTTGTGATGTTCACGTGGTATATACATGTGATGTTTTATGATGTATATTTGCGATGTTTATACATATACATGTGATGTTCTATGATGTATTTTTATGATGTTCACATGGTATGCATGTGATGTTCAATGAATTTTTCTATGATATTCATGTGGTATACATGTAATGTTCTATGATGTATTTGTGATGTTCACGTAGTATACAATGATGTTCCATAATATATTTTGTGATGTTCATGTAATACACATGTGATGTTTTATGATGTTTTTTTAATGTTCATGTGATACACATGTGATGCTCTATGATGTATTTTTTGTGATGTTCTATGATGGTCTTATATGGTTTATAATAGTATAAATATTTTCTAATCGAGACAAATCATATACATTGTATAGTGGTGAGAAAATATTCACATAGTACCCATAAGTAGATTGTTCAAGTAGTATTGGACTGGGGGGCTTACAGCCCGGGTCCAACCCAAGTATAAACCAAGACCACCATGTAGCAATACTAGCCCATAGAAGAAGGCAACGAGGTCTAGCCCAGGTTACACACAGTAAACTTGGCCCAACACTAGCCAAACTCGCACCATTCCAGCCCCAGAAGCCCCGCTTCGTCCTTCGGCTTCCGGCGGGCGCTCTCCAGTCCCCATCGTGACATATGTTCGTGCTCTTGGCACCCTTAGGTGCCCAGCGCCCCCAGCAGATCCACCACTAGCCAATGCTCACCGGCCGGCTGACCAACCAGCCGACCAAGCACAGGCCCTAGGCATGCAGCCGCTAGTCCTCCATCTGAATCTGTCTGCAGCCTGCTGCCTATAGGCATGGATGCGCACCAACGTCTCTCTTGTTCATCGCACTGGTGGTGCTTGCGGGTAGAGGCCTTGTACAAACTAGCGGTTACTCCGTAGTCCGTACTCATATTGCTTCAATTATTAGTGCCTTGTTTTCTCTTTCTAAACTACCGTGAGGCTGTTCGGCGATGATTTCTGCAGTTGCTGCTGATGTTGATTTGTTGTGAGAAAAATAATATTCAATGACTAAAAAGTAGTGCTGATAAGCTCGAGCGAACGGGCTCTCTATGAGACTATTGAGCATATGTTAGAGAAAATTTTGTTATGGGCCTTGAACGGTCGAAAATAAGTGCTTCTGTAATTTCAAATGGCCAAACATATTCCGTACTCAGAAGTTTTCCATGTTGCAGATGCGAGTCAAACGAAGGAAACTAAAGTTTCACACGCATCAAAGGCTATTTTGAGGTCTACATGTATTTTAAATAAATATTATTAATTAGTTTTCTTGTTATATCTATTACACTTACCCCTTACAGGACCGTGACGTCTAAGAGAGGGTGACTTATACAACTTAAAATTCTACTTCTAACTATGGCCTCTTATAAAACTTAGCAAAACCTATCCAAATAAATAAACTATCTAAATGTGCAACTACGGTTTTGCTAGTCTGTTGCTATCTCTATCACAAAATAGTTATGCAACCTAGATTCTAATCCTATCAACTAAGCCCATCAACTAAGCTAGAAAAGGTAAAGCACACAACCATGATTGCAAAATAAATGTGGAAGCTAAAGATGAGGTAGAGATGCAAACTCCTGTCGACGACTTCGATATTTTTACTGAGGTATCGAGAAACGCGCAAGCTTCCCTTAGTCCTCGTTGGAGCCCCTCGCAAGCACAGCAACACCTTGCGCCTCTCATGCCCTTACACCTCAACAAAATGGCAAAGCTGAACGCATACTCCGCACCATCAACAACACCGCCATCCGCACCTTGCTACTCCACGCCTCCATGCCACCCCCATACTGGGAGGAAGCCCTAGCAACCGCTACCTTTCTGCTCAACCAACGTCCCTCCGCGTCCATACAACATGCCATCACCTATCAACTTCTAAGTGAGCAGCTCACGGATTACTCTTCCCTACGTGTGTTCGTCTGCCTCCGCTTCCCCAACCTTAGTACCACGACAGCCCACAAACTTTACCCTCGTTTGACTCCCTGCGTGTTCCTCCATTACCCTTCCTCCCACAAAGGGTACCACTATCTGGACATTGCCACTCGGCGTGTCATCGTGTCCCATCACGTTGTGTTCGACGAGTCCGTGTTTCCTTTTACTGTGGCTTCGTCGGCGGCCTCTGTGCCGTCATCACTGGATTTCTTGATGTAGGGTCTCTCTCCACCGTCGGCAGCTCCGCCTCCAGACGTCGAGCAACCGCGTGCGCCTTCGGCTGCTCCCTCCAGCAGCGAGGCTGAGCAGCCCGATCTCTAGGACCCTGCAATCATCTTCAACAGCCCGCTGCACCTACCTGGTCGAGCAACGCCTCCGGGCGGGCCTTCGTCCACCGTGGACCCGGCTCCGCGTCCGGGTGGGTACGGCCACTTTGGAGTCACTTACCAGCGACGTCCACAACCTCCTGCTTCGCCAACTGCGCCGGCAGCACCCCTACACCGCCCATGGTGCCTCCCGCACCCAAGGACCAGGTGCCCCCTACAGCGACCACGGTGGCCCCGGTGGCACACCCTCCGGTGCCCATGGAGTCTCTTGGACCCCTTACCGCGCCTGCGGCGCCCCCTGCCGTGCCCTGGAGCCTCCTGCTGCACCCCCGGCTCCACCCTCGCACCTGGTGACACAGCTGCAGACGGGCAGTCTGTGTTCGGTCGACCACTTCGGCTTCTCCGCCACGACAGCCTCCCAGATTCGGCCAACTATCACAGCGCCCTTGCCAACCCCAACTGGCATGCTGTGATGTTGACGGAATACGATGCTCTCATCGCCAACGGCACATGACGCCTGGTACCTCGACCGTCTGGTGCCAATATCATCAGCGGCAAGTGGTTGTTCACGACTCTGGCTCGGCATAAGGCGCGCTAGGTCGTTCACGGCTTCTCCCAGCCAGCTGGCGTCGACTAAGACGACCTTCAGCCCGGTTGTCAAACCAATGATGATCCGCACCGTCCTCAGCATCGCCGCCTCGTGCTCCTAGCCCATTCATCAACTGGATGTTAAGAACGCCTTCCTCCATGGTAACCTAGAGGAGATGGTCTACTATTAGCAGCCGTCCAACTTCATCGACTTGGCTACTCCCGACTACGTCTGCTTGCTGCAGAAGTCCCTATACGGACTCAAGCAGGCACCCCGAGCTTGGAAACCAGTGCTTCGCCAACTACATCCGAACCATTGGCTTCGCTGCGTCCAAGTCAGACGCCACTCTCTGTCTACAAAGATGAAAACCGTGTCGCCTATCTACTCCTCTATGTCAACGACATCATCCTCACGGCCCCATCCGCTGAGCTGCTCTGGCACGTCATGGCACGCCTCCACTCGGAGTTCGCCATGACGGATCTCGGCGACCTTCACCACTTCTCGGGATCATTGTGACACTGGACCGCTCCAACCTGTTCCTGTCCCAACGCCAGTACGTCATCGACCTCCTCCAGCGGGCTGGCATGTCAGAGTGCCACCCTACTGATGCACGAACCAAGCTGTCCGCTACTGACGGCACCCCGGTCGCCGACCCCTCCGCGTACCGGAGCCTCACCAGCGCCCGCCAGTACCTCACCCTGACGTGGCCCGACTTGACTTTTGTTGTTCAACAGGTCTACTTGTTTATGCATGACCCCCGTGAGCCGCATCTGGCACTGATCAAGCGCATTCGGCGCTACGTGAAGGGCACGCTCCCTGCCGGCCTTCACCCGGGCATTGGCCCAGTTGACCAGATCACCGCTTACTCCGATGCTGACCGGGTGGATTGCCCTAACACCCATCGCTCCACCTCCAGCTTCTGTGTCTTCCTCGACAATAATCTGGCTAGTGTCTTGATCCTCCAAACGCCAGACCACGGTCTCCCACTCTAGCACTGAGGCTGAATACCGCACCGTCACACATGTCGTCGCTGAGTGATGTTGAGTACGGCAACTTCTTCAAGAACTTCACGTCTCGGTCCCCTTGGCCACAGTGGTCTACTACGACAATGTTAGCGCCATCTACATGACCGCTAACCCATCCACCACCGCCGCACCAAGCATATCGAGATCAACATCCACTTCGTTCTCGATCCCTGGGGATAGGTTCGCGTCCTCCATGTTCCTTTGGCACACCAGTTCACGGATATCATGACCAAGGGTCTCCCTGTATAGACTTTCGGTCCAGCGTATGCGTCCGTGATCCTACTACCCCGTGATCCTACTACCGCTACGACTGCATCCATGATCCAACTACCGCTACGACTGCAGGCGGGTATTAGGAAAGGATCCATTAGGATCATTCGCATTAGGAAATGATCCATCAGGATCATTTGTATATCAGGATAGGATCCATCAGGATCAATCATAGCCTAGCTTACTTGTGTTGTAACACCTTCCTTGTACCACATGTTGACTACGGCTATATAATGACAGGCACCTCCCCACACATTGGGTGTGTGGTGTGATTCCCATATATTTCTACAGTTGCTACTATCAACACCGAAATCATGCATTAGAGATCACATATCAGACTATTGTCTGCAGAATAATATCATATTCCTGAAGTTACTTTTTGCTTGAATCCTCATAAAGCCAGTGAGTTACTAATCTTATAATAACAGCCACCACCAGCTAACAAATGCATAAAGAACTTCTGTAGACCAATTCATACTCCTATAGGTCACAATCACACTAACCAGCTCGCAGCCACATCTTCAAAAATGCAATACACCTTAGGAAAAATATTCTTCCCAGACTCCATGAATGTTATTTCGACATGCTAGAAGTAATGTCTTTGAGAAACCAGGAATGTCATACACCGGAATATAAGCTTCGAAGATTGTCACCAACCTTTGCTGCCCTTCAAGTGGAGAGAATGCTCAGGTTGCCTATCCATCCTGGAAATAAAATTTAAAGTGAGTTTATCCGAAGAATAGAGATCTGTCTATCCACATGACCCTTTTTGTGCTAATTTTATTTAGCACAAACACGACGAAGATGAAAACACACACCTTCCATTTTCTTGCTTGTTATCACAGTCCACAAATATGCCTATGTAAAAGAAAAGCAATGTGTTCTAGGTGGTAGTAGAAATCTGCCAGGCCAGAAATAGTACCTCTAACGTCCTCTTTGTTGTTGTTTTTTTTTTTATAAACATCCTCTTTGTTGTTGCCAATGCAGAAATCATTCAGAATCATACCGCTAATGCATTCTCCATTCAAGAAATCATTTACTTTTGTTTACCTGAAACTTCTTCGGCACATTCTTCTTCTCAAGGATAACCCATGTGTTTAGCAAATGCTGCAAAAAAAAAAGAACTGAATAATTACCCAAGTGATTTCACCTTATCACGGGACCCCCTATCACCCCGTTAATCATACTTCTCCTTGCTAAGAAAAAATGTGTCTCAGAGTGCTGTAGAAGGTGATTCTGTTTTTTAAACTGCAGTGCTCATTGGTTTTATTCATGACGACTGCTCCTGCAAATTGGGGGTCAATCCACATATCCAGTTCAAGAGCACACACATGATCCCATTCAGAGCAACAACAAACCAAAGAGAAACAAAATCGAGCAGCGTGAAATAAATTGCAGAATACTATGTCATCATATATGTGCAAACTGCTAATTATATCTAGTTGCCACAGATCACAGCGTACACATAAAAAAGAAATCTAGAACAAGGCAAATCAAGGAGCTCGAGCTCAGTCCCCCATGCACTTGTTGGAGCTCGCTGTGCGCGCACCACGGGCATCGTATTAGAGAGTAGCTTCTGGAGGCCGGCCGATGGTCATCGGGGCCAGATTATTCGGTGGGCGCCCAGATCCGGAGAGTGCACGGGGGTCTTCGGGAGCGGTATCCGTGGATGCCTCCTCCTCTCCGATTTCTCCCCGCTCCTCGTCGAGTCGTCGCGCGAAGGTCTTCTCATGCCACGCGGGGAGGAGAGGGCAAGGAGGGGAGAGGTATAGAGGCGGCGTACATAGGAGAGGGCATGGAGGCTGAGGCGGAGGCGGCGGTAAGGGCAACTCCAACCAAACCCTCAAAATTTGCCCCCTATTCCTTCAAATGAGAGTCCCTCATCCATATTTCATGCCCTACTTTACATCGTATTGTCAGGTGCCCTGTTTATCGGTCCCACTTGTCAACTTTGTGAGAAGAGAGAAATGAGGAATAGAGGAAGGATGAGGGGCTCCTACATCTGGGGGTCTAGGAGAAAGAAATGAGAGTCCCTCATCCATCGGGGCTTGAAAACGAGTCGGTTGGAGAGCTTTTTCATGAATTTGAGCTCTTAAAATGGGATGAGGGATCAAGTAGGAGTTTGGTTGGAGTTGCCCTTAAGGAGGGAGAGAGGGGAGGGAGATTGAGAAACAGACAGTGATGAAGGACGCGGTAGGGTTGGCTGCGGGCTCTCCGCAATGCTTTCAAAGGGGTTTTGTAAAACGATAAGGCTACCGAATTTTCCCTTCTTTGTGTTGAAATAAAATTTACATAAAGGCCCTATACATAAAATATCCAGACACGATCCATGTTCATAGATGACATGTTGGACGGCGGGTTGGTTATCTAAAAGTAAAAGCATCTTTTTGCAAAAGGTGCGAAGACACGTGTCAGCTCACGAAGGAGCCACCAATGCTCTGATTGCTATGGTTCGAGCGAGAGGGAGTAGTTTTTAATAGCCGTGATATTATGTAATTTTATATGAATATTTTGGCTACTAAATGAACTCAAATGTAAAAAGTTTCAACTACAAAGTTTAAATCTTGTCAAGAATTACAATTTTGGTATAGGATGCGTCTCCAATTGAGATTGTTTGAAAAATTCAAATTTTTGAATATCAAAATATGTGATTTTAAAACAAATATTTGAGATAATAAAAAATTTATCAACAACAAACATTTAGATTAGGTCAGCCACTACAGCTTTGGTATTAACTATGTAAATATTCAAAGTCGCCTAGAAATTCTAATTTTTTTATTTCAAAATCTATAAACTTAAAAACACATATTTGGGACTCTAAATGACTTCAAATTAAAAAAAAAAATCAACTATAGAGTTGTAGATTGTATTGAGAACTACAATTTTGGTACAAAGCATGTCAACATCTGAAGTTGTTTGAAAATTTTAAATTTTAAATTTTAAAATTTGTGAACTTTAAGCAATATTTTGGGACTAAACAATTTGAAATAAAAAAATTTCTCAACTACAAAGTTGTAAATCACGTCGAAAGCTACAATTTTGATGCCCGCCTCTGAAAAAGCAATTTTTAGAGGAGGACGCTTAGAATGGCCGTCTTTGTTAACAGTGACGTCTGGCTATATATAGATGCGGTCTCTAGATGTACCCGTCTCTATTAATCAGAGAGGTTGTCTCTTGAAATCTTTTTATGGTAGTGTATAGTAAGTGGTAATGTCTATTACAACTTGACAAAGATTTGATATAAGTACTATGTTAGAATGTGTGCGGAGGAAGTAATTTGGTGGGTGTTGTCCATGAATTTCTAGCACAGGTTAACAGAATCGTATGACTAAAAATAGCTGTTCAAAATTACAAAAAATACTGATATGATAGAAAATTTGTTTTCAATATCCATAATAACCAGTTAACATAATCCAACAAATTTACTCTTCTGTTAAAAAAAACAAAGGATTTTTTTTTTGTGTAGGAAAAGAAATAGAAGTACCTGAACTCGGAACAGCATCCTTTGGAAACACATTAGGAAAGGTAGAAAATCCTGCGTTCATTCAAGCAGTACTAAATTAATATTCGGTGAAAACCGGGTAAGAAAATGAAAGGAAAGCCAATAATGTGGTCACCTAGCAAGGTTTTGTACTTCCATTTAGCCATTTTAAAGAAAAATATGCACATGAAAAAAGAAGCTAAATAAATTTGTTGGCGTCGAGATCGAATGTCAGGAATCCATAATCTTTTACGTTTTCCTCCTGTGTCAGTTGTTTTCTCTTTCCCTAGCTCCGGTTGTTTTGTTGCAGGTGATTTGTTTTTGGGTTGTTTTTAGTTGTCACCCTGGTTCTGCGCCCCTTTGCCGTCTGTAACACGTCCGATAGCACGTCCCCAAAGGGGCCTGACCAGCCCAGGCGCGCCACCCTGGAGGGGGACGCGCGCCCATCGGAGGCGGGCTCCATCCCCGCCGCCGAGAAGGATCTTGGATAAAGGAAAGAGAATATAGGAATAGAGTCGGTTTAGATTAGATGAGATTTAGAGGAGTCCAAATCTATAAGGACCTTTCTCGTTAGATTACTTAAGATGCAAGTCTACTCAGGACTATAAATATAGAGGCATTGTAATCATTGGCAATCAAGAAAGAAATAGCCTAAGGGCTTTCCTATCCCTCTCCCCTCTCTCCTCTCTCTCCAGCGTCTTCCTCTCCTCTCTCCCCTGCACCATCTCCCTCTCCTCTCTCCCCAAACCCTAGCCGCCACCTCTCCCCCACCATAGCCGCCGCCCCAGCCCTAGCCACAGCCCCCTACCCCCAAGTAGCGTATTACACCGTCCTTTCAGTTGTCTAGGTTGGTTCAGTGCCTGCGTTTTGAGGGCAGGACCTGGGGGGG
>PUID01032626.1:10982-23822 GCA_002993905.1 Miscanthus sacchariflorus | reverse complement strand
AAATAAAGCTTATTTAGTGAATGCATTCAAAATTTTCTACTCCATGAATGCTTTGCAATGCATATGATGATATGTCAAATTTTAGTGCTACGTCAAAACACCAGAGGTGTTACACATGACACCTATAGAGGGCATATCTACAAATAATGCGAGCGCTACAATGCACAAACAGGATATGCATGAATGCACGGCCCATACGTCCTTCCACTGTTGCCAACATATAGGGCAACCATTCTTAGATTTTTGGCACATCGTTCTCTCCCTATAGCTAGTCGATACTATGGTACTATGCTCGGGGTCAGTGTACCTGTAGAAAAATTGATTAAGCCTACCTAAGTCAGCAGAGTGCCATCTATCCTGGATACATAATCAAAGTAATAGGGCTACTTATATAACTTCACATAAAGACATCCTATTCTTTGGAAAGAATTTATTGTCAAATTTTATTTTAGAAAAGGTTTTCGAAGCTTTATTTTCTCATTTATGCTCTGATATCACATGTGGCAGAACCGCCTAATCTAATGTCTCCCAGAAGTGCTTGTCTTCCATTAGACACTAAGCACTCAAGGGAGGACACTAAATTATATAGTTCCATCGGACACACCCCAAGGGAGAACCCGAAAATCCACATTTTACATCAGGATCACAAATGAGAGAATAAAGTTTACATCATTCTTAATCATTTCTTACATCACTTTTAATACAACATCAGAGTATAATATTTATTGTTATAACAGCAGAATATAATCATATTACTAGAGTTATGAACAATTTAATTGAACAGCGGAATATAAACATGTGATCAGAATTACAACGGAAATAAATAAATATCTATTCATGGTATGATGAAGCATTGTTATATAAGCTATGACAACAATTTGTAAAACTTCTATTTACAAAAACATTTAGTGAGAGTTATAAATAAAAACTATGATCGCAGCGTAAATGAATCCCCTCTAAGCCCACCAGGAGGAATGCACACACAAGAGTCAACTCTAGCATCCACCTATCACCTGCAACAGGAGGAAATAAAACCCTGAGTACTCAATTGTACTCAGCAAAACTTACCCGATAGGAGGAAAGAAAAGACTCCAAGGATATGCAAGGCTATCTGGCTGGTGGGTTTATTGTATTTGCAGGAAGCATTACTAAGCGTGCGTCCTTATATTCAATTTTTATTAGTAGTCGCATTGGTTCATTAACTAACCATTCTATGTAAGCACCTGTGCTACTTTCAAGCAGGTGGTAAGCAATCAGATTTTCTTTTTCCATCTTTCATCTTTCCGTTCTTACTATAGTGCTAGACCACAGACAAATCATACCGGATCGCCTGGCGATTCGTGAATCAATGCCCCCAGCCGAGTACCCCGAAAACACACGCCCCGCTTGTACCCCAGACACAAGCAGGACCAATCCATCACCCTCCTGTCATGGGGTCTATGTCCCCGTCCAAACTTGGACTCCAAGCCCTCGCTCCTAAGTCCTGGACTTAGTGCGGTGTAAGGATCTCCACCATCCCCACCTCCAATCAGTCGGTTCGGAAAGAGTCGGAACCCATGATAAGAGAGCAATGAGTCTTCGAAGCACCCATACCCAAGTATGTGCTCGGGATAATAAGTCTGTGACTTGCCTAGAGTCTTATGCAATGGCCGGTCCNCGACGGGCGCGGCCTAGGCCGGTGCTGCGGGCTCGCGTGCGTCCCTTGCTCTCGTGGTAAGGGCTCCGAGCTGCTGGCCTGGTAGAAAGAAAAAGGGAAGTAGAGGAGCAGAGCCAGACAAGGGTAGCAGAGGCATGGACGAGATGACTCAGCTTGGCGGGACGCAAAGGCCGACAACGACGCTGCGACAAGGACAATAACGCGATGAGACAACGGAGGTAGACCGCAAGAGACAAGCAGAGGCAGGCAAGGACAAGACCGAGGCAGCAGAAAAATAAAGGGAGGGGAGCAGCGCGAGGATCGGTAGAGTCAGACAGAAACAAGCAAAGCAGGCAGAGATGATGCGACGAAACTGGCAGATGGATGGTGGCGCTTAGCGGGGGTGTGGGCACGACAGAGCCATGTGCTCCCATTAAAATTCAGACAAGACGCTAGCGACGGAGAAAAAGACAATGGCGCAGGCAAACAGACACGTCGGGGTGTAGAGCCACAACGGGAGACGGGGCGGTGCATAATTGCAAAGCAAGGCGAGTACGTTGTACGTCACGCCAGGAAAAGTAAATGAAGTTGTTGCGCTATCTCTCGTCTGTTACGTGCTTTCACACCAATCATATTAAATTTATGAGGCGGCCAGACGGGCAGCTATCGCGAGTACGTTACCAAATTATCATAGGGACTAAAACGAGTCTATACGTAAAAATATAAACATGTCACTAGACCAAAGCTTTTCAACTGAGCGTGCTTATCAAAAGAAACACGTGAGCGCATATATATATATATATATATATATATATCGTTCTATTTATTAATGGATTTTATTTTATTTATAAAAGTTGCTTTTCATGCTTAATCTAATAGAACAAACCGTTCGCTATCTATTGGCTAGAATTATCGTTCGACGTTCCTAAATATCTTTACGCACTGAGTAATTTAACTTGAGCGTTTATTTGAGTCCACAAAATTAAGTTACACAGGATTCACTTATCACATCAAGTATGTTTTAAATCAAAAATCCAAGAAACCCGTTTCAAAAAAAATTCTTAGACCTAAATCTTGGTGCTAAACGAGTTCGGAACACCAGAGGTGTTACAGTAGGAGATGTAGGTGCGGTTAACCCAGTAGAAATATGAACAATATTCCAAATAATTTTTGCATGGAAGCAGTCAAAAAAAAGGTGCTTTGTTGTTTCATTGAGATCACAGAAACGATACTTTTGGCTACCGGTCCAGTTCCTCTTAGCTAAATTGTCCTTTGTTAAGATATTTTATCTTAAGAGGAAGCTTCAATTTCCAAATAAATTTATTAGTGAAAAGGGTACCCTGGTTTATCATGTACGCATACATTGACCGTACAAATTGACCATGATTATGTAGGCCCCAGTTAAATACATCCCTCTCATTTGAAAGTTGAACATTGATTATTTTAGCTACTAGGTTAAGCTAAGCCGTCCATTTATGTTCAGTTAATGCTATGCGAAAAGAGACATTAATAGGCACTTAAATTCATAGAGAGCTATTTACATAAAAATTGTTTTCTATAACTTCCACTCTCGAACCGCTTTTCTATATTTCATTTCCGCTCTAGAGAGCAATTCTCATTTTTCTATTTTTAGCTAGCGAGAAATCCGGAATAGAAGATGATTATACTTGGATAACCAATTAAAGAAGCTGTTGAAGCGTATTTTTTTCACCAAAATCTCTATTTCTAACCATTAGGAAGGATATAGGGATCCTCTTGGAGTTGCTCTAAGGGTCTATTTGAAATAGGGAAATAATTCTTATTCTTATGTTTTTTCTGTGAAATTAAATTGATTCCCATAAAATTAAAAAATCTTCCGTTCCAAATAGAGCCTAAAACACTTAGAACCACTTTTGATGTAAAGTACTTTTAGATTTTTAGAAAAATACTTTAATTTTGAAGCATCATGAAGTTAAAACAAACTTTACAATTTTGAAGACATAGCATTGCTAAAATTGTAGTCTTTTTGTAGTTTTAAAAACTCCACTCTAGATCATTTAAAAAAAAAGAAAAACATGGTTTTGCATGTCTATAAGTTGATCTATCTTTTCTTAATACTATTGCATCTTAATACCACAACATCCAAATCAGAACCTAGCGGTGTCCTCCACCGAATGTTATAGAAAGTATAGTGAAATATTGTGGAAGCTATTTCATTTAGCAATTTAATAGAAATATGAAATTCTTATTTAATTTTGTAAATAAAGTTAAGTAAGAAAAATTTAAAGAACATAAATACATGTATAGGGTTATCAGAGAATATTTCTCTGCGACCATTACTTAATATTAATTCTATCCACTAACATACTCATAGCTATGATCAAATATTCATACTATTCAACATTCAATATTCAACAATTTAGTAATTATTAAGTGGTTTATTGTGTCATTTATTAAGTAAATAACATAACAGATATCAATAGATTATAGTCTTCTAGAGTAAGGACTCAATATTTAGCTCAGCCATGGTTAGTTGTGCTAAATTATTTCACCATCAAGCCAAAATACCGGTACTTAGGGAATCTAGAGTAAGGAATGAATATTTAGCTCGGCCAAGATTAGTTGTGCTGAAATTATTTCGCGTCCAAGCCAAATACCGGTACTTAGGGAACTAAAACATCATAGCAACAATAGCACATAATGTGGATCTAATGAAAATCATAGTAGTTAGTATTGTACCATGTCAAAAATATTTGTCGCACTCTTCAATACCTATTTTTTTACCACTAGTATCTTCCAGTACAAATTTGTTCTTAAAATTCTCTAGACCTATGAGATTCCACGAATATTTTTCATTGCAAATATACCAATATACATTGTATGTTTCCAAACAAAAAGATTCAAAAGTTATTGTTGTTTGTAGGTTTTAGCGTTTGACCAAATATTGTTGTCCTATACATACCCAAATCTCAGTGCCGGCCCTAGAGGGAGGGCACGGGGTGCAACGGGGCGGGGGAGGGGGAGGGGCCTAAGCCTAGGTATACAAACCCCAGGCCTTATAGTTTATTATGCATCATCAGCAAACTAATAAGAAGACAGAAGATAGTCTGAGAACTGGCCAGGTGGCCCAAGAAGACAACGTCGGACTTTCTTTTCCAGGCAGAGAGGAGATGAGGAGAGCCACGCCACACACTCTGATCGTGACTCGCGAGTTCGCGACGCGCCAACGCACGCGCGCGACCGGCGAGCTGCGTGCCGCGGAGAGCTGGACTATCGGAGACACAGACACAGTGCACGACGGCGGCGACCAGGCAAGGCTCTACAACGGCGACATCTTGGTTCCTGCCTTCTTGCGAATTGTGATCGCCAATCAGTTGTTTCAGTTCATGTCCAGGCCTAGGTGTTTTTTTCCTTGTTTATTTTTTAATCCAAATTAATTATTTATATAGTATTCTAGACTTCTAGTATTTTGTACTCATATAGTCTAATTTAGGTGTTAGATTAAAAATTTATTATTGGATTATTTTCGCTTTGCAAGTAAAATTAGCGCATATATATTATAAGATTTTAGAGGGGCCATCGCGACGAGTTCGCAAGAGGCCTTCAAAATCCTAGGACGGGCACTGTACCCAATTAGATTATTCGTAGATCCAGACCACCTAACCCCGCTTAATCATTCATGTTGCATGTGCATAAAGAACAGTTTCTTCAATATATAATTATCTTGTCCTAAACATACCCAATTAGATTATTGGTAGATCCGAACCACCTAACCCCGCTCAATCATATCATGTTGCATTTACATGTAAGAACAGTTTCTTCAATGATATACAAATTAATGTATAAGATCGCCTTCAACTGAGCTGCCCCTTATCTCTTATGGCACTTGACAGCATTGCGTGGTTTAATTAGGTGTTTTTCATGACGTGGTTTTATGTTGTGTTGTTTCTCGAGAGGTCCACAAAAAACTATTTTAAGGGGTGGTTGCTCGCCCACCTCTGTCTAAGGGTATGTGTCAACACTAAGCGTTGTGTTATTAGTGCTAGCCAACGTTTACCATCGGCAGTGAGATGTTTATTTGAGGATTTAAAAGCATTGTACTTTCAGTGATACGTGATGTTCCGATCGATAACGTGGTATTTATTCAAGACTTTAAAAGCATTGTGTGATAGGCAGTGTTTCTGTCGATAGCGAGGTGCTGACTTCATCAATCTTTGGATTTATCGGCCCGGTTTTCGGAGGTGCTTATTACCAAGATCGCCTCTTGCGTCGATTACCTAATTAATAAATAGTCTTCCATTAACTATAAATAGTTGCATAATAAACTCAACCATTTATCCTGATACACTACCCATATAGTAAACTAACCTAAAGAATTATTACAACTCACATCAAGTTCAACACAACATTAAAAGAGTAGTCAAGTTTACCAATTACAACACATTGTCCAAATTTAGTCCATCACACCAACACATAGAGTACATAGTGGAAGTCTTTTAAACAACACAATATATGTTTTTGATACAAGCCCATGGGGGTGCCAACACCAGACTCTATGTTGCAAGTGGATCATCTACCACTCTTCATCCTCGGCAGACTCAAGAGCGTAGAAAAATCCATACGTGAGGGCTGAGGTACCTGCAAAGCTTAAACAATGACAGCGTGAGTACTCAGCTATACTAAACAGGACTTACCGATATAATAACAAGGATTATGCATTTGGTTAGTAGCAAGGAATGTGATTGATTTTGCATAAAAGTATTTTATACATAAATAAAAGGACCTTATCAACTAAACAAGCATAGCATGGTTGATGCACTTGAAGCAATTAGAAAGGTGGACCTCGATCTTCCACGAGTCCTTTTCTCTTCACTAGTCCATATTTAGAAGCATCGAACTTATAGCATAAATTCAAAACTCTACAGAGGGGTACACATTAACCCATCGGTACATAAAGGGATACCTCGATGTCTCAACCTTTCCCAAGTTCGGCCAAGGACACCCACGAACGGTTTGAACATGAGCCAAGGTACTAGCTTAGTCTAGCTACCCCGCACTACTCCTTGCACCGAATCCACGGGAAAAATTGGTCGCAACGAAGTACTTGGCTTGCCACACCCATACATGACAAGTGGTTTGTACAAGTATGTTCATGTCTATCAGGAATACATGGTTGTAAGGAAAATGGACCCTATGGGCCATTAAGTTTGCATTTTGGTGCTTGATGATCAACATGACCAATTGGACTAATATCGTGTGCTAGTATATGTGTTGTAGTTCAACAGGATCCAAAGTAAACTTGGACCAATGCGGAGATAACAACACCTCAAGAAGACCCTAGGAGCTTTGTTGAAGACTCACAAATAAAGGCACAGGTTCTTGGCACAAAGGAAAGAAGCCTGGAGCGATGAACGAACAAAATGGCACAAAGAAAGGAGAAGGACAGGCTCTCCCTTGTCTCACGGTGGGACCGACAACATCGGATTATACTAATGCATGTGGAGCAGAGGCATCGGATCAGACACACATATTGTTCATCATCGTCTCATGGTGGGACCGTGAGGTCCACTGGTGGACCTCCAAGAGCAGGGAAATAACATATGGGCCCCAACTGAAAACAACTATTGCAGGCATCGGGGTGACCTTTGGTGCACCCCACGGTTGGACCGGTAGGGACCGGTTGGACCGCCAGGCGACACTAGCCAACAAGTAGGACCAGAAAGCGAGCTGGTGACCGTTGAAGAAGGCAGTCGACCATTGGCTGTCTCACGGTCAGACTGCCCTGGCTCACGGTGGGACCACCGGGTCTTCTAGAGGGCATCAAGGGCCCAATGGCCATATTGGAGGGTGGGGCCGGCTATATATACCCCCAAACTAGCTAATACAAGTGTGGAGGAGTTGGGAAACTATACCAAGGTATCGCTACACTATTTTAGAGGTCTCCATTTTCATAGTGCTTAGTGATACACATGGTGATTAGTTTAGGTGCTTTTGCAAAGCACTTAGGCTAGTTAGACCACCTCTAAATGTGCTTGCTATAGGTTGAGACCTAGTATTAGTAAGTTTTCCATACCTCTTGCTATTAGGGACTTGCGCGCACCATGTTTGTACATCGGAGGGCCTTGTAGTCTTGCGAGACCACACCAACCGTGTATGTGGTGTGGCCGCCATTGTGTACTGGAGGGAACGAGGCCCACAGTAGTTTGGCTAAGCTCGATAGTGAAGACGGCGGGGAGCGGTCTTGGAGAGGCCATCTTGGAGACCCACTTGCTTATGGGGAAGGACCGAGGGCTATCCACGAAGTTACCTAACCGGGAGCTTGGCTCTTGCGAGGGCATCCTTGCGAGGGACTCCAACGAGGACTAGGGGAAGCGTGAGTTTCTTGATACCTCAGTAACAATACCGAAGTCACGGATGGAAATTTGCATCTCTATCACCCTTTTACCTTTCACATTTATATTATAGCATTGGTTGCGTGCTTACTTTCATAGCTTAGTTTGATAGGCTAGTTGATAGGTTTGGAACCTAGGGTGCACAACTCTTTTACGGTAGGGATAGCAAACACACCTGGCAAAACCTTAGTTGCACATCTAGTTTAGTGGCCATAGTTTTAGAAGTAGTTTTAAGTTGCCTAATTCACACCCCCCTCTTAGGCGTCATGGTCCCTTGAATGGTCGACCTTAATCGGTCCAGCGAGCAACACCATTCAAGACATCTCCCATCTTGCGATGGCCCAATCCCTCGTTAGCCCTTGATTCCATTCTCGTTATCTTGGTCAAGTTTTAGATCATTACTCCATCTCGTGTTGCTTGGTGGACAAATAAGCCCTACGTGCGCGGGAGATGAGAAACCCATCACCTTCTCGACTTCTATCGTCTAAGCAAACTAAGCATTGATTATGTGAAAATGAAAGTAAACAATCAATAATACAAGGTAGCGAATCAATCACAAGGGATGAAAGCTCAACTAGGTACTTGTTAGGTAATTAGTCATATTGTAACATAGCATGCATGTACTTAACATTTGTTCACATTATACAATTTGCAAAAAAAAGAGTTAGAATGCTTAGTTGCCTACCCTGGTTCTTGGTTTGGGGCTGCTTGGTAACGACGTCGGTCACGGGGGGTCTCCTTAGGTGAAACTTCTTCGTTTGATTCCTCACCTATAGATGCATGATGCGAATTAGTACAATGATGTTAATCAATGTAGATGTCAAGCTTGCAATGATGTATAACATATGGGCTAGTAATATATACAACATTTATGTTATAGTGCAATTGATTAGGTCCTGTCAGTGTCATGTTGGACTATTCGGATGAGCTGCCGGACTGTCTGCACGAACACAGTTTGTGTGGCTGAATAGTGAAAATAGTCTAGGTGAAAGACTACTTTAGATACTAAATGTGTGTTTACCAGACTGTTCGCCTGAACAAGCGGACTGCCCGTGTGAACACCTTCTAGAAAGTGGAGCCTCAAGAATGTAGGGAGCGAATTATTGGAACAGTCCGAGGGTACTTTTGGACTGTCCGTGAGTGCATTGTGCCCATGAGGTTAGTGAAGTGGTGATCTAGAAGGACATTAATGGTGTCAAGATGAAGCATCAAAGGATTGATCAAAGACCAAGCAAAGCACCCCAAATAAAAGCAAACATTGAGAACTCACAAAGTGGAAATTATCAATTGGTATCTAGAATTGGTTCTCTTAACAAGTGGTATTGAAAAGAAATGAAGCAAGCCAACCACAATAAGAGAAACGCTTGATCATAAGTGGTTTTCAATTCACATGTGTGAAGAATGGATTATATCTTTGTTGATTGGTCTTCACCAAGCTACTAATTGGACTTCAGATTGCTATTGGAGAAATGCATTGGAATCTAATGACTTTTCTCTTCTCTAAGAAATCAAAGGTATAATTCAAATATGCATGATCATTTCATCCCTTGCTAGTATGCGGTTAGTGCATATAGTACAAGCTTAATAGGATCATGCATAACAAATGAAAAGTTTATATTCATACTCTACAACTATTGCTTGAATGGTTGATTGATCTAGTGGTAGTATATGAGTTTGTTCATGAGCTTGTGAACACAAGTACTTGATCTATATTGGATTGCAATCAAGTGAAAAGTACAACCTCAATAAGATAATTGTTAATGGCGTGTAAAGAAGCTTAGGGAGGGTTCAAACCAAACCTAGAAGCTTAGGCAAATCAATTGGTTCAAGTCAAAATTGAGAAGCTCATGAAGATAAAAAGAGTTCAAGAAGGAAGATTACAAATGCAAAATCCAACAAGTGGTATCCACATCACCATCAAGATTTAACAGTGGAATCTGGATTATCATCAAGTGGTATGCCTCCACAACTGATGTCTAGATCATTCTATCAAATGATGTCAATGGGTGGTAACCACAAGTGGTCCTCAACTTTAAGTGATCTCCAAATGAAGAGAAGACTTCCCTCACCTACATGACTTCAAATTGTTATCAAGTGGTGTCAAGACATACATCATATAGGTGGTGTCCATAAAAAAATACAAGATTCAAGTAGTGTCAACCTTCTCGAAGCTTTGTGCAACCTTTTTGTGGTAATTAATGACAAAGGGAGAAATTGGTACAAATATATATGCAAGGGGGAGAAACTGCACATGAACAAAGGGAGAGTTCAACATGGACATGGACTTAGGTGAAGCTATTGATCAATTGAGATAACAACTAGGATCACAAATACAAGTAAGATTGAAAAATAGAAGGGGGTCAAAATTCTTGAACAAAGAGAAGCACACAAATAGGGGGAGCAAGCTCATGAATACATGTTTGATGCATTTGGTTGTGCATTACGTTTTCTTGCTTGCATATGCATAGTAGTTTTATCATGTGGTATCATGCTTGTGTGCAATGTTTGCTGGAACTAAGACTTGAGTGATGAAATGTTTAGTTGGTATCTAGAGCTCTAGACTTAGCTTGCAAGTGGTAACTAGAACCTTGTTTACATTGTTGATCTGCGTGGTATATAACTTCACTCGTTTCTAGCAAGGTATCAATGCTAAGGATGGTTTTCGACGCCTAACTATGCACGGAAATCTAAGAAGATAACCTATCCAATGGCGTTGGTCTGTGTCAAAATTCCACAGGAGTCAACGGGGATAGTCGAAACAAGTCAGCGTCCAAAATCTACTAAGGTGTTGTGACACCGTCTTTTGGTCTGTTGTGTTATGTATCACCTTAGAGGCCATTAGGGGGCGTGTCCAGGGGTTATGCACTTCCCCAAAGACTTTATATTGAGCCACCGCTGCTCACGTTATGTTTTGGATTTTGCTTTAGATCAATCTATCTTCAAATAGTCAGTGTTTTTTGGTTTGTGAAACCCCATATTCTAGTGCTTAATCATACATCCGTAATTATCACTTCAATTGAATTGCTTTCTTTCGAGTTCTTGCTTATGTTCTTCAATTCGCATACAGGGATTAGCCTCCTCAGCGAGGTCAAACGGATTGTGATGCGGTTGATAACTAGAGGAGACATCGTGTTAAGGTTGCAAGGTTGGAGTCTTTTGATCTAAAGCCGGATTTGTGTGTCGCATCTCCACCGAATCGATAGTTACCTCCGTCTGACGGAAGATCGGGAAACCGTTCCCATCACTGGAGATGCTCTAGAACATTTTGCTAGGCTCATTTTAAAAACACACAACAAGCTGAGCTAAAGAGGTAGAGTTTTTTGTCCAGCTCTTAATCATTGAAGCCAAGCACATAGACCCAGCCCTCTAGTGAGAAGCCCGCATTACACGTTGTCTTGCCACTTCACCTACTACCTCTTCCCTTCCCAAGTCAACCAGCACATAGGAGAAACCAGCACAAAGGGGGAGAGACTTGACTCCATGATCAATCGGCCTGCACGCCGGTAAGAGAGATGGAGGCTGCCCTGGTGAGTGGATTCATCAAAATTATTGTGCCAAGGCTGTTTTCTCTCTCAAGTGAGAAGTACAAGCTGCACAAGAGCGTCAAAGGTAACGTCGAATTCCTGCAGCATGAGCTTGAGATGATTGCTAGAACTATTGATGACCAGATCTCCAGGGGAGAGCATCTTAGCTCAGCTCGAACTCAGTGGATCCAGGAGCTGCGTCAACTGGCCTATGAGATTGAGGACTGCATAGACCGCTACGTGTATCGTCTGACCTACAAGCAGCAAGCATCGTCCATCCGTCGGGCCACCATGGTACTCGCCAGCTCGCAGTTCGCCGACGAGATCCGGAAGCTCCGGGACAAAGTCAAGGAACCATACGAGCGCATACGGAGGTACACATCCGACTCCCAGTGGTCTACTCCGGTTGAGCCGCCAGCGCCTGCGTATGATCCGCACACCAAGAAGGCCGACCTCGTCGGAATCGACGTGCCGCAAGAGGAGCTCTTGGAGCTCCTGGAAGATGACGAGGTTGAACGGAGGAGGAAGGTTATCTCCATCGTTGGGTTCAATGGGGTAGGCAAGACCGTTCTTGCTGAGCAGGTGTATGAAAACGATGCTGCTAACCAGTTCAGTCCGAAGGCTTGGATTGATGCACATGAGAAGGATGCCAAGGATGTTCTGTTATCCCTTCACTCAAGTCTTGGTCTTCACAATGAACCACAGGGTACCAGCAACGTCAAGCTCCTAAGCTCAAAACTTGAAGGATACTTGCAAGATAAGAGGTACAGAATCATACTAATTTTTGAGAAAATTCTCTCAGATCAGGCATCAATTGCTCTCTTCCCAGTAGTACATGATTAGAAATAAATTTTAGTTAGCATTGAACAAACTAAAAAATACAATACCTCAAATGATTACACCCAATTGATGCCATCGTTTAATGCTGTCATGTAATAATGTTGAGCTGGTTAATTATCCTGCAGTAAGAGAACCCCATTGGTTACGCTGGCCTTAAAGCAGTTTGATAACTGTTCATTGTCATTAATTTTCCTGTTAGGTACCTTATTGTGATTGATGACATGAGGACTGAACTCTGGAGTACTATAGGATCAGCCTTCCCTGATAACAAGGGTCTCAGTTGCAGAATAATAGTGACAACGCCTATTCAGTCAATAGCTTATGCCTGCAGCTCTGAAGACCGCTATATCTACAAAATGAGAGGACTTGGTAAGAAACATTCAGCACAACTGTTCAAGAGGAAAGGGCCAAAAGTTGAACTCGAGCAAACACAGATTTTGAAGAAATGTGATGGTCTACCACTTGCCCT
>PUID01032625.1:94657-107613 GCA_002993905.1 Miscanthus sacchariflorus | reverse complement strand
AGTGGAGCAGAGTCCGACCTGGGTATGGCGTAGGTAGAAGATGGCTGACTGCTAGGCCCGGCTTGTTAGCGAGAGAAAACATGGGACCTGGCTGGTAGCGGGACGGAGGTAGAGGGACGCGACATCCGCGCGGCTGCTGGGCCAGCCCAACAGGACCGGGCAGGCCGCTGCGGAATAGGTGAGAGGAGAGTGGGCTACGTGGGCCTCGGCTTTGGCTAGGCCGATGGTGAGAGAGGTGGGGGAGCGGGCCAAAACCAAGGAGAGTGAGAGAAAAGGGAAAATAATTTTTTTCTTTTCTTTTTCTTAAGCACATTTTCAAATCCAAATTCAAACCAAATTTAAATTCTTTTGAAAGTGTGATCAAACCCAATCATCACAAAATAAATATGCAGCATCATGTATGTACAACAATGTTGCAAGACCTTATAGTTGATTTTAATTTAACAAAAAATAATATTTTTCTAGGTTTAGATGCTCACAAAATGCATAATTAAATCAAATTCACCTATTTTAAAATGATATAAATTTTAGGGTGTTACACCTATGGACAAAGCAGACAAGGTTAAGCAAAATCGGGATAGGCCACCTACTAACAACCAACAAATGGTGTCTTACCGAGCTTTCATATTCTCTTCGCGCTCAAGGGCTCCACCAGAAGGTCTTTGCCTATAAGCTAGGACTTCGGGCCCAGCAACTTGTTGGTTATGACAAGCACCTGAAGCACAGCGTCAGGAGAATTTCACATCAGGGATGCACATTCCCTCAGGGGCTGGATCCACCTCTGAAAGAAGGCCGCTAGGCAAGCCTGACTAGTAACTCCTCTTTTCTAGTGATAATCATGTAGGTCACTCTCGAGCTCATTTGCTTCCTCCAACTTGGATTCAGACAGATCTTCCTTCTCTGCTATGGGTAGAGGAGGGGGGAGCTTATGGGAGAAAGCCGGGGTAGAACAGTCATAGACATAAAACCACTTCTTCACCCAATTTGGGTTGTTGGAGGGGAGATCTATGTGGAAGAATGGAGACTTATCAGCCACCTTGATCCAAAGGCTACCGGTGATCTTCTGGTCTGACTGAGGAAAAACATCGAAGTAGCGGCAAAATAACGCCTAGTGGGGTTCGATCCCCGTGAAGTCCTCACAATAGGAAATGAGCATGGCAAGAAGCATTATCCCATTCTAGGTCAGGTGATGTACCTACACGTCATGGTATTAGAGGAGATCTCGAATGAACCAGTGGATTAGAACCCCGAATCCAGGGCGAAAGAAGTCGACGAAGACCATAATCACGCCAGCATTAGGTGTAGGGACATCCTGGCCTAGGGCACATCGGTACCCTGAGAGCTCCCTCGGTGCCAAGAATCCCCAACCACATGGCTCTTGATGTCCTCCTCCATCGCTGTCGACACCTCCCATGGAGAACTAGGGATGGGACTCCATCCCCCTTTGCTCTTCAAGCTCATATCTTCTTCACCTACTGAACTAATGGTTTTTGTTTTCTTGGCCAGGATCTTTCTCGGCGCCATCACTGCGATTGTCGAGAGTAGGATCTAGATGTGACAATGTCTGCTAGGTCAAGGTAAGCGGAGGAGTGGGCACTATTGCTTTTGTCGGCAGCAACAAAGGGATGAACCGTCTTCACCCTTGGCTACTTATAAAGGCAGCTAAACTAGTCAAAACCCTTATGGACCCTAGGCCCAAGACCCAAAATTACTGGTGAAACAAGGTGGACCAACATTTGGGCCCCACCAACATCTGGCATAGCCCACCAAAGTTGCAGGTACAATCGGTGGTTATAGCCTAGAACCGTGAAAGTCGAACCCTGCCATCTCAGAGTCAGGGGGTGTTTGGGAGGGTCGCCAGCCGATCCTAAAACCTTTGGTACTCGATCGCACAATGCAAATCCCTCGAGTACTACATAAATTTCTTGAATGTTCAAATGGGCTCAAAGTACCTTATTTTAGCGGATGTGTGCCCCTTCGTGGGAAACTAGAAAACTAGTTGGCTAGAGGCTGTAAACAAAGCACAAGCTCCTGGAATCTGGAAAAAGAGTTTTATGATGTGCCCCTGATGGTCAGTCTTAGTCCTGCTGCTTCCTTTCAGTGATAGCGGACACTCACGTATTCTACCTGGTATTAACTCAAAAGAGTAGCATACGCTAAAGCCTTAGAGGTTCATGTGTTCGCTATTTGCTCAAGTGATTCTTGAGCATTCGGGGTCACTGGCTTCAGGAGCCACGAATGATCACACTTGGTCAGAGTAAAATTTCAATTCGAATCACCTGCATAACCCGTAGTTACACTAACTACCCATTGGGTCAGGAAGGGGGGCCCGAAAAATGCATGGACGGTTTGACTGAACGAAAATCACCAAAACACCCAATCAGTTCCGTACACAGGTAGGAGTGTTCAAAATCAATCAAAGTCATTCTTTTTCGATTAAACTCTGCTGCACTTAACATTTACCAGGTGTACAATAATCAAAACCTATCAGCAACTACTACAGCTATGATAGTCTTGTGAGTATAGGATCGACTTCACACTTAGTGATTGGCATCTCATGAAGCATAGAAGTTGGACGAAGGCGCATGGCGACCTTCACCTCGCCTTTGGTTCTTTGTGAATAGGGATGACGCCTGGAAGATGCCTCGGGGAGAACCACATCGTGGAGCTTCCTCTAACATCCAAGAGGAGGAAGAGCCCCACAAGGAATCCTGCTCACGCCACCTTCTTCAACGTTAGGGAGGAGCGAACTGTGATGAATCGGTGGCTCCAAGCCTCTGAATTGATACACGGGAGCTCCTAGGTCGAGATCTATGGGGTAAAGGGTTTCCCGACAACCGCAAACCAATTGACGGTCGTTAACATCGATCATAAACCATCAACATATCCTGCATATGAACTTAATTCCATCACCAAACATAGGTTTAGGGGTTTAAACTAATGAATTCCATGAGTTTTGGTGAATATGTGAAAGCAGGAGGATTTATCCAGAAAACCATCCTTGGGACCACCGTCATACTCTCCAAACAATCAAACCGACATCAACAAGTGAATCGACTCGCAAAACCTACGGAAAACAACTCAAGATGGGGTCCAGACTCTTCCACCAGAGGGTGGGGCCCACCTATCACTAGGACAAGCCGATTGGCCCCACCTATAGGCCGACCGGCCTATGGGGTCCACATGTCACCCTCTAATTTTTACGTCGGTTTCCCACCGCCTTTGAGAGTCCGTCTCCGCTATTACTCAAGGTCGGTTCATCCAACGGTGATCGAGAGAGTAGATGCGGATCGATGACGTGGCAATGCCTTGCCCCTTACTCCATATCCCCTATATAAGGCGCCCCCTACCCCCTCCTGAGGCATCTCTCATTCAGATCAAGATACACCATAGGAGAGAAATCTCCACAAAGCTCTCAAGGTGTAGAAGTAGAATAGCTCTAGTTGAGAGTTAGACAGAGTTGAGCTATGCTTATGTTCTGGAGAAATCTTCGAAGGTCGGGTATATCTTTGTATCTTACCTTTGCAAGACTTATGCTTTAATATAGTTATCTTCTCTAGTTACTTTTATGCCTTTCATGTGTATGGTTAGTATAGTTTTTATATCTTAGCATTGAATCTTCGCTGACATCAAGTGCTCTAGTTATAGATCATGACCAGGGTAGTAATCAATTGGCTAGACATGGTGTCGAGTCTATAGGTTACCTGAGATGGCATCCAACCCTACAGATAGCTGTGGTAGCCCCAGGTGGTGATAGCCTTGACGGCCGACGTAGTCCACCATGTTCGGGTTGGTGTTTGTAGGGCCATAGTCGGAGCTTCTTAATCCCTTTCTCATCCCTTTCTGAGGCTAGTGTTATGATGTCCCATAGTGCTATTGTGTGTGCTCGCTATATCTACCCATACTTTAGTTATACCCTCTAGTCTAAACTAGAAAAGAACCAAAGTAATAGAGAAGTATTTAGGAACCTTGAACTCACTCATTGTCCTCTCAACTTAGCTAAACTATTCATTTATTTTAAGATAGAATTCTCCTATGTGTGTGTTATTATTCATAACTCTTATCATTATCAACACTTACCCCCACTTCAGTTTAGTTGGTATACTAGTTAGTAGATATATGATGGTAAACTATCAACTTCTTGAACCAATGTTTCCCTATGGATAAATAAGATACCTTAGAATACTCCCGGGTGAAAACTACAGCGTTATCCGTGCGCCTGCGGATTTACCTGTGCGTTTAAAAATACCAACAAGCTTTCTGGCGTCGTTGCCGGGGAAACAAATGGCGTAAAGATTTTGATACTAGCTTGATATCTGCTAATCTAGTTATGACTAGCTTTTGTGGGATTATCCCTGTTCTGTTGAATTGTGGAAAAGACAGGACAGCAAACGCCGTTGCGACCTTCCGGTAAGTTTCTACAAGAAAAGAAGAGAGAAACATTGAAGAACCCCGGGTGCCTGAACATTCATGATCCATCAACACTGGAACCCTACCATCTCATAGGTTTGTATAGACATATATATTATTCTAACCATGTGTAGATTGGGGAAAAAGGTCGTCGTCAAAAGAATTCAAATCACATCTCAAGTGACGGAAATAGACGCTGCACTACTCACAAATTCCATCGTGTGAGTTATGGTAAGTATGATCAAGAAAGGTGAGATAGTCTTGCTGATGGACTTTAAACTTAATGAGTAGTTATCTTTTAATTTTTGTATTCTACTGCATGTTTACTTTAAATAATCCATGCATCCATCTCGTTTAGTTTAAATTTTCTCATATCAAATCCACAACATGTTTAGTTCCGTTCATATATCCATCCCACTTGCATCTTTATTAAATAAATAAAAAAATATATGGACACATGAAGGTCCAAGCATAGAAAAGAAAAAATATATATGAGCACATGAAGGCTCATGATTAAAAAATAAATAAATAAATTCTCACCATGATCATACCATTTTTCATCTCTATTTGAATAAATCTCTATAGTGCTTTCATGCTACCTTTGTTTGCTAAAATATGTTTAGGTTTGGAAGTATCTTTATACATCTTTTAAATTAAGCATGGTGCTTAGTTTAAATCAAGAGGTATGTGATCTTATTTCCAAAGGCCTTTTAAATTAAGCGTGGTGCTTGGGTTAAAATGCCTTCCTTAATCAAATTAGACATGAGTTTAGTTTAGCTATTGAACTAAAATGTTGTAGCAGATACTAGATATTTTGTTGGACTAACCCCTATAGAAAGCTCTCAAATTCAATCTGGGTAAGTCAAGGGATAAATTCACATCAAAGATGAATCAAGGCATGAGATGAACTCCGACAACTCTATGCAAAAGAAGACACAACTCATTCTTCATGGAAGGAAGAACTGTGAGTATCAAGGGTTTATTCATTTATCATTTGTTGCAAGTTATTTTTGCCTTGAACCATGCTAGAATGCAACAAACACATAAAATTTGCTACAAGAACATCTATGCTAAACAATCCTAAAACCATCCTTCCATTAGCATAGGGGAAAATCACAAAAAAATAATATGGACAACAACCTGAGTTTCAAATTTTTTATATTCCTTCGGGTATGTGTCCAGTAACATTTTGTAGGAAAGAACTAATAGAAGCTATGCCTGTTCATGGTTTGGTACGAAGCTACAAAACCAAACCGCCACTTTAGTAATGGAACAAAAGAGGAAGAAGACGAGTGCCATAAAAGCACTCAATCTGAGGAAGTGGACGAACAAATTGATAGGCCATGAGCAACATCGAAGATAACCTTGCTTTGAGCCTTGCCAAGATTCAAGCTAGGATGTTGATGAGAAGTTGGATGCAACCCACCTTGTTTTAGCCAGAATATGTCTGCTTTCATCATCTTCAAAAAGACCAACTCGCATATCAATAGCAAGGACTAGGATGACAAATGCTACTACCTCATGGCATACATCCTCGTATCAACAGACGTCATCAATCAGTGGTGGTCTACCAACGATATCTCATGGAATCATAGGCACTGGAAGACATCCTGAAGTCATTAAAGATAAAGCTTCCATGCAAGTACCAATGAGGTTCCTTCCTTGACCATTAAGACAGTTGGCGTATCGCTAACAAATAAAGAAGAACAACTCTCTGCCACATCGTTAGACAATCAAGGAGAAACTTGAGTTTGCATCTCCAATGAACCCCAACTCATCAACCAAGAATCAAACAAAAATCAAGAAGGATTGACGGGAGAAGAAGATGCAACTGTCCGAATGGTACAAAGAAAAGCTTAATGTAAGAAGAGATCCAGCTCAACTGACTAGGGGCTCTCACCAACAAGAATGAGAGGAGTAGAAGGTCCAAACAAAGTGCCGAGATCCACAAAAGAAAGTACAAAAGGATGGCATGATAAAAGGATGAGAAAGAAGGAGTGCGACATAGGAGACAAGATGCTCATGAACAAGCTAAAGCAAGGAAAGCTCCAAGAAGGAAGAAAAGACCACCACAAGTCATCTACCCTTCATCACAAGGTGTCATCATGCTCCAATAATGAAGGAAACATCTTAAGGTAAGTGGTCATTATTGAAAAAGCTTTCCTTTGATCTTGCTATTTACACAAATGAAGAAACAAATATGTTTGAGTTACAACTTTGTTTGATCTAACCTGATTAACTCAACATATCTTGTTCCTTAAGTTTGTTCATAGCACCACTTTCTTGATCTCGGTCTTAACCAAATGAGCTAAAATGTTGTATATCTTATCTTTGGAAGGTGATAGTCATAATCGTGTAAAATTTGATACATTATGGAAAATCCTTCTATAGGTTAAGCAACTCCACTCTTTTTGACAAATGTATTCAAATGCCACATTCATACTCATCCTTCTGATCTTATCACCCATGTTGTAAGAATGAACAATGCACATAACATCAACCTTATCATGATTCAATGTGCCTGAGGTTAGAGAAGAATAAATAAAGTTTTGGTTCTGTTGGTGTTTTACGACCAACGGAGCCCATGCAATTGATCTCTACCTTGTCTTCATGAGCAGAACATACTTTGAGCAAAGTGTGGGAGAATTGATCCCCCAAATTCTACAAGTGGAAGTTCTGAACCAACAATAATGATGCACTCAAGATGTCGCCATCTTCTACTACTAAAATGTTGAACAAGGAGGAAGAACAAGTCAAGAAAGATGAACCTGTCAAACCAAAATCAAATTCAAAACCAAGATGGGTTTGGCAGAAGTAGGTAGGACCTCCATTGGAAGCGCCACCATTAGAGGCGCCACTACAACAATCCTCATTTTCAAGAGGAAATTGAGGTACCCGGTCAATGAACTTCGCAATTAGGAGTCTGGTTAGAAGGACTTAAAACACCAAACCCTCGCCGAAAGGTAACTCGGTAGTTATCCATGTTTATTTATTGCATTTAGCATTTTTTATTCATATCTTGCATCTAAAAAATGATAAAAATAGTAATTGCATAATCATATAATTTAGATACAAACTTTTAAACTTTAGCATGTTTAATTCTGCATAGCATTTAGAAAACCTGTCTGCATGGCATATATAAAAAGAAAATAAAAAAGGTTATAACCCTGCATAATAGACTTAGTTTAGTTTCATTCTAAGTTTTGCATCAAGAAAATGTTTAAGCCCCATATTAGCAACCTTGTGGTGTGTAACAACCCATATGAATATTGATTGGGGTGGCAATAAAAAATCATAAAACTTATAAAACAAAATAAGTCAAAAGCCAGCTTAGGGGAGATACATCCTCGTGAAGAAGCTAGATTGGGGGAGACGCATCTCCTATTATCTAGGTAAGTATCTTTTCCCTTCATTTTATTTTTAAGCATTTCTGGCAATAAGATAAAATAAAATAAAAAGTGTGTGTGCAATAATATGCTTAGTAACAATAAAATAAAATAAACATAGTTGGGAGTTTAAGACTTTATCCTCAAATAAACTTTTGATGGACATGATGAATAGTTGCTCTGCTGTAATTCCTTTCAAGTGCCTAGTTTTCAGTCTTGAATTCTCCCGAGTTTTGGATAAGATTGTTTTGATATAAAGATTTACTATGAACTTGAAACTCATGGGTAGCATATGCTTGATCTAAGTCTAGGTAATTGACAGATATGATATGAGAAGGTCTGAGCTATTGTTTATCTTGTTCCAAGTGACACCAAAGTTCTAGAGATTTATCTTTTGAAAAACACAAAAATACTACATGATAAGTTTCTGTGTGACAGAGCTTGAATTCTCACTAGAGCCATACATGTTATTTAGGATAGGAAAACTTCCACATATATGCTGCTTGTATTGCATTGAGAATACGCAAAAACATTCCTTCATTTAGATCCACCCAAAAATGTTATATTCCTACACTAGGGGTGAACACAAAAACATGCTTGTTAGATTTCCGCTCAGAATAAATGCTCCAAGTTCTTGTTGATATCTCTCTAAAAGTTTTGTTGTAAAAAGAGACATGGGGCTATGCAAAAGTTATTCATAAAAAATAAAAGAAAAAAAGAGTTGAGAAAAAATGGACACAAAAGTGTCTGAGATATTAAAAACAATGGGTACTCAGATGCCGGCCTAAAAAAAGAAAAAAAGATGAATAAGATATGTTTCCAACTTTCAAAAGAGAGATATGTTTTCAAGGAGCATAGTAGAATTAGGTTAGCCACCATATACATCCACACACATGTACATCTTGATTTGATTGTATGACTCAACTCTCTTTGGATCCGTTGTTTGACTTTACAATATATGCATTGCAAGTATGCTCTAGCTTCCTCCCTACCTATGAACTCCACATAGGCCTTAGTGGTAGGAAGAGAAAAGGCACAACATCATTTTTATGCCTTGGTGAGGATCCACAAAAACCACATATATTGAGAGACTTGAGAATGTCATACAAAGGAATCTCTGAGTTTTATTTTGAAACCTTATAAAAACTCTAGAATAATGGTGGAACAAAGAACTTGAGACATAGTGCTTCACTTGATCATTCTGTCTTTCAATTTCTTAAGACCCAAGTGAAGGTTAAGAAGCCCCATGGTTGAAGCTAAAATGGGTAAGTTTGAAAGTCAGATCAGTTTATTTTGATCCGGAGGAGAATTTTTTATTGAACACATGTGTAGTCTTGAGGTATGAAAGCATTGTAGCAACTCTTGATCCATTGTTCAAGTTTAACTTTGCTCAGGGACTGGCAAAGGTTAAGTGTGGGGGAGCTTGTTGATGGTCGTTAACATCAATCATAAACCGTCAATATATCCTACATATATACTTAATTCTATCACCAAACATAGGTTTAGGGGTTTAATCTAATGAATTCCATGAGCTTTGGTGAATAGGTGAAAGCAGGAGGATTTATCTAGAAAACCATCCTTGGGACCACCGCCATACTCTCCAAACAATCAAACCGACATCAACTAGTGAACTGACTCGCGAAACCTGCGGAAAACAACTCAAGACAGGGTCCAAAAGCTTCCACCGAAGGGTGGGGCCCACCTATCACTGGGACAGGCCGGCTGGCCCCACCTGTAGGCCGGCCAGCCTATGGGGTCCACATGTCACCCTCTCCTTTTTATGTCAGTTTCCCACTGCCTTTGAGAGTCCATCTTCGCCATTACTCTAGGTCGGTTCATCCAACGGTGATCGAGGGAGTTGACACGGATCGATGATGTGGCAATGCCTTGCCCCCTACTCCATCTCCCCTATTTAAGGTGCCCCCTACCTCCCTCCTGAGGCATCTCTCATTCAGATCAAGATGCACCACAAGAGAGAAATCTCCACAAAGCTCTCAAGATGTAGAAGTAGAATAGCTCTAGTTGAGAGTTATAGAGAGTTGTGCTATGCTCAGGTTTGGAGAAATCTTCGAAGGTCAGGTATATCTTTGTATCTTACCTATACAAGACTTGTGCTTTAATATAGTTATCTTCTCTATTTACTTTTATGCCTTTCATGTGTATGGTTAGTATAGTTTTCATACCCTAGCATTGGATCTTCGCTCGCATCAAGTGCTCTAGTTATAGATCATGACTAGGGTAGTAATCAATTGGCTAGACATGGTGTCTAGTCTATAGTTTACCTGAGATGGCACCCAACCCTACGGATAGCTATGGGAGCCCTAGGTGGTGACAGCCCTGATGGCAGATGTAATCCACCATGATTGGGTTGGTGTTTGTAGGACCATTGTCGGAGCTTCCTAGTCCCTTTCTCATCCCTTTCTGAGGCTAGTGTTATGATGTCCCATAGTGCTATTGTGTGTGATAGCTATATCTACCCATACTTTAGTTATACCCTCTAGTCTAATCTAGAATAGAACCAAAGTAATAGAGAAGTATTTAGGAACCTTGAACCCACTCGTTGTCCTCTCAACTTAACTAGACTGCTCATTTATTTTACCATGGAATTCTCCTATGTGTGTGTTCTTATTCATAACTCTTATCATTATCGACACTTACTCCCACTTTAGTTTAGTTGGTATACTAGTTAGTAGATACATGATGGTGAACTATCAACTTCTTAAACCAATGTTTCCCTGTGGATAAATATGATACCTTAGAATACTCCCAGGTGAAAGCCACAGCGATATCCGTGCACTTGCAGATTTATCTGTGTGCGTTTAAAAATACCAACAAAGCCGCCCTTTGCCCTTCAGGATTTCCTACATATATCTGGCCTAGAGATCTCCCATGCACCGACCATCGGCGAGCCTTGCCGCTGTGTCCTCGATGACCCAGGGCACCAATGGTATTGTTCCTCCCCATCTTCACGGAACTTCGTCTGACACCCAAGGAGAGCAGCCACCGCTGGCCTGCTGTAGAGCCCGATCTTGAAGGCATTCTCCCAACGACGGCACCACCGCCGAGAAGTGCAGTGAACCATGGTGCATGGGAGGGGTAGCCACTCTTTCACTTAGTTTAAGGCTAAGGGATTTGGGGAAGAATGTAGGGGGTGAAACTCATTGGCCTCCCTTCCCTTGGCTTAAATAAGCGCCCTAAGGATGGTAGTGAGGGAGATGGTGGTTGCCATTAAAGATGGATCTAGACATCCAAAGGGTTCCACAAAGTAAAAGCGTGGGAAAAGGAGAGGTTTAGGTTCCCAGGCACCACTATCTCCTAACATTCCCAACAAAATTTGAATATTTTCCTGCAAGGGTGAGTCCACATATACAACCAAATTCTATACAAGTATGTTTTGATTCAATAGTTAAGCTTGAATAGTATTCCAAAGCATACTTATAACAGAACAAGGAAGTTTAAAAGACTAAAGGGATTCATTCAAATAAAAACAAGGATATGTATGGTGAACCAAGGGAGCATGATTATTTAGATTTTTATTTGTTAGTGATTTAACAAGTCGAGCACATCATAAAAGTAAAGATGACCAAGACAAATTAGCAACATGGCATGAGATGCTTTAAAGAACTCCATCCCCTAGACTTGAATTTTGCAGAATCCAAAATCTAGCTTGGATGATAGAATTCTCCTATGAATGTGATTCTATATTGCATAATGTTTTGTTGGATATACCTTATGTTTTCCTTCTTTTTTTTTGAAATGATTAGTGACAAACATACCTGAAGGAAACTTGTCCGATGTACCTATCAGTGAGGGCTTCATGGCTTTAGGTCCATTGAGCCGGACCTCTTCTTGACTTTAGCTTTTCTTTGCACCATCCAATCCTAGAGATGAGGATATGGACAATTGCATGCTCTTCTTCCATCAACCTTGCTTGATTTTTGTTGATCCTTGGTTGAYGAGTTGGGGTTCATTGGAGATGCAAACTCAAGTTCTTCCTTGATTGTCTTTATCTTCTAGTGGCATGGCATTGAGTTGTTCCTTGTAAGCGATATGTCAGCCGTCTTGATTGTCAAGGAAGAAACCTCATCGGTACTTGCATGGAAGCTTCATATTCAATGACTTAAGGATGTTATCTCGTGACCATGGTCATTACCTTACGACACACCATCGACAGGCCTCCATTGATTTTTGACATCTGTTGGCACGAGAATGTACGCCATGATGTAGTGCATCTTGATGTCTTGTCCTTGTTGACGATGTGCGAGATGGTGTCTTCGAAGGTGATGAAAGCAGGCACCAGATTGGCTGATATGAGGTGAGTTGCATCCTACTTCTCATCAGCCTCCTAGCTTGAGTCCTAGAAAGGCTCAATGCTAGGTTGCCTTCAACATTACCAATGATCAGTTGATTTGTCTGTCCACTTCCACAGTTGTGGTGTTGGTTTGGTTTAGGGTTTGTGGATTCATACCAAACCTTGAACAAGCAAAGCTTCTATTCATTTTTTCCTACAAAATGTTAATAGACACATACCCGAGGGAAAATAACGAATTTGAAACATGAGTTGTTGTCCATAATTTTTGTGATTTCCCTCTATGCTAATGAAAGGATGGTTTTAGGATTCCTTTAGCATAGATTTTGTTTTATCATGTTTTATGTGTTTGCTGCACTCTAGCATGATCCAAGGCAAAGATAACTTGCAACAAAAGATAAGTGAATAAACTTTAATACTCACATTTCTTCCTTCCATGAAGAATGAGCTGGGTCTTTTTTGTGCAAAGTTATTGGAGTTCATCACTTGCCTTGATTCATCTCCGATGTGAATTCATCTCTTGACTTACCCAGATTGAATTTGAAAGTTTCCTGCAGAGATCAGTCCAACAAAATATCCAGTATCTACTAAAGCATACTATCGGCTCAAAAATCAACCTAGACACCATGTCTAATTTGATTTAGGAAGGCATCTTAACCTAAGCACCATGCTTAATTTAAAAAACCTTTGAAAGTAAGATCAACACACCTCCTGGTTTGGAAATCAAACTAAACACCTCGTCTAATTTGATTTAAGAAAACAGTTTAAACTAAGCACCATGCCTAATTTAAAAAGTGTATGAGGATACTTCAAAACCTTAAGCATACTATAGCAAACAAAGGTAGCATGAA
>PUID01032625.1:43464-56391 GCA_002993905.1 Miscanthus sacchariflorus | reverse complement strand
TGCAGGGTCAAATTGACTGGCATGTCTCAGGAGGAGTGCGCAGGATCGACCATCCCTGTGCTGAAGCTAGACGGATCTCCAGCTCCATCGAGCGGACCCTTCCGGCTTGCTCGTGTGCCCTCAGCACGGGACAAAATTCCGTTTCGACAATAGGTCTATTCAAGCCCCCTCTAGGCCTTGCCTCAATCCTTTCAGTTGGGTTATAGATGTAGTCCTATTCAACTTACAGATATGGTTTCCTAATTTGTTACAAGGAAATTTAGTTAGATCTGAGTGGATCTTTACAGATTACTTGGCTTCTAAGTATATCAAGTTGATGCCATGTCTTCCAAGTAGTTGGGGTACACCGTTCGGTTTCTGCCTCTCATTCCGCATGTTCAGCTTGCCCCATTCCAATTGGGTTGTTTTCCTTACGGATATGGTACCTAGGGCCCAATATAATTAACAACACTCTTGCTCTTCCATGCCCATGGTCATCATCCACCATTTTGTCCTTTGGTCCAAGCCTTATCGTCCGTCCTTCACTGCTCTCAGTCCATCATGCACAGACTCCTAGCTTGACCTGCTCCATCGCCAATCGACCACTTCGGTGCACCCAACACATCACTACACAATGCACTCAATATGACATAACACGACACAAAAATGACACATCTGGTTCACCATTAGCATATACAAGCACATATGAAATGTGAACTCAACCAAAAAAGTCACAAACCACTCAAGTCTTGTGTCCATCATTCATCACACACGCATAAGATCAAGACACTTCTCCACTTGGTCACTCAATCTCCCCCTTGATGAATGCATTGCCCAACACTAAAGCGCATAGAAGAAGGTTTGAAAGCAAAGAGAAACTCTCACTCAAGTGACCAAAAGCTTGGATTGTATTTGGTTCAGCTTCTAGAAAGTGTTTCTGACCAAACGGATATGACCTAAGGCTGCTCTTTTAGAAGCAGCTACTTTTACGTAGTACAATTTTCGCAACGCCTTAGAACCTAGCTACTTTTAGCTTTCAGCTTTTTGTTTTTCCAAATAGGTGAAAATAGATGGATTTCACAGGTATATCAAGGGATAGAGAGATAGGGAGTATGTTTCATAGTTGTTTCAATGAAACAGCTTACACCTTTCCTATAATACATAGCTCACAATAGCCTTTCCATAGCTCGTAGTTGAACCAAATAGACCCTAAGAAAAAACAAACACAAGGCCACTTGATATGAGTAAGATTCATGAAAGCTCCAAGTAAAAACTCTCGGTTTCAAAAGAATGGGCAAACACTAAGCATAGCAGGAGAGTCACATAAGAGAGACAAAACCTTGATGCAATCCAAGCAATCAAATCCATTTCAACAATTGTCAACCAAGATTCTTATCAACTTTGTTTCACATCAATCACTACAAATATAAGGCGTGTCTCCATCAAAGATTGTTTGAAAAATTCAAAAATCAGAACCTAAAAAAGCTTAGAACTTAAAACTAAATATTTGACACTCTAAATGACTTCAAATGATTAAAAGACTTGTCAACTATAAAGTTATACATCATGTCGACCACTGCAACTTTGGTAAGACCATGTTCATTCAGAAATTCTAAAATTTGAAATTTAAAATCTAAGAATTTAAAACACATATTCAGTACTCTAAACCACAACAAATAAATTATCAACTACAAATTTATAAACCGCATTGAGACATACAACTTTGGTTTAGACCATGTCAACATGTGAGGTCATTCAAAAATTCTAAATTTTGAATTTCAAAAAAAATAAGAACTTAAAATGCAATTTGGTACAATAAGTAATTTCAAATAAAAACTTTTCAACCACAAGGATTTACTCCCTCTGTCCCAAATTATCTATCGTTTTTTTGTTTCCGTGCCAAAAGTTTGACTCGATTTGTAGAAAATATATACAACATTTGTATCTCCAAATAAATTTATTAAAAAACTAGATTCAAAGACCTTTGCAATGATACCAATTATGTACCATAAATATTAATATTTTTTAATATATATTTTGTCAAAGTTGTTTCTCGGAAAGCGAAAACGACAGATATTTTAGGACAGAGTGAGTAGATCTCATTAAGCTCTACAGTTTCGATGTGAACTTTGTATTTGTCCAACTTTACATGTAAAAGTTATGAATTTTTTATTATTTATAGAGACATGCATCATAAGACGAATGCCTATGTTAATTGATTTAAGAAAGCGCTACACTTTAGAGACCTGCCTTTGTTACTTGTCATTTTTAGATATGGTCTTCTTAAGATACCAGACTCTTGAAATCCATTTATTTACTCGACCATCTCAATAAATGAATTGCTCATCTCTAAGAATCACTAGGTATTTTTTTATGACAGTGACACTTTTTGCCGCTTCTATTAAAAGGAGGTGCCTCTTGAAATCGTTTTTTTAGCGGTGGAACGATGTAATATATGTTCTATCCAAGTGTCTTGTGGGGTTTGGTTCTGAACATTTCGTGGTGTGGTGTGGTGAGGAGGTAAGGTTGTCACACACCGTACTATGTTTACTTTGGTTCTCGAGTTCAAGTTTGTTGTCATGGTTCCCGAGTTTGCCAAATTAAGTGTCTGTTTGAGACTAATCCGTTCAGCTCTGCTCCACGTTTTTCAGTTAAATAGGTGCAGCTCTACTTTAAAAAAAGTGAAGTGGTGAGAATACCCAAAAATCGTTGAAGATCGCTAGGATTCGGGTTTGTTGTTATCGTTGGGTGAGATATTATTGTGATGGTGTTATCCTAGGGCAGTCCCTTCTCGACGTAGTTTCCAAGACAGAAAGAAAGTAACTAATGTCCAGTAGAAACTATCCTTAACCATCTATGATTTCTACAACGATTTCTATATAAATAAAAAATTAATAATTTCATGCATTCTACATAAAGAGAGGCTGATCTGTTGTGGCAAATATTTGTGTAGCTACCAGCTAGCTTTCTGAAACAGGGATGAGGCACCAAGATTCATCGTAAGCCACCACGCAGTAGTAAAAGGAGCACTAGCAGGCACCGTCTTAAGCACAGGCGGCTGCAGCATCAACGGCAAGGAAAGATGGAGCACCATTCATTCACCTGGCGAGCTTCTTGATTGTTTGTGTGTTCCTCCATGCCGATTGCAGCGGCGGGCCGGAGGAGGCCTCATCCGCATGGAACTGCGCCCTTAACTGGAGTGGAAGATGCGGCGGCTGGGCGACAAGAGAACCGACGGCCGGAGCAACTGCTGTAGCAGCATGACCGGCGGCGCGTGCGGGGAAGCAGAGCGCGGGAGGCGTGCGGGGGCTTGGTGTGGAGGTGGAGGCGTACAGGATCCAGACAGAGGATAGAAATCACGAGTCCACCCAACGCCAATCGCCTGGTTTCTTCCGAATCGCCTGGCTTCCGTCCTCGCTCCGAGTGAAGACTCGGTTTCGCCTAGAAGAAAGGGTTTCTTCCTTTTGCAATCTCTCTTTATATTAATTCTCTCGCTGACTCAGCAAAATGCTTAGTTGGCAAGGTAATTAAGATACATAGAAACTACAATTAGAGTGTCCAAAATAGTTTCTTCGTTTTGCAATCTCTTTCTACATTAACTCTCTCGCCACCTCAGCACAATGCTTAATTGCCAAAGTAATTAAGATATATAAAAACTACAATTAATACCCGACTGGGAGTGCCCTTATGAGATTCGTGTGAGTCAAATAGACTTAAATTGATTAAATTTATGGTGAATAGAATTAACATATATCTTTAAATAAGTTTATTATAAAAATAAATTTTGTAATTAGTTTAGTGGTACTTATTTTGTTTATTAATGTTAGAATTTTTTATATAATAGTTTTAGTCAAAGTTCAAATTATTTGATTCTTTGAAAAGCAAAAAAAAAATTTAGGACAGAGGAAGTATACAGTATAAAGATCTAAAACGACATGTATGGGCCGAACGGTGGTGCAAAGAGAGTCGATATGGACTCAGCTCATCCTTTAATTTGTGAATATTCTCCGGTCCCTGTCGACAGCAATAACTGAACCAAACCTGTCCAGTTGCGTCTTCAGCTATCGGGTGTGGACGGCACACAGCTACCGTTTACAACAGGCCGGACCTGTCACTATTGCAACGTGCTTCTCGCGTCCTTGGAAGTTTTATGCCACGACAAAAATCGATATGGCGTGTCGTTGCCGTGAACAGCTTAAAATGCAAGTGGAAGTATGTAGTAGCGAACGGAATTCCTTTTGAGCCGTTAAAAAATATTGTAATTCCCTATGAGCTATTGAAAAAGATCACAAGACTTCAGTGCCACTGCCTCAATATGTCTTTTTTTTTCCTCCATGCCACTGTCGTCAGATTAGGTTCTAACGGTGTAAAACTGCAGGTGTAAAAAATCAAAAATACCCTTAAGTCTAAATACGACATTAATTTTTTTGAGCTTCTTAACGACTTCAAATAAAAAAACTCAAAACTAGAAAGTTTTATAGCTCGTCGAGATCTACAATTTTCATATAAAAATTATCTTCATTTGATTCCGAAAAAAGATATGATTTGATATGATTAATATATCCTAGAAAAAATCATATTTTCTGTGGTATTAAATGAATATAATTTTTATATGAAAATTATAGATCTCGACGAGATCTACAACTTTCTAGTTTTGAGTTTTTTCCATTTGAAGTCGTTAAGACACTTAAAAAAATTAATGGCATATTTAGACTAAGGGTATTTTCGACTTTTCACCCCTGCAATTTGACACCATTAGAGCCCAATCTGACCGCAGTGGCATGGAGGGAAAAAAATAGAGCAGTGACGCTAAAGTCTGCCGAACTTTTTCAGTGACTCACAAGAAATTATGATCTTTTTTAATGGCTCACAAGAAATCCCTTGGATTCTACATCTTGTACGGGTATAAAGTACTACTACTAGCTAGTGTGGAGCCACTTGCAAAATTAAAGGTCATGTATGTGATATAGGTGTTAGCTAATAAATCAACTTATAGAGTTGTTCTTAGTCAAACTTTCAAAAGTTTAATCGAATTATAAAAAAGGAATTCAATTTTTAAGATATAAGTTAATATCCTAGATACGTCATGAAATATATTTATAGTGTATACTTATTTAGAATCGCAAATGTTGACATTCTTTCTATGAAAACTAACTTGATTAATTAATTTTATAAAAGTTGTTGATTTAGGAGGACAAGGAAAGTATTTGGACGCATGGCTCGTTCGTGTCGCCTCTTTGAAATCTGTTGATGATTACAGTAGCTATATGAAAAGGTGACCTCTTTTCATACTTAACTGATAAATTAAGTGGCACAAGTACGTAGCTGCAACCAAAGCAACCCGTTTCTATGATAGATTGAGCCATCTTGGTTGGGCTTTCCAACCTGTTTTTCTTCTCAAAAAGTCAAAAGCCAATCAAAGGGGTTGGAAATCGTAGCTGTTTTAGACCAAAAGCTGCTTTCGCTCTAGTACAAATCTCATAGCAACTCCCCCTATGTTTTCCCCTGCTGCGGAGGTAGGCAACTTCGAAAAAATTACTGCCTGCCACTAGTTACGAAAGGTACCGATTCATTTTTTCCCTGTCCGGTAGGAATCATGACGAAAGAGAGGTCCGTGTGCTAGGAGTCCGCCGGCGATGGTGCATCTCCGGCGGGGCGAGCGCGAGCTTTGCCGCCGCCCTCAACTCCACATTCGCCAACCTCCACGCATCCATGGCCACTGTAAGCGGCGGCGGCTACGCCACCGCCATAGAACCACGCATCGTCGCCCCTGCGTTCACGATGGCATAGGGCCACCCGTATGTCGCGGCCTGTGACTGAGCCGCCAGCTTCAACACGGTCGTTGTGCGCCTCCACGCCACCTACGGTGTCCGCCAACCAAAAGAACACCGCCTTCTTCGACCAGTCCACGCTCCCGGGCAACACACAAGTCTACAATGGATCCGCCGCAAGAGCTGATGGCTTTGCAAACACGACGCGACCGCTGGTCACTGACCTCACGGTGGCCATGCCTCGCATCCCTGGGCTCGCCGCGGCGGCATGTAGACACTGCGTCGTGTGTGGAGACAGCCGGGGAAGGCAGTTGCATGCAATGCCTCAAGGTGGCGATGGGGAACATCGATGGGTGCCCACCCCATGTCAGTGCCTCCAACTGACTGGCAGCCGATGCCTAAGCACCGGCGCCCTCCCATGAACACAGGCCAGATCCAGAAGAGGATAAGGGAGAGATAAGAGGTTGGTACATGGAGTCGAATGACATGTGGGACAAGCTGACGTCAATTTTTCTAAGAAGCCATAGCTGTTCAACCAAACGGCTTTGGAGCTTCCTCACATTCCATAAACCACATCAGCTTTTTTTTAAAGCCCATAGTGCACAGCAACTTTTTTAAAAGCTACATCTCAACCAAACAAGCTCTGATAGCTATGTGAACATATACGATTTTTATGGGGGAGAGATTTGTTGACACCGGATTGATCTCGGATCACACACTAGCTAGGGCTAGATCGCCCAAGCCACCACGGACCAAAGAACGCAGCGAGGATCACACTTACATGGTGAAGAACCGAGAGGTTTACAAGCAAACCACCAAAGAATAACCAATCACAATTACATGACAAAGAACGGCTAGTCTCTGGGCATACTAGCAAATGAGCTATCAAAGCTCTCGCCCAGGAGGGACCCCGTCGGGGCAGAGATGTCACCAGGTTTCCCTAGGTCGGCCGACAATCCTAGGGCATCATCCTTGGTCATCGAATCAAGTGATTAACAGCAACATAGGTTGGAAGCGAACATAAGGGAATTGTAGATGTAAAAAGGACAATTTGGTTGTTGGGTATCTCAATCAGCCATGATCCTCTAATATATATATAGAGGGGGTGGTCTTATCCTAGTAGAAAACAAGTCACAAACGTATTCTCCAAGTTTCCTGCATCCAAAATAGGTCCAAAACCGATTTGGAAGTCAAACCGACTCGAAACAGCAGAAAAGTCATCGGCTTAGCCGACTTGAGAGTCAGCTAAGCCGGTTTTCATGGGCCCAAGGGGCTAAGAACAGGGCAAGTGTGGCTTAGTCAGCCCTAGCCCAGTGCGGCTGCAAGTGGCCTCCCGGTCAATGGCCTCTGGCCAGCCACGGCTGGAGGTGCTCCCCTCGTCCCTTAGACAAGGACGTCTGCAACTGCCGCAAGGAGCTCTCCAGTCGATGGGTAGCAGTCTAGCACCACGCCAGTGGGTGCAGAAACATCGGTTGGTAGTGGCGGGGGGATGGCCAAAATGGAATGCTTCTTTTTCTGCTGCTTTTGGACCAGAATGGAGGACTATTGAAGAAGTCGTGATGGACGCACGAACATTGGATGCTCATCTACTCCTAGCTATGGTGCCTCTACTTGATGATGAGGTGCTCATGGTGGACGAGCACAAAACTAGATGTTCCATATAGGTGACAAGACGTAATGACTTTGGTTGAAGAGTGTGGTGCTACTCAAAAAACAAATGAACATTTCATTGCAGCTATACTTTTTACCAAGAGGGCTGAGAGAGAGATGTTTATGACTTTGAAGACCCATGAGGATAGATATGATTGGTTGAGGAGGAGGCATGAGTAGTTGGCTAGAAATGATGTTCCAAAGTAGTGCAATCAATTTTATTTCAAAACATGAACCGTTTAGTATAAATGATGTATCTTTCTATTTGCCACATAACCATACTTCTTGTGTGTGTTAAATTTATCCTTGTTTTGTTATATTCATCTTTGTTTTTTTTCTTCATGTGTAGAGATCTAATTTGGATGATAGTAATTCTAACATGGATGATAGTGATTCTGATGATTATGAGTGGGTTTCAAATATTATGGAATTGATACGGTCCAATCAAAATAATTTGTTTACTAGTGCCCTTCTTGCAACCAAGTACTACATAACCTATGTTGATAAAAAAAAGAAGCTAGAACTCTAGGTGCCGGTGTTTTATCACCCGACAAGTGAATTTATACGAATGTCGCGCTGCTCTAGGAAGACAATGGTAACATCCAAAGACACTAGGAATTATACTGGTTTAGGCCGAAGCCCTACGTCCAATTTTAGAGATGGATCGAGTGCGTGTTCCTTGATTGAATGCTCTGAAGTTCTTACAATGGGGTATGCAAGAAGAGTGGAAGAGGTAGGAGAGTGGAGAGGGACTGCCTGAATGAAGTCTCGAGAGTCTGTCCCCTTAGAAGGCTGCCCTGGCTTCCATTATATAGAGTCTGGGGCCAGGTCACATACAAAGAGTTAGGTTCTCCCGACCGGGTGGTCGTGATCCTGAGGGAGGGAAAATTAGCTATCTTGGCTTGCAAGGAAGGCCATCTTGTCTTGGTGTCAGCGCACACCCGAACGTGGTTGCCATCATGGTCATGTGTCCACATCGTGGCATGGGGTGGCGTGGTGCTATAGTGTCGATCGTGATGGCACTATTGGCACAGAGGTGGCTCGCAAGCCGTCTTATGCGACGTGGTCTTGCCAACGCCTTCGTCATTGTCTCTAGGTCTCCCGGGAGCATCGTATAGGAGTAGGTAGTCGCTCTGGGGTCATCGGTTGTCTCGTTGGTCGTAAAGCCGGTGACCACGACCCCAAGCTCCGGGGCCATGGCCTTTGTTGGCTTGGCTGGCCTTGGAAGTCAAGACCTTAGTCATGAGCCCTATTCCCTGGTGGGTGGGGCCGTACGCCCATCCCATCAGGCTGTATTTGGGCAGTGGTTCACTGTACCTATCGTCACCGCCTGGCGGTGCTGTCTTGTCTGCGCAGCATGGCGCCGGGATGGCGTTTGTCCAAACTGAGGGGATGGTTGTCCCCTCAGTCCTAGCAGAGTGAGTGGCGTGTGCCTACCCTAGTCAGAGCAGGCATACTTGGTGGAGATCAACCTCTCCCCATTCCTTCTAGGGTCAGGACGGAGGAGAGGTCACACATCGTTGCGCTGCGCATAGTGAGAGGAGAAGGGAGAGGTCATGGTCAACCCCTGTCCCAGCACTCGACCTAAGTCTTCATAGCTTGGTCAGTCCTCGGTCGCTTGGGCTTGTAGTAGCTTGTTTGTCGTGGGCCACCCGAGCGGCTAACTAATCGGTGTCCTGATATACCTGGGGTATCATAACCACGACAGTAGCCCCCGAACATCTTTGCGATCACGAAGTGATCGTGGAGGCACTGATATTTGTGTATATCAGGTGTGGGTTCGAAGTCGTGGATGGTTTGAGCTCGAAGCACGACCCATTTGCGGGTTGGTTTGTTCAATGTGGTAGGTGGCTGTTACTTTATGTCCCGTCAAGTTGCCTTGATGGTGAGGTATGCGACTACTCTACTGAGCTTGTCCGTGTTAGTGTGCTACATGCTAGGGTACATGATCTAGGTAGGACCGAGTGGTCTCATCGATGCTGTACCGGCTCCACCTTTAGGAGGATCTCGATTACCCCGACCTCACATGAGCATCTGACATTAGCTATGGCCTCCCATAGTTTGCCACATCGCGTGGGGGTCTTAGGTTGTACAGTCCGCCCTTTGGCCTTTAAATAGAGGCCTTCCTTCTGTTTGAACTACCTACAACCATGCCTTCGAACTGTTCCTAGTCTTTTGGAAACGCTAAGTTCGAAAGGCTAGTGAGATTTTAGGCATGCGACCTACTACGGGTCGATTGCGTTGGCCAGAGGCAAGAGGCCAGTGTTGGTCCTCCCAACAACTGGTGCTAGAAGGAGACTTGCGCATATGGGACAAGAGCTAGTATGGCCACTGAGTTTGGTCATACGTGACCTCGGGCCATTATCCTTTGACCGCTTCTTGCTCCGAACCTCAATGGTTCGGGTGCCCGAAGTGGATGGTGGCTGGGGACATCTCTAGCTTCCTCCCAAGCTCCACAAGCCTGCCGATGGTGTGTTGTGATCTCAATTATAGATAACTCGATAGTTGCTTAGAGCTGCTTGAGGAACGAGAGGAGGATGAAGTAGCACTGCCTTATCACACCACCTGCGTTGAGCAGGGCATAGGCATGACATGGATGCACTTTGGTAGCTGGCCAGTCTCCCTTTGCCATTGTGAGGATGGCGTGGCTCCCACCGGCACTGGGTATCTCCATTTTTCATAGGGGTGCTTCATGGAAATCTCTTGGTGCACATGTAGATCCTCCTAGAGCCATTGGGGCTTCCTTCTCTATCCCCCTGCATTTTGGCCGTTGGGACATGATGCTCATAGGAAGGCTTGTGAGGTATTCATTGACCTCACCTTCCCTGCTCATGGAGCATTCACCTTTTGGCCTTTACTAGTATCACCATCGAGGTGATACTTGGTTCTTTGTTCTTCTTAAGCGGTGCGGCCGCTCTTGTATCTGTCGATATCGAAGAACAAAGAGTCTCACTTTTCATATGTTTAGGCTACCCTTATGGTTATGATGAGCCCCCGAGCTATTGGATCGGGGTCATGTTTCTGGTCCAGGGTCGCTAGGCCTAAAGGGTCGACTTGCCTTAACCTATGAGGGGTTGTTTCACGATCCCCCTTTGTCTGGTCTGTGCCATGGCTCATGGGTCTATGATCTTTTTTAATTGTGCATGATCGAGCCATGATCGCGTTTGGTTTAGGTCACGCATCACTTCATGAGGAAGACGTTGCTGTGTGACCCTCGCTATCTGCCCCTTCGATCCCTCCTGGAGGGGTCATAGACCTCTGTCGGTTTGTGAGATTCCAGAGCTAGCTTTAGGTCATGGACCTTGGACATAGGGAGGACTTGGTCATGGCTTGGCCTCAACTTCTAGTGGGGTCGCAGGGACCCGACTCCTTTCTTCCCTGATGTCTATTTTGACCCTGAGGGGTCGTGTGCCTTGTTACAGGCAGGTTTAGTTTCGCCCCATACGGGAAGAGGCTTGTCCATTATAACCACATAGTTGGAGCGGTGCGCCTCATTGAGGTCGATGGTGTTGACGGTCACTAACACCTCATTTTAGACCATTAACCATGCCTAATTTGGTCATATGGCATATTTCTAACCATTTCCATAAGTTGTGATAACTATGTGAGTGAAGGCCATATACATGCAAAAACACTTCATAAAATGCCCATTTTGACTGCAACATGTCAAAGAGCTCATCCAGATACACGAAATTGAGTTTTGGTTCACCCAATTTAGAGTCCGAACGACAAAGTTATGGCTTCCGAAAGAACGCTAGACAAGTCGGGCTAGATTTGGACACAGGGTGGTGCCGGGCAGCGTGGACTGAGGTCGGCCAGCCTGGACTTGTGTCCAATGGCCACCAAACTTGGTTCAGGGCCTCTACACTCACCCAGGAGCTCATGGGAAGCCTTGTTCATCACATTGGATCACATGGGGGTTTGAAAAAGCCCGGACAAAGTGACCCAATCCAACATAAGCAAAGATGTGTCCATATCCAGAGGAAGGAAATTCTAATTTGCACCAAACTTCGTACCCATGCGCTGGAGGACCATAGATGAAGTAAACCGACTTAAGATCGACGACAAAGGGCTCAAAGCCACTCTGGGCGATGGCCCAAGGGCACTGGCTAGCGGCCCATTTTCACCAAACTGCCTCATCTTTGGACAGCATGCACACTAGCACAAGTGGAGCAATGTGGTGTGTCCATTTATGGTGGATCAAGGTTGGTTGCATCCAAGGGTGGAGAAGGATGATCACATGGATCGCTGACATGGCGATGGAGTAGCCCCTATTCCACATCAAGCTATAAATAGGACCCCTCTCCCACATTTGTAAACGCACCATCTCATTCCATCACTCCAAGTGAGAGTAGTAGCTAGGCGAAGCTCTATAGCTCTACTACTTAGAAGTACAAGATAGGGAGAGAGTGAGGAGAAGCTTAGGGAGGAGCTAGGGCTGTCGGCATCCTCTCCACTTGTGCTTTGGCGGATGAAGCTCTTCTTCAAGTGAAGTCCGGCATCTTCTATGGTAACTCTGCTCTTTCGCATTACTTAAGTATTATTTATATTATTGTGTTTTCTGGTTTCACCGCTTGGTTAGAGTGCTCTGATCTTGTTCCACCGTACGTAGGATTAGAGTAGTAAGTTTATAGATTAAGCGTGGTGCTTAGGCTATAGCTTACTTGTGTTTACGGCTAGGCCTCTAGATAGATTGTGGTAGGTGGCAGGTGGTGACAGCCCTGTCCATCCTCTATATTCCACCACGATAGGTCTAGTTATTAAACTGTAGGGCTTATGGCAGACCTTGTCTAGTTATCTCTCCTAGGTTGTTAGGCGGGCTATGCCCCGAAGTAAACAACTATGATATAGTCTTCTTTAATCTTGCCTTAGTTCATAGAAACCATAGATATCTTCTCTACCTATTATTTTTACCCTTGGACACTCTTAGTTCTTAACTAGTCCACTTCGTGTTCCCCATGGAAATTTGATACCTTGGAATACTCTCGGGTGAAAGCTACTTTGATATCCGTACGCTTGCGGATTTATCTATTTGTCATATCTAGTGTCATCAGATGGGTAATTTGAGTGGGACCCGATATCCTCCACAATCGATGTGAAGTTCAGTTGTGCCTCATCGAGAGACATCCCATAAATCGTTGGTCGTCAAGCCCGTCGGTCTCCGACCACCTCATGCATGTGAAGAAGCTTACAAAGGTTTCAAACCGGACTTATTGGAAGCTTAGGCAAATTAATTTAGTTCAAATCAATAATAGAAGCTCATGAAGATGATAAGAGTTCAAGAAAAAGACAACAATGCAAATGGATATCTAGTTTATTTGTTTCAAGTGGTATCTAGACTCAAATGTTTCTTCAAGTGGTATTCACTAGTGGTGTCTAGATCAAGCTTACAAGTGATATCCTACAAGACTTCAAGTGATCCTCAAGTTTAAGTGATCATCAAATGAAGAAAGCATCCCTCATTTATAAGGGCTCAAGCTTATCAAGGAGTGTGACCCATGCTTTGACATAGGGGGAGATGCCCTAT
>PUID01032624.1:61120-79027 GCA_002993905.1 Miscanthus sacchariflorus | reverse complement strand
TGAGCTATAGGTGTTCATGTACTAATGTCACCTCTTTTAGGTGTTTGCATTTGCGAAGTGTCGTTTCAAGTAGTGGCTCTATGGTCCTAAGAATCAATGGTTGGAGCCGCCAAAGGAAAAGGAAAAGGAAAAGAAGAAAGAAAGGGTAATTTTCAAAGAACCACCTGTCATATGCGAATGTGGTGTTAAATCCAACTACGTCCTAGTCCCTTCGAAGCTTGGAATAGGCCATTATTGCGGCCATATGGTTGACTATGATGAGGTTGGTTATTGTTGTAGAAAACATGAAATCCTATTTTTTGTATTTAGCTTAGACTTATGATTTAATTTTTCATTTCAACAGAGCACTAGGAAATGCAAGTGAAAATCTTATGATGTTCAAGCTAGGTTCTTGGATGTGTTGATGGGGAGACAAGTAATTGCACGGAAGAGAGGATATGTGTAACACCCTCGGTGTTACATAGTGAATCATTTGCTAAACATGTCATGAGCATCATACTTAACTGATATTGTATGTGGTGTGATAAACAGGTAAAGCATTGTAACTTAAACGAGTCGTAAAAACAAAAAAACGAAAAGTTCTTTCGTGATTTGTACAATTATCGAGTAGAGTTGTAAACCAAATTTTATTTAGCAAAAATGCAATAAAACATCTATGTGACACTTAAATGAAGTTTGAAATATGAACTTTGTAGATGACAATGAAATACTTGAAAAATACTATTGCTAAGTAGCAGTTTCAATAGCTTAGAAATACAATTTGGAATAGAATTTAACTCGGACAAATTCCAAGTTCGTGGGCAGCTAGACGTACCGAGGTTTAGCAATTTATTTAGAGAGATTGGGTTAGAAAGTGAGGTGATGTTTTAGCTCGGTTTAGCAGCCTNGCCGCTCCACGTGCGCGCACGCTGCCACACATGGCCGGCCGCGCCTGCGTTGCCCTAACCGCCTCTGGACAGGCCGTTGCTGCTGCTCGCACAACCGAGCGCCACGGCCACCTACCCCACATGCTGCCACGCTGCTCCCACCGCACGTCGTGCCACTGCCGCTGCCGTTGCGTCACCGTCTCGCTCTCGCTTACCGCTGCACCGCGCTACGCCACTGGCCCACCTAGGCGCTGTGCGCGCGAGGTCGGACCACCGTCACCATGCCATTTATGGTACTGCGGCGCGCGGGCCATGCCGACCTCGAGCGCGTGCCGTCGGCTAGTGCCGGCCGTGGGCCGTACTGGTGGTGCTAGCCGTATCATGCCAAGGCGCGCTCGCCAGCTACCGACCATGTCCCCATCGCTTCCCGTCCTCTCACTTCTCCCCTGCCCACCTCTATGCGCTCGACCGCCTCTGTCTCCGCCATCATGTCGCGGCCAATGTGAGCTAGGATGCCGGCACTTGCCTTCAATTCCGTGTGCCCGTGTTTGCGCTTGGATGTCCGCGCGCCAACCGACCTCACCCCGCCTTAAATCGCACCACGACAAACTCTAATTTTGGATTTTCCCTCCGCCGTGCCATTAAGGCCGAGACCGGCTGTGGCTGAGGGCAGCCACCCACCGCTCCACCCCTCGCCAATCCATCTGCACCACAAGCTTCGCCTCCACCTCTACTTCACCCTGCGCACCTCAATTGCACCACTACCACCTCGCCAATGCTGCTGTCGAGGCCGTGCCGTCACGGAGCACCACCGCACCCCTCCGGTCGCTCGTGGCCAGCCCTGCTCGGGGCATCTCCGACCGTACCATCACCTCCGCTAGGTCTATGGTGAGTCTCTGTTGCTCATCCGCTACCCCTATTGCCTTGTTAATACTGCGACTCACCGGAACGCCGTCGCCATCGCCGCAGGGTGCCGCTGTCGTGGAAAGGTCCGCCCACTGCATCTCGGTTCATGCAACCACCGCCAATCATCGCGCGTTGGTCCATTGGTGAGCGTCGATCCTGTAGTTAGGTCGGTAGGGGTCCCTAGTGGCCGGCGCAAGCGCTAGTGCCGCTGCTTGCCGCGCCGGCACGCATACGGGTGGCCAAGGACCATGCCGTTGTAAAGGAGAGAGTTTCCGAGGGCTTCGTTGCATAGTTGCTCTCTCTAGGAATAGTGATGTGGACTGCGGGTTAATTGGCCCAGAGTTTAGGGGTGTTTTGCATATATGTCGCGCGCACGCGGGTCTCCCAGTCGTGGGCCGCCTCGCGGTGGGCCTCAGCCGCGTGGGCCACACGGTGGTGGGCCGCGGAGTGGAATTCGTTTTTCCTTTTCTTAAGGAATTAGAAATTGCTTTATATCTTAATTTCTGAGCTAAAATTTTGAAAATTAATATCAATTCGCATATATGTCCAAAAATTGTGAAATAAATTTTGTTTAGTTCCTAAAAATGTTGTCTATATGATGGCATAGTTAGTTTATGCATGTTTGAGTTGATACTGAGGCTTATTAAATCAATTGCGAGTGTTTAGTATTATTTAGATTAATATTTGTAGGAATTTTTGTGGCAATTTGGTAATAGATTTGGCCATGAAATTTTCACAGTAGGTTCATTAGATTATTATGTGCTCACTGTAATTTTTGTAGCCTTAGAATAGGTTAAGAAATATGGTAGCTAAGTACTCCTTGTTTTAGTATATATATTAAATCGGTAATAAAAATAAGGATGCTTTTAGTTGCTAAGATAATGCTTGAAAGGTTTCATACCTGTTGAGTGTGAATAATAGGTAACTTAGCGTCTTAGTCATTAGAGTTAGCTTAGTAGCTTGGTGGATGTATTGTTATTTTAAGAGCTGCTGTTGCTAAAATGCTAAGTGTTGCATCATCATTGCATGCATGTAGAGAACGCGTTGGTGGAGTTCGTGACTGCTGGAGAGTAGGAATACGAGGAGGTGATTGAGGAGTACGAGAAGAAGGTCTTCATACAGGAGGAAGCCTCGAAGCCACCGACGACTGACATAGCTAACCACCCGCCTGCCCAAGGCAAGCCCCGGTGCATAACCCTTATTTTGAATAATCACTGGATATATATATGTGATGTGCATTTATGTTATAGGCTTTTTGTTGGTGTTTCGAGTAAACACTAATGAGTAAATTTGTATTATTGCGCGTCTGACCCGGATGGTGTGCTAAAAAGACATAAGGTTTATACTGGTTCGGGCAGAATGCCCCTACATCTAGTTCGTGGCTGCTGCTCGTGTTATTTGCACTGAAAAGTTCATAGTAGGGGTGACAAACAGACGATAGAGGGATAGGTCCCAAGTCTCTAATGGAAAGATCGAATGGACGCTGAGAGCTCGGTTGCTGCTCAGCTATGTGCTCGTGGTTCGAGACTAGTGGTTCTGTTGTGATGTACTGTGATATGCGATGTGGTTCAAAATTGATCCCCTTAGTGGTGTGCCCTGCTTTCCCTTTTATAGGCCAAGGGAGAACAGGGATTACAGATGGGAGAAAAAAGGAAAATGAGAGGCAAAGGAAGTCTTTCAAGGACACCGGGTCTTCCTTTTCCTCTGTGTGGGCCCCACTGACATGGCAGGCGGTGACAGGAACAGCTCCACGCAAAGTGCATGTTCGCTGATCCTAACAGGGCCGCGCTAGGCGTTTGTCCGCTATGATGCCATGTCCTGGCATTGTCAGCGGGTTGTCACCTCCTATCCCGCCCCGACGGGCGGCGTGGTAGACCAGGGTGCTGACCAGCAGCCATACAGGGAGCAGGCGGCACAATGACAGCACGTCCGTTACTATGGGTGATGCAAGTTTCCCACTGGACCGTAGTGGTTTTCGTGAGCTTCCGTAAGGATCCATGGCCGAGGCAAATGACGGCGCCCACAACACTGTAGGGCAAATTTCAGCGCCTACAACACTATTTGGGCTCTGACATGCCTAGAAGGTCATAAAGCTCCTGTCCAGCATTGCCTGACGGTACTGTCCTATAGGGGTGTAGGGTACGGTCCTCGGTATTGCGATTGACTTTGAGCATCTTGCCTTATTCGCTCCGCGCATTGTTGTAAAGGAGTCACGGGCAGACATCGGGCGAGGCGGAGCCAGCCCTCAGACCTCGAGCGAGGTGGAGCCAGCCAAGACGTCGGGCAAGATGGAGCCAACCCTCAGACCTTGGGCGAGGCGGAGCCAGCCCTAAGATGTCGGGCGATGCGGAGCCAACCCTCAGGGGTCAGACGAAATGGAGCAAGCCCTCAGGCATCGGGCGAACCGGAGCTAACCCTCGGGGTCAGGCAAGGTGGAGCCAACCCTCGGGAGCCAGCCGAGGCTGAGCCGACCCTCGGGGGCCGAGCAAGGCAGAGCCCGCGACCTTGGTGGCTGGATGAGGCGGTGCGCAGCAAGAGGTGCAGTCATGCTCCTGATCGTTTGGATGAATCAATGTTGACGGTTATTAGCTCCTCCTCTTTGGGTACCCTACTATTGGTCCCCGACAGTAGCCCCCGAGCCCAATCGCCTAGGGGATTTTTTGACTTTCCAGCGGGTGCGCGCGAGCGCACCCAGTGGGTGTAGCCCCTGAGCCTACAGAGGAGTGGAACACTCCTTCAAAGGTTTTTCAACTTGCCGGTGGGTGCGCGCGAGCGCACTCGGTTGGTGTAGCCCCTGAGCCTACGGAGGAGTAGAATACTCCTTTAGAGTTTTTTTTCGAAAGGGGGGATTCTGAGGGCCCTGTCCTTCTCTTGTTGCCCACTACGTGTCCTTGGGACGGCGATTCCTTTTTGCCGAGGTCAGACCCTTTGTGGGTTTGGCCATGAGACTTGATGGTTTGTTAGCCGGATAGTTCGATTGGGGTCCCGGTATCCTGTTCGAGGGGATCTGGCCAGGGTCAGCCTGGCTGAGACTCGATCGAGGGCCAGAATTCCCATGACGCTCGTGCGCCTGAGTACTGGCCGCATGTGGGCCCATCCCTTATCATAAGGGTGCCTTGGGACGGCCGTCAAAACTATTGATGGGCCAGCCCTCAAACTCCTGGGCCCAGGCGGGTTGTAGAAATGCTTTTTTGATCCGTATTACTCTTACTCGCAATGAGTCCCGGTCTGCCTGGGGAGGCGAAACGTCCGGCGAGTTTCCCGAAGGAAAGGATAGGGATCGCGTGCACATATCCCACAACGTGATGTTGTGGCAGATCGTGGTAGGCGTGGAGATCTAGGCGGACGGTTGGTTTCCTCGCATCAGTCGCCCCTATAAAACCAAAGGGTTTGCCCCCAGGGTTTTATACTTTGCCTCCTTGCCTTCGCATCTGCAACCTCCGCCGCCAATCACCTAAGTTCTCCGCATCCGCATCTTAGCCGTCGTGGAGTTCGCATCCACCCACCCCATCTTCTAATGGAGCTGTAGTGTCGCTTTGATGTCACCCTCCAGTGCATGGAGGTCCTTGTCCGCCGTGGTCTTTTCTACGCACGGACCACCACCGAGGAGTGGCGGCTGCCCGGCAAGGAGGACGTACCATCGCTGCCTGATGGCTACATCGTCTCGTTCGTGTACTTCCATGAGCGGGGGCTTGCGACCCCTGCTCACAAATTTCTCCAGGGGTTGCTGCACTTCTACCAAATCGAGTTGCAGCACCCCAATCCCAATGGAATCTAGCACATGGCGGCGTTCGTTGCCCTGTGTGAGGGATTCCTAGGGATTAGTCCCCACTTTTATCTATGGCGGTACTTCTTCACCGTCACCCTCTAGAAGAAGCGGGAGAAGAAGCAAGAGCTGAGCACGCCGATGGGATGTGTCGGCATCCAACTCTGAAACAACCGGGTCGGTGAATACCCATTAATGCGTCTATCAACCTCCAACAAGGGGTGGCATTCGCATTGGTTCTATCTCAAGAACGACGCAGCCGCCTCCCTACCAGAGTTCACCGGGCGTCTAGTCGAAGAGGTCCCGGACTCGTGGAGGAAGTAGGGCGTCCCAAAGAAGGACAAGAACCATCTCATCGCCATCTGAATCCTGAAGGAGAAGGGCCTGAAGGGGTCGGGCATCATCGGCGCCTACCACGCGAAGAGGGTGGCACCACTAATGAGGTGTGCGCTTCCCCTGTAAGTGATGGCACCCGAGGCATCATTCGATGGGATGGCGCTCGCCGAGGGAGCGCTCTCCCCCTCCGAAATAGCGCAACACATCAAGGAGGTGATGGAATCTTCGTGGGACGATGCCAGCGCCCCCTCGATTTCATGTATCTAGTGCCGGGGCATCCCCCGATGTGGCCAGAACCGGGCTACATCGTCCTCGTAAGTCTCCTTTCCTCATGCCTCCTCTTCAATTGAACTCCTGACCCCTTGATGCTGACATTGAGATGGTGGGGCCAGCTAAGGGACCTCATCCTCAGGGATCACCCGGCTCCGCTACCGAGGGATCCATCCATGAGGGAGGCGAACCGCACTGAGGTCGAGCGGTAGAGGAAGGTGAAGGAGGACGAGAGGAAGAGAAAGCAGTAGAAACTGTTGGTGTGGGAGCGAGGGGAGGACACTGATAGTGACGACGATGACGAGGAAGATGATGATGAGGTAGTCGATGACACCGAGCATGATGGCCTGGAGAGCGAGGACATGCTAACAGGTACCCGCTCACCTTTGTAGGGGTCGGGACCTTTCCCATTTCATGGAGGGGAAAGCGCGTCTGTGAGGCCAGCGGAGATGGTCCAGACCGTCGGCCTGCCCTCAGAACTAGTAGGGGTAGGCGGATCTGCCTCTGCGCCCAAGGTGCCGATGGAGGGGTGGCTCCGCTACCGCGCCCCAAGAGCCAATAGGGGCGGACGGATCTATCGCCGCGCCTAAGATGTCGATGTAGGGGGTGGCTCCATCACTACGCCCTTGGATGCAAGGGAAGCGAGCCCCTCTGCCCGGGAGCAAGGGATGGGCTCAAAACGGCCCCGTCCCGACAAGGTGGAGCAGGGGCCTAGGGGTTCATCCCCCAAACATATCCATCGCCCAACAATGCCAATGTAAGTCATCAACTCCTCTGTTTTCTCTATTTTCTCTATTTTTCTTTGTTTTCAATGTGACTTATACCTTTTGTTTCTTGTACCGTCTGGAGACGGGGCAACCTTTTGGCGATGGCACCCAAAAAGAGCGTGTCCCTTTAGGCGAGGCGGCGGCCATCGGCTGACGTTGCACCCGTTTTTGGCGAGAGCGGCTCTAGTGCGACTGCGTCGCTGGCCGGTGAGGTGCCGCTCATGGTGGCACCCGTGCCCTCGGCAGGACAAGCAGGCGCCAGGGCTGAGGGAGCGCCCTCGGAGGTCGCCGAGCAACCAGCGATGGAGGCGATTCTACTGCCGACGTCGGAGCGGACAGAGCTGCCGCTCGCGCTTGTGGCGCCGACTGCGGTGGGCATGACGCCACCGGTTGAGGCCCCACCAATGTAGGTAGAGGTGGCAGCGACTGTGACAAGCCAGGCGCAGCTGGATGTAACCGTGGTGGTGCCCAAGGATGCGGCACGATCCGCGCCATCGGTAGCCCAAGTGACGGCCCCCGACATGGGTCGGATGGAGGGGGACGCGGCCGAGGGGTCCTCGGACGTTGCGACGGTGGTAGAGAGGACCGGCCAGGAATCGTCCTTGGCCCTAACATCGGGGGGCAGCCATTCGCCTGCGTGGGGCAAGCCCCTACTCCGGTGGGTGAATCCACAGGACTCGACATCAACACTCTTCTCCCTCGACGATGCCACTGAGAGCATGGAGCGAGAGAGTCTTGACGAGGGGATTACGGCCGTGCTATCAGCCTTGGACGATGCTAGGGACGCCCTGCGCAAAGTCGTCATTCCCACTAGCTGGGTATTCACTTGACCTTGCCTCTCACATTCTTCTTTCTTCATGTATTTTTGTGTTATGACATTTACCTTTTTTTAGTCCCTTATCGCTCACAGCCGGGAGAAATCTCGGTTCCTTCACGAGCAGAAGGAGAACTAGGACCGCCTCGTTGAAGAGGCTTGACAGCGCAAGGAGGTGTCAACCCAGCTTGCTGCCACCCAACAGAGGGTGGCCGAGCTGACTCCCCTGGCCGAGGAGGTAGCCAGTCTCCGGCTTTGGGAGGCCGAGGCCCGTCAGCATGAGGAGGAAACCAAGAAGGTGTTCGAGGCCTATCGGTGAGGGTGTGGCAAGATGAGGAGGAGGCTGCCAAAGTCAGGAGGGAGTGGGACCAGCTGCTCCAGAGGGATGCTGAGACCCGCCAGCATATCCTCGACCTCCTAGCCGAGGCTGAGAAGGAGTGGGACCTGAAGCTAGTTGCCGAGGAGAAGTTCGCAACCTTGGAGCTGAGGGCGAATTAGGATGCCGAGGCGGTCGCCCGGCTGCATAAGGAGCGAGACAAGCTGCTCCAAACCGTGGGGAGGCTTCGCTCGAAGCATGGCGTGGCCCACGAGGAGGGCGACCAGGCCATTCAAGAGTGCGATGAGGCATAGCAGAGGATCGGCTCCGTCTAGGTTGAGTTTGGAAACGCAACAACCCGGAGGATGGAGGCCGAGGGCGTCTCTACCGGGCTGGCCATGGACCTCGCCAAGGCAAGGAGTAACCTTCAGGCGAAGAGCGACGAGCTTGGTATCCTGAAGGCCGCCCTCAGAGTGGTCTACGATGACCTGCAGGTGGTGAGGTTGGAGGGGACCAGCTCCCTCGTGGCCCGTGCCGTTGATATCACGGCACGGGTGCGCCAGCTTGAGAGGGACGCTCTTCACTCCTGAGTCACCCAAGGCTTCGCCATCGCCCGCTCTCATTACCCAGACATCATTGACTTAGAGACAATGAGCCTCGGCTTCACGCCTGGCTATGAAGCCTCTGAGCTAGATGAGATAGAGATGGCGGTGGCTCCTCTTGCGCAGAACCTGGCGGACAAAGTTGAAGATATAGTTCTCCCTCAGAGGGGATAGTTAGTCAAATAGGTTGGATGAGCATTATTGTAATCTGTGGACAAGTACCGACCCTTTTGTATCTTAAAAACAAATTCATAATTTCATTTTGTTTGATTGAACTTGCTTTCTTCCGTTTTTGTATGTGAAAAATGGGCTCACGTATCCTGACCCTTTCATTCATTAAGACCGTAGGGCCCGAGGTGTAAGAGGGAAACTTTGATCACGCTGGTGAGCAAGGACACTATAGCCGCCGAGGCGTAAGTTTTTTGCAGTCCAACCAGGCATGCTTAGTTATTCGTTTTCACAAACCTTGCCAGTTAAACTTAACGTGAGGAAGAGGTCTGATGCGACGTCTGTTTAAAAAAGGGTGTATTTATACCCTTATCAGCCCTCGAGTGAGATCCGACCCTTTGCCGTTGTAGGGGTCGAATGTCACTGAAGATCGAGGAAAGGATAGCAAAACTAGTAGGAGAAAGCATGTCTTGTATTCGCACGTACCCCCGCCCTAGGATCTTAGCTATCGTTCTGCGACTGTGCGTTCGGTCTCCTTGTTAGTCCAACTTTCCTTGAGCCCCTGCATGTAGCGGGGATTCGGTCAAGGGTTGGCTCATTTTTGTGATTGTTGCCCCATCCACGATTTCTACAACCGGAGGGGTTGAATTAACGTCACTTGCCTCGATGACGTGCTCGATGAGCTCGCTAACGGGCATGTTCGAATGGAATCCGGTTCCATTGCTTGTGACGGGGTCGACAAAGCCCTGATGTGGCATTCCAATCCTCCTTAACCTGCCTTCCAACAGATTCCCCCTTAATGGAGATTCTATGGGCTCGGCTAGAGGCTAGGATCGAACGAGAAGGTTGAGATGACCTTGTCCGCTTCTAGGCAGGATGGGCAAAGGCCGCTGGGGCTCATCTGCGTTTTCCCCCATGGCTCTTTGTTCAACGCGAGGCGGCCTCAGGCCCTCCGCGAGTCGGCCTTCGAACCTCGGTCTCTCGATCTAGGATCGGGTGGCTCGAGCCCCCAAGCCCCATGGGGTTCGGTAGGGGTCGGCCGTGTTTCATGTGTCACCTCGTCCTCGGTTTCCACAATTGGAGGGGCTAAGCTAACGACACTTGCCTTGATGGCTCGAGTGTCATGCTCGGTGAGCTCACTAACGGGCATGTTCGAGTGGAATCCGGGTCCATCATCCGCTGATGGGGTCAGCAGAGCCCTCATGTGGCATTCCACTACTTCGTAACCCGCCTCCCGGTAGATGCTTGAGCCGTTCGATAGGCTCGGGTGGCTCGTTGGCCTCTCCTCGATGGAGATTATGTGGGCTTGTCTCAAGGTTAGAATTGAACAAGAAAGGTCGAGATGTCCCTATCCACTTCTGAGTGGGGTCGGGCAAGGCCGCTGGGGCTCATCTTGATTTTTCTCCCCTAGCTCTGTTTGACGCGAGGCGGCCTCGAGCCCTTCGTGGGCCGGCCTTCGAACCTCGGTCAGTTGCTGCTCATATCGAATGAGGCGACTACCGCTTCATGATGCGATGCGAAGTGTTGTGATGCGGCAATTGCATATGCGATGCTTGAATGTATGGGATGAATGTTTGAATGAATGAATGTATGAATGAAAATGGATGAATGAATGACCATATAAAGAAAAAGTGGGGGTCGGTAATGTTACCTCGATGGCATGAGTGACGAGTTCTAGGAGCTCTTACGGATATGTCCGTGCGGGGTCTAGGTACGATGTTCATGACGGGGTCGGTGTAACCTGCATGAGCATCCTAGTCTTCTGTATCTGTCTCTCGGCAGTGGCCTGAGCCGTTTGATTGACTTGGGCGACCCGATAGCCTCTCCTCGATGGAGATTCCACAGGTAAGCCCCTCCAAACCCTTCCTGAGAAGGTGGAGGCTAAAGTTTGGAGTGCGGAGACAAAAAAAACTCTGATCACGCTGGTGAGCAAAAATGCCATAGTTGCTGGGGCGTAGGGTCCTAGCGGTCCGACCAGGTTTACTCAAAGTTTGCGCCAGCACACTGTGCCTCCAGTTTTTAAACATAAGGAGCGACCGGGCAAAGAGAATGTCTAGAGATGTCCAACCCCCTACCGTTGCTGGATTCGGAGGCTCGGTAGCAAAATTAATACGTAAAGTAAGGGTGCTTGTCTCTCGGCGGCGATTTTAAGCCGTTCGATCAACCTAGGCACCGGTTTTACCTCGATGGTAAGAGTGATGGGTTTAGAAAGCCTCCACTGGATATGAGTGTGATCCTGTCTGCTCCTTACCCGTTTCTCATCAGTGGCCAAGCCGTTCGATCGATTTGTGCTACCTATTGAGACAAGATTTTCCTGCGGAAATAGAGGATGGGAACATGCCGCGCAAGAATTTAGTTAGGCAGATAAGCCAAGCGACGAACTTGTGCAAAAATGAACAAGCTCTCAAATTTTGTTATAGTAAACAACTTTTTAGCTCTTCCCCCTTTTTGTAAAAAAGGTTTAGTACATTCCGACCCTTTCCATAGTTAAGGTCATAAAAGCTCGGATTGCGGGTGAGCCAACTCTGATCATGCTGGTGAGCCAAGGCGCCTTAGCCGCTGGGGCGTAGGTTTCTCATAGTCTGATCAGTTATACTCAGAGCTTGTTCCCAAAAACCTAGCTCGTAGGCATTAACATGAGAAAAAGAGGTAGGCACAGAGAATGTTTACAGGATGAATGTGCTCACATTAGCCCCTGAGTGAGGCCTGACCCCCTACTATTGCAGGGGTCAAATGTCACGAAAGATTGGGGGATTTTGATAACAAAACTAATAAGAGAAAGTATGCGTTTATTTAGGGGTAAAAGCGACGTAGCTGCTCGATGTTCTAGGCATTGGTGAAGACTTCACCGTCGCTGGTCTTGAGCATGTAAGCGCCTAGACGGAGCACCTCTGCAACTACGTATGGTCCCTCCCACAGCGGGGAGAGCTTGTGGTGGTCCTTGTTGCCCTGGACGAGGCGGAGGACCAGGTCTCCGATGTTGAAGGCCCGACCCCGTACTCGATGGCTGTGGTATCGTCGTAACGCCTGCTGGTACTTGGTCGAGCAGAGGAGGGCGACATTGTGTGCTTCGTCCATCTGATCCATGGCATCCTAGAGGGATGCCTTGGCTCCCTGCTCATCGTATGCCCTGATCCTTGGCTCCATAGTCAAGGTCGGTTGGGTGGACGGCCTTGGAACCGTAGACCATGAAGACGGGCGTGTAGTCGGTGGCTCGATTGGGAGTTTTCCTTAGGCTCTAGAGTACCACAGGGAGCTTGGCGACCCATCGTGCGCTGAACTTCTTCAACCGGTTGAAGATCCTAGGTTTGAGGCCCTGTAGGACCATGCCGTTTGCGCGCTCAACCTGCCCGTTCATTCGGGGGTGCGCGACGGCGGCCCAATCGACCCGAATGTGGTATTCATCACAGAATCAGAGGAACTTCTTGCCGGTGAACTACATGCCATTATCTGTGATAATGGAGTTCGAGACTCCAAAGCGATGGACGATGTCGAGGAAGAACAGCACGGCTTGCTCAGATTTGATCGTGGAGATTGGCCGAGCTTCTATCTATTTTGTAAACTTGTCTACGCTGACAAGCAAGTGGGTGTAACCTCCGGGCGCCCTCTTGAGAGGTTCGACCAGATCGAGCCCCAGACCACGAACGACCACGTGATGGGGATCGTCTGGAGCGCTTGGGCCAGGAGATGAGTTTGTCGAGCATAGTACCGACACCCTTCGCAGGTGCGCACGATCTGCTCGGCGTCGGCTACTGTAGTGGGCCAGTAGAAGCCCTGCCGGAACGTGTTTCTGACTAGGGTTCTAATCACGGTGTGGTGACCGCAGACCCCACCGTAGATATTGCTTGGCAAGCGCTTCCTCTGTTTGATGGGGATGCAGCGCTACAGGATCCCGGTGTGACTCCGCTTGTAGAGTTTGCCCTCCACAAGGACGAAGGACTTGGCGCGGTGTGTGAGCCATTGAGCCTCCATCTTGTCCGTCGGTAGCGCATCATGGAGGAGGTAGTTGAGGTAGAGCATCCTCCAGTCGACCAGAGGGTTGGGCTCTGTCGCTGGGTCCTGTTCGAGCTCCATGACTTCAGGGCCGAATGGAGCCAATGGTTGGTTAGCCCCCAAACCTAGATTGGACAGACCGTCACTGCCTTGTTCTAACCCCTCATAGTGAACCAAGGGCTTGTGTTGGTCACTAGTGAAGACACTTGTTGGCACCAACTCTCTGCTAGACGCCACCTTCGCAAGCGCGTTGGCCGCCTCGTTGAGACGCCTCGAGATGTGATTGAGCTCGAGGCCGTTGAACTTGTCCTCCAGCCAACGGACCTCTCGGCAGTATATGGCCATCTTGGCATCGTGGCAGCTTAACTTCTTCATGACGTGGTCGATGACCAGCTAGGAGTCTCCCCAAACGTTGAGGCATCGGATGCCCAACTCGATGGCAATGCGTAGGCCGTTAATGAGCGCCTCATATTCAGCCACATTGTTGGAGGAGGGGAAATGGAGACAAACCATGTACCTCATGCATACCCCAAGGGATGACACGAAGACTAGCCCCACGCCGGCGCCCTTCTTCATCGGTGATCCATTGAAGTACATCGCCCAGTACTCTTGATCGACGGCCGTTGGTGGTATTTGGACCTCAGTCCATTCCACGACGAAATCAGCCAACACCTGGGAGTTGATAGCCGTTCGGGAGGTATACGAAATTCCCTGATCCATCAGCTCGAGTGCCCACTTCGCGGTTCTTCCCGTGGCATCCTAGTTTTGGACGACCTCACCGAGGAGAAGGACATCACGGCTGTCACTAGATTTGACTTGAAGTAGTGGCGTAGCTTCCTCTTGGCGATGAGGACGACATAGAGGAGCTTCTGGATTTGGGGGTAGTGGATCTTAGAATCAGATAGGACCTCGCTAACAAAGTACACTAGGCGCTGTACTTTGAGGGCGTGCCCCTCTTCTTCTCGCTCCACTACCAGGACGGCACTGACCACTTGCGTGGTGGCCACTATGTAGAGCAGAAGGGGTTCTCCATCGGTAGGAGGAACCAGGATCAAGGCCTTCGTTAGAAGCTGTTTGACCGTGTCAAGTGCCTCCTAAGCCTCGGATGTCCATTCAAAGTGGTCGGCCTTCTTCAGAAGTCGATAAAGGGGGAGCCCATTACCGAGGCGCAAGATGAAGCGGCTGAGCACGGCGAGGCACCCTATAACTCGATGTAGCCCCTTTATGTTCTGAATTGGGCCCATCCTCGTGATGGCTACGATTTTCTCCAGGTTGGCTTCTATGCCTCGCTCGGAGACGATGAAACCGAGCAACATACCCCTCGGGACCCCAAAAATGCACTTCTCGGGATTGAGCTTGATACCGTTTGTTCGGAGTTTTGCGAAGGTCTGCTCAAGATCAGCCACAAGGTGGTCAGCCCATTTGGATTTTTGACCACGATGTCATCAACGTAGGGCTCAATGGTCCACCTGATGAGGTTCCCAAGACACTTGAGCATGCAACGTTGGTACATAGCCCCAGCGTTCTTCAGACTGAATGACATTGTGACGTAGCAGAACGATCCAAAGGGGGTGATGCAAGATGTCGCGAGCTGGTCGGACTCTTTTATCACAATTTGATGGTACCTGGAGTATGCATCAAGGAAGCAGAGGGTTTCGCACCCCGAGGTAGAGTCGACTATCTGGTCTATGTGTTGCAAAGGAAATGGATCCTTTGGGCATGCCTTGTTGAGACCCGTGTAGTCAACACACATCCTCCATTTCCCACTTTTCTTTCGTACAAGAATGGGATTGGCTAACCACTCTGGGAGGTGCACTTCCTTGATGAATCTGGCCGCCAAAAGCTTTGTGATCTCCTCACCGATGGTCCTGCGTTTCTCCTCGTTGAAGCGATGTAGGTGTTGTTTCACCGTCTTGGAGCCTAGGTGGGTTTTCAAGGTGTGCTCGATGACTTCCCTCGGAATGCCTGGCATGTCTGAGGGTTTCCACGCAAAGATGTCTCTGTTGGCGCGGAGGAAGCTGACGAGCGTGCTTTTCTATTCGGAGGAAAGCATGGTACCAATGCGCACCATTTTGCCCTTGATGCTCCCGAGGTCTATGAGGACCTCCTTAGAGCCTTACGCTAGCTCAAAGGACCCGGTCGACTGCTTGGGGTTGGGTGCCTCTTTGGCAACCTCTTTCCTGAGGGTCGCGAGCTCTCCGGAGGCGATGATCGATGCGGCGTGATTACAGCACTTGACTTTGCACTCATAGGCGCGCCGAAAGGAGGTGCCGACGGTGATGACCCCACTTGGGCCTGGCATCTTCAGCTTGAGGTAGGTGTAGTTGGCGACGGCCATGAACTTCACGTAGAATGGTTGTCCCAGGATGGCGTGGTAAGTTCCGTGGAACCCAACCACCTCAAAGGTGAGGGTCTCTGTCCTGTAGTTGGACGGACCCCCGAAGGTGATGGGTAGATCGATCTGCCCAAGCGGCATGGCCAGCTTTCTAGACACGATGCCATGGAAAGGTGCTCTTGTAGGCTGGATGCGTGCTCGATCGATGCCCATAGTATCGAGCATCTCGGCGTACATGATGTTGAGGCCGCTCCCTCCATCCATCAGTACCTTGGTGGGCCACTTCATGCCGACAATCGGGTTGACCATGAGCGGGTATCTCCTTGGCTACGGGACGCTCTCCAGGTGGTTGGTTTGATCGAAGGTTATAGCAGACTCTGGCCACCGGACGAAGGTAGGTGTGGCTGGTTCGGTCGTATAGACCTTGCGGCGCGCGACCTTCTGGTGGCGCTTGGAGTCATAGGCCACCGACCCTCTGAAGATCATGAGGCAGCCATCCGGCATTGCGAAGCCACCATCCTTTCCCTCAGCGTCATCTGTGGTAGGGTCGAGGTCCTTCCCGTGCTCCCCTTTGTTGGAGCCTCTAGATAAGAATCGCTCCATGAGGCCGCAGTCCTTATACAGATGCTTGATGGGGAAGGCATAGTTCGGGCATGGCCCCTAGAGTAGTTTTTTGAAATGGTTTGAAGTGCCCTTCGCGGGCTTCCGACCACCCCTATGGTCAGCGGTGGCCACGAGCGAGCCCTCATGCCATTGCTTTTTCTTCTTTTTGGCAGGATGATTGGAGGCGCCTTCGTCGGCGTCCTCATCCCATCTTGCCTTACCATTGAGGCGATCGAAGATTGCTCCGACCGCTTCTTCACTTGAGGTGTGGCTGGTGACGATGTCAAGGAGTTCCTTGGTGGTTCATGGGCCCTTACATCCTAGCTTGTGAACCAGGGACTCGCAGGTGGTCCCAGATAGGAAAGCTCCTATAATGTCAGCGTCGGCGACGTTAGGTAGCTCGTTGCATTGCTAGGAGAAGCGCCGGATGTACCCACGGAGGGTTTCTTCGGCCTTATGTCGGTAGTTCTTGAGGTCCCATGGGTTCCTAGGGCGCTTGTATGTGCCCTGGAAGTTCCCCACGAAGATCTCCTTCAATACCGCCTAACTATGGTTTCTGTTGGACGGAAGGTGCTTCAACCATGTTCGTGCCGAATCGGCCAAGAACAATGGAATGTTGCGAATAATGAAATGGTCATTATATGCACCACCGGCTTGGCAGGCAAGCTGATAATCCTCGAGCCATAGTCCGAGGTTCATCTCCCTGGAGTACTTCGGGATGTTGTTTGGTGGATGGTACCTTGGTGGGAAGGCATCGTTGAGGATGTGTCGGCCGAAGGCCTGAGGCCCCTGCAGGCCGGGGCTCGGGCTTCGGTCCTCGCTGCTGTCATAGCGTCTGCCCCGATGAGGGTGATAGCCATGGCCAGCTCCCTCTCTTGGGTCATCATAGGTACGCCAACGGGCGTCGAGGGTGTCGCGTGCGTCATGGTTGTGGCCGAGACGTTGACGCACTGGGACCGCGGTGCGCTGCCTACCGCCTTGTGGCGCCTGGTGGACCGACACGTTCCTATCGAGGTGCTCTGAGATCCTGCACTGGCTGGTGTCGAGCTCGTGTCACCGAGATAATGAGCTCTCGGCCTACTATGCCGCCGCACGCTCGAGCATCGTGCGAATCTCATGGTGGGCCCGACGATCCTTAGGCGTCGTAGCCTCTAGAAGACCACGGAGCAAGGCCGCAGCAGCGGCGATGTTCTGGCTCACCCGGATGAAGCAAGGGAGGTTTTCATCGTCCATGATGATCCTCCGATTCACGTCGCGGGCCATGGCGCGTGCGCGCCTGCTGTCTCCATGGCGCTCGATCTCCCGATCGAGCTCCGCGCATTACTGCTCGAGCTAGAGTCACGCTTCCCCAATTTCTCGGTGTCGGGTTTTCAGCTGCTCCACCCGCATGCGAGGTGGGGCCGCTGCCTCCCCCTCACCCTCATCATCGAGGTCATTCGCCAGGGTAGCCTCCTCCTCAAGGATGCTTTCGACGTGTCCCATAGGGGTACCTATCATGAAGCATTCACTAGAGGGGTGATGGCGTCCCCTGCTGGAGTCAGAGCCAGAGGGCGACTCTAGCTCCTCTACAAGGAGGTCGTGGAAAGATTCCATGACATGTTCGATCACCCCCATGAACTCGTCGTTCATGGGGGATGGGATCATGCGCTGCGCCACAAGGTGGCCAACGGTCTCTACGGTGTTACAGAGACTGAACGGGAGCACTATCAGGATGCTCTGGACGAGGTGTTCCAGGGAGAACGGCTCTTCCCCGGTAAGCTATGCGAAAAAGGAGGTGAGGTGGCACAGGTCCTCCCTGGATGCTTGGGGCCCCAGGAAGACGCTGAGCCGATGCTCCAAACTTTCATAGTTGAAGTCGAGGAGCTGGCCGCTTCCGGGGGCACGGGCCCCTAGCGTATGCAGCCATAGCTCCTCAAGCATCTCGGTGATCGCGTCGAGGCCGGTGGAGCAGAAGGGTTGAAAGACAACGGGCGCTCGCGCCAACTCTCCCTCCATCGTGACAATGAAGTCTAGGTCCCCAAAGCGCACGTGTGTGCACGGGACCTAGCTGTTGTCGTGACTAGCCATTCATGGCCTGATGTTAATGTCGGGACACGCAAAGCCCCCTACCTGGCGCGCCAACTGTCGGTGTTTCGAGTAAACACCAACGAGTAAATTTGTATTAT
>PUID01032624.1:18630-33153 GCA_002993905.1 Miscanthus sacchariflorus | reverse complement strand
TCGAAGTTTGCAGTGGGGTTACAAACGAGAAGGAGAAAGATGGGGGGTACGAGAGGTCCGGTCGGACTCCTACCGGAAGGGCCGAGAGTGACGGGAGCCTCGCTATGAGCTAGGTGAACTTGACTAATCTAATGGATCTGAATCAACTGGAGTGACTTGAATCTGTTTTTCTCCCTATTGGGAGAGAACGCATCCCCTTTTATAGATAAAGGGATGGCTTTTACAAGTGAGAGGGAGAGGATACGTATGTTTCTAAGTCTTGTTGCCCACGATGGCGGGTACAAGACGACTGTAGGCGCCCACAACACTGTTGATGTCACTGTTGAATGTCAGATGCATGTGGGAGGTTTTGTGTTATCTTCTTTGGGTGTGGTAGACGTCGGTGCCCGCCACACTGTTGATTCCTAGAGGCATGTGAGGAGTTTCACCATGTTCGCTCGGTACGGTAAATTTCGGTGCCCATAACACTGTCGATGCCCAGAGGTATGTGGGGGGCCTTACCGTATGGGAGTTAATGGCGCCCACAATACTATAGAGGGAAATATCGGCGCCTATAATATTATTTGTGTCAGGGCGGTTGTAGAGTATTGTTCCTGTAGGTGTGCAGGGTATGGTCCCTGGTATCGTGGTTTGACTTGTGCGCCTTGCCCTGCTTTTCTCCACATGTTTCCTGGTCCCTACAGAGCGGGCGTCCTCGGTCAGTTGGTCCCAGTCGGCTCTGATCGTGCCAGTCGGAGAAGAGCGGTGAGCAGGGGCTGGGCGTATCCCTGGTCGGAGAATGCAGGGTCAAAGTCGAAAGCGGTGCTTTTGGCCAGGCCTCTCGGTCGAAGAGGCCGTCCGGAGGCGGGCTGGAGATCGAAGCGAGCGCTCCGGTTGGAGAGGTAGGCCGGAGTCGGAAAACGGGCGCTGTTCCTCCTTGGCCTGGCCTTTCGGTCGGAGATTAGATTACTCCCCCGGCCTGTCGCTCAGGCATTTGGGCTAGCCCATGAGTTGCGTGCTATCTGCTCGGGCCGAGCCTTTGCGGGGAAGCTGGTCCACGAGAGACCCTGGGTTTATGAAACCGACACCTAGTTTTTCAACAGTGGCGCCCACCGTGTGTTGGCCAAGCAAAACTCACAATGGCAAGGAAGAGAGCAGCCTCCGCAACGGCATCAAGGTACCCTGCACCAAGGAGAAGACCAAGGCGTAGTGCCCGTAGCACCTACGCCACTAACGCCGAAGACCAAGCTACGGAAGAGCCAATCATCGAAGACCAGCCTCTAACTTCCGACGATCAGCAGGCCCCAGACCGAACTCCAAAGCAATAGCTTCAACAGTTGCAGGCTCGGCTTCAAGCCATGTAGCAAGAAAGAGACAAGGTCGCAGCGGCCTTCGTGGCACGTCAGCGAGCGATCCAAGCATCAGCTCAGGCAGCAGAAATCAGGCAACAGCTAGCCATCCTACTGGTAGAAATACAAAGTATGCAGCCTTCGCAACCTAGCTTCAACACATCTAATCAGCTTCATTCAGCAAACCAAAGTCAACCCAACCCCCCACCATGCACTACAGTTAAACCAGCCTTCGGCCTCCGTTGGTGGAAATGACACGGTCCTTGCCAAGTCTTTTGTCATTACAGCCGAAGGTGACGCACTAGCCTGGTACTCAATGCTAAAGCCAAGCTCCGTGTACTCATGGGAGGACCTCCACGACAAAATCGTAGCAAATTTCAAAGGATTCACAAGTGAATCTTTAACTTCAATGGATATGTTCCAATGCAAGCAAAACCAAGGAGAAGCACTGAAGGACTACTTCTAGAAGTTTGTACAAATGAAGGCAAAAGCACCAAATGTTCCAGAAGACGTCGCAATTGAGGCAGTAATCAAGGGCCTTCGCAGCCCACCTAGCAAGAGAAAAACCAAGGACCATCGAAGACCTCTATAGCGAATTCGAGAAGTACTGTAGATCTGACAATGACCTCCGCAGAAGAATAAAAGAACAAAACCAAAACAAACAGTTCCAAGGCAGCGCTAGAAACACCCAAAAAAGTAACAGAAGTCAAGGCCAATCTCAGATGCAACAAGGACAAAATCAGCAGGTCTTCAACATAGAGCAGCAAGGAAGTAGCCAGCAAGGGCAGCAACCAGCGAAGATAGGCTCAAGTAACCCGCACCAGAAGCAAGCCGAAGGCAGAGCAACAATCAAGGTAGAAATTGGAGCAGGAACCAAAACCAAAAATAGCGAAGACAATATTGTTTCTTTCATGGAGAAAACAAAGGGCACATCACCAGGGATTGCCTAGATGCCAAAGAGACTCAAGAAAGGATCAAAACAAGAACAAATCCAAAGCCTCCACCGCAGCAACCCACAAGGGAAGTAAACCATACCTTTGCTGCACCCCATCATCAGCAGTATTGCTTAGTATACCCAAGCATAAACTCCAATGAAATCCGCCCATCCACCCTGGCTGCCGCATATTACCCAAACTTTCTACATGCATGGCAACTAGGAACCCTGCAGCAAGGGCAAAATACTAGTCAAAGGGCAGAAGCGAACCTCACCTACATAAATCCCAGGCCTCCGCACATAACCTTTGTCGAAACCACTCGGCCACCACAAGTGCACGGTGGACAACTAGAGGCATTGCCTCCGCCTCCCCCAGTACAAACAATAGCACCCAAAAACAAGCCCAACCCAGAAAACCAACTAAACCCGCACACGCCTTTACCAACCATCGGCATAATATTGCCCATAGCCGGAGGCTCTTCAATGGAATTCTAGTCAAAGAAGCAGAAAAAAGATCACCTCAGACTTATCAACAACATAGCAGTCCAAGGCCATGTGCGTCACACAGACTGGTTGAGGACACCAATCACTTTTTTAGAACAGGACCTATAGCTAGAAAGTTACCCCCACACAGACGCCATGGTGATCAAAGCCAACATCGTAGGATGGGAAATTAGCAGGGTTCTTGTAGATTCCGAAAGCTCCGTAGATATCATCTTCATCAATGCCTTTGACCAGATGAAGCTGTCTAGGAATAAACTGCAGCCTTCGGACTCACCGCTGATAGGATTCACTGGAAGAAGAATTGGTGCACTAGGAAAAATATCCCTGCCAGTCTCTTTCGGAGGTCAAGAAAATGCAAGAACATAGTATATAACCTTCAACGTAGTAGGCCTCTACTACCCCTACAATGCCATCTTCGGAAGAGGGTTCGCTAACAAATTCAACGCAGCAATTCACATGGGTTATCTGTGCATGAAGATGCCAGCCCTGCATGGGATCATCATGGTGCAAGGAAGCCAAAAAGAAGCAAGGAACATAGAAAGAGCAATCTACAAATCTCAGCGCAACATCAGTTCTGTTGATACAACAAAATTCAATCAAATAGAGCCTTCGGACATGCCAAAAGGCAAAACAGACCTTAAAGACCAAGCCTAGAAGATGTCATCCTAGATAGAAAAGTCCTTATCAGAGGCAACTTGTCAAAAGAAAGAAGAAGCAGATCTACTAGAAACCATGGCTAAAAATAAAAATGTCTTCGCTTGGTCAGCCTCCGACTTGAAAGACGTCAGCAGAGACATTATACAGCATTCCCTTGATGTCAACCCTAACATAAAACCTAAAAACCAGTGACAAAGAAAGATGTCGGAGGATAGAATTCTGGCCTCAAAAGCCAAAGTTTAGAGATTATTGGATGCAAACGTAATAAGAGAGGTCAAGTATTCAGAATGGCTGGCGAACGTGGTCTTAGTACCAAAGAAAAATAGAAATATGAGAATGTGTATAGACTTCACAGATCTAAACAAAGCCTACAAGAAGGATCCATTCCCTCTGCCAAGAATAGACACCTCGGTCGATAAGGCAGCAGTGTGCAAACGCTTCTCACTTCTGGACTGCTTCTCCGGATACCAATAGATATGGATCAAAAAGGAGGAAGACAAGACAAGTTTCACACACCCTTCGGAACCTACTGTTACACAAGAATGCCCGAAGGACTGAAAAACACCAGCTCAACCTTCGCTAGAATGATGAAGGTAGTCCTTGGCCCACAGCTGTAGAAAAACATTATATCTTATGTTGATGACATCGCGGTAATGAGTAAGAATGAAACATACCACATTACAGATTTGTGGGAAACCTTCGCCAATCTCAGAGAAGCAGGATTAAAACTTAATCTAGAAAAGTGTGTCTTCAACATAACCAGAGGGAAGATGCTCGAGTACATCATAGGACCCGAAGGCATAAGAGCTAACCCAGACAAAACAAAGGCTATAGTATCCATGGTAGAACCATCAACCAAAAAGGAAGTTTAAAAACTTACAGGAAAAATAGCAGCACTGAACAGATTTATCTCAAAGTCAGCAGAGCGAAGTTTACCGTTCTTTAGAGCACTAAGGGGCGGAGCCAAAGTGGATTGGGGACCAGAATAGTCAAAGGCGTTTTAGCAGCTTAAAAACCATTTGGCCACTAAACTCCTAGTAATAGTACCAGAACCGGAGACCCCACTACTATTATATGTTGCAGCCTCCGACCATGCAGTCGGCGGGGTATTTGTCCAAGAAAGAAGCGAAGGATCGAAGGTCATCCAGCAGCCGGTTTACTACATCTCAAAAGCCTTGTCTGGAGCAAAGGTGAAATACATAGAAATAGAAGAAATAGCATACGCGGTGTTGATTTCCTCAAGGAAGTTGAAACACTATTTCCAAGCACACGAAATCACAATACCATCTTCGCAACCACTGGGGGACATTCTTGCCAACAAAGAGGTCTCTAGAAGAATCAGGAAATGGGCAACAGAGTTATCTCAATATGAGCTCAACTACGTATCAAGAACAACAATCAAATCAGAAGCACTAGCAGATTGTATGGCAGATTGGACACCTTCAGCACAGCAAGATCCACAGCCTCAATCCTAAGTCTGGACACTTTACACCGATGAAGCTTGGGGGCACTTAGGCGTTGGAGCCTCCGCCATTTTGATATCACCCACCGGCCTCCGCACAAAGTACGCAACAAGGTTAGACTTCAAAGCAACAAACAACATAGCAGAGTACGAAGGCTTGATACTAGGCCTCAACAAAGCAAAATCTCTTGGACCAAGAACGCTACTTGCAAAAATAGATTCACAGGTTGTAGTAGGACAAGTCAAAAAAGAGTACACAACAAGAGAGCCGAAGCTAGTCAAATACCTAAATACGGTAAGAGCACTCGAGCGGAGGGTCTAGGGATTCACTTTACAATTCATACCAAGGGCAGAGAACATAGAGGCAGACGAGTTGGAGAAGGCAGCAGCAAACAATCAAATCATTCTAGACGGAGCCTTTTACCAAGTACTGAGAGCACCGACAACACAGATAACACCGAAGGCATTCAAAATAGTCTTAGTTACCGAGTCAGAGGACTGGAGGCAGCTCATCATTGATTGCCTTGACCATGTGTATCACACAGAACATGAGGCAGCCACAACAAGAATGATAGCAAGAGCAAGAAGTTATGTATTGATAGATGGAACGCTGTACAAAAAGGGGTTGTCCAGCCATTGCTAAAATGCATAACCCAAGCCGAAGGCAGAGATCTCCTACAAGAAATTCACTCAAGAATATGTGGCTCAAACATTGGCCCAAGGGCACTATATGCGAAGGCCATCAGGTAAGGATTCTACTGGCCTACACACATCAAAGATGCAGAACAAATCGTAAAGACATGCCAAGCATGCCAAAGTACATCACCCCATCAATCAAAGCCTTCGGCACCAATGTAGATAATCCCGCCCACCTGGCCTCTGTAGAGATGGGGCATGGATCTAGTTGGACCGCTGCCACCATCACAAGGGGGGAACAAATTTGTAGTAGTAGCCATAGAATACTTCACAAGGTGGATTGAGGCCAAGCCACTCGCCAAAATCACATCAGAGACAGTAAAGAAGTTCTTCTAGTAGAATATAATTTGCAGATTCAAAGTACCAAGAACCCTAACAGTTGACAATGGGAAGCAATTCGACTCAGACAACTTCAAAGAATTCTACAAAAATATAGGGACCAAGGTTGCCTTCGCCTCAGTCTATCACCCAGAATCCAACGGAGCAGTGGAAAGAGCTAACAAAATAATATTCTCAGCAATAGCGAAGACTCTGTTCAACCTTCACAAAGGCAAATGGGCAGAGGAGTTGCTGAAGGTAGTATGGTCCCATAACACTATAGCTTCTAGAGCAACAGGATTCACGCCGTTCAAGCTCCTATATGGAGAAGAAGCTATGTTACCTGAAGAAGTCATGCATCAGAGCCTCCGCGTGATAAAACAAGCAATGGCCAAAGATGAAGAATACTCCAAAGAGACAATCGAAGGCACAAGATTGGAAGCCGTCAAAAATATTGCAAAATACCAAGAACAAACCAAAAAATAGAGAGATAGAAAAATAGTCAGGAAAAACATACAAGATGGAGACCTGGTACTCAGGAGAAGACCTAACGCTGAAAACATCGGAAAGCTCCAGCCAAAGTAGGAAGGACCTTACATGGCGAAGGCTGCCAGGAGGCCCGGGTTGTTCCACCTGGTCGACGACGAAGGTAGGACAACAACCCACACTTGGAACATCGACAACTTGCGTAGGTCTTACATCTAAAATGTAAAAAGGTGGCCTCCACGGAACTATAAGCAAAAGTCGCCAGCCATCTAGGTTTTGCATTTCTTTCTATTTACATTTCACGTAAAAGGGCCTGCACTCTTTTCCTCACAAAGGGGGCTCCTAGCGGAGGTGAGATTTTTAACGAGGCAAGTTTCGTGTAAAAACTTCTACAAATATAAAGAGGTATCCCCTGAAAAAGGAAAAAGAAAAAGTGAAGGTCGAAAGTGGCTAGCAACGGAGCCACAATATTCGACAAGCACACGTTACCACAAAGGACCCTCCAATACTTTAGGCGAAGACCCTAAAGCTTGGAACGACCTCCGCGGCTAAAAATTAGCATGCGACCTTGAGAAAAGCCCTGTCCATATTCAGGCATCAAGGGTGCATTCAGACAGCCGAAAAAGGCCAAAATCAACCCGACAAAGACCTACAGCATAGGCATTGGGAGAAGGCTCATCAGTAATAAGCCACAATCAAACAACCAAAAGTTAACAAGATAGTACAAAGGCAATAAAGAGAAGCAGATGCGCCAAGTACAAGGAAATCCTAACTTAAAAACATATCTAAGAAATAAATGATATCCAACCACCAAGATTTATTGAAAAAAGTACAAGTGCCACCCTATAAAACCCAACACCCCACCGTAGTAACCGCCTCGGTCAGTGCACCCTCACACCATCACCACCAGAAGAGCGCCAGGGGGAATCAAACCAAACCAAAAAGCACCACAAAAAATATCCAAGGAAATAAAAAATGGAAGCCGGAGTCTCCCCACGAACAAAAACGCCGGAGGCATCATGCGAAGACTCGTAAATCCAGCAGTTTGCATAATCCGGCGAAGGCCCCGATGAGAACAAACACATCATCCGCTTGATATGGCAAGGCCTTCACAGCAACCAAGACAACTCAAACCGGGAGGCAGCCAGTCAGTATCAGAGGTTGCGGGAGGGCATCGCACGAAGGCTAGTAATATCCCCCCACAACCGAAGGCACCATCTGGCGCAACCCGGCTTCAACCATGTTTGATGGGAGCGCAGCTGCTTCAGCAAGACCGAAGACCGAAGATAGGAAATCTAGGCGCAAGCGGGTGCACTATACAAGAAATACTTCCTCAGCTTCTGTTGCTTGCTCAATTTGCACCGTGGCCTCTTGAGAAGCTGCAAGAATTCACATCAGTGCTCCCAACGAATACTCAAATTGTGTCAAAGCCTTCACAACATCAACAAGATCAAAGACGAGCGCCTCAGTTCCTCCGCTACAACGCGTAGACTCGTACTCAACGTCAACCAGAGAAGAGAGAAGTGGAGGCAAGGAAAGAGAGTAGGAAACATCCAAAATAAAAGATGTAATTAGGCTACTCAATGAAATAAAGCAATTAATCATCTCAAAACTTAGCTTTATTTAAAGAAGTACATTACAAGCGCAAAAGCGCATTACAAAAAACACAACAATAAAAACACTAATACACCAAAGAAGCAAAAGCTTTACAAGAGCCGCGAAGACTGCCCAACCAAAGAAAACAAACCCTAAGCTAAGTTGGAGGCCACGGCCCTCGCCAAGCAAGAGAACGAGTAAATTCCGCACGCTCATCGTCCAGATCATGCATTACAAAATCAAAAATATCCCGGACGGAAGCGCGAGAGAAGGTATCACGCCAGTATCCCCACAACTCTCCGCTGATATAAACACCATCTTGCATCATAGTTAAAGGAAAAATGTCTTGCGCAGGCCCTTGAGGGGTAACCTGCGTAGATCAAATTTACATCAAGATACAAAAACGCAAAGAAGCTTGCGAAGGCCCACTATACATTAAACCCAAGATAAAAAAACCTAAAAACTACACCTTCGGTGCCGTAGGTACAGAGGCAGCCTCTCCAGCCCTCAGAGCATCGGCGGCCGCAGCAGGGGACCTTTGGCCCAGCGCCCCACTAGTCTTCGATGTCTGCCCTTCTGCGGCATGTTCCGCCCCAACCTTCTGTAAGTCCTGCTTAAAACACGCCGAAGGTAAATAAAAATACATGAAAGACAAAACAGAATAGAAAATTAAGAGCATCACTAACCGCCATCGGCACGGCCAAACTTGAGCCAAAAATACTTCATGAAGTTCCTAACTGGCTTTGAGACCTCTCCCGCGATCTCCCCAAGCTTCGAAGGCCCTTCAAACTCCCTCCGACTTCTTAGCTCAGCAAAATGAGCGCAGCCTAACTTCCCGAGTGTCTTCCATAAATTTGAGGCACAGGAAAGTGCGCCAAAGTCCATGGCGCCTCTAACAAAATCGGGTAGTTTGGTGATGTTGTCCTTAAACCAGGTGAAGATGCCTAGGGCGGAGGCGTCGGCAGGCAATGGCGAAGTCGCACCACCGAAGCCACCCAAACCTGCCCGGTACAAAGTCATCACGATGCCGGCATCACGCGCCTCCTCCAAGCGCTTCTGCAATAGTTCAACTTGTGGGCTTGAAGATCTCTCTGCATCAATTTCCTTATGAAGTCCTTCATTGGCATCAACGACTTTTTGAAGCCGGGCAAGGGCGATCTCCCCAGCGGCCTTCGAGCCGGCAACATCTTTCTCCAAAGCCTCTACCTGCGCCTTCAAGTCATCGACAGTTTGACGAGCAATGTGGAGGCCCTCCACTTCCAAGGAAAGCTTCTTCTTTTCATCGTCTACCCTATCCAATTCCTTTTGGAGGGCCTTGATAGCTTCGTCTCTCTTGATGACCTCCAAGCCACACGTTCCTTAAGGATCTCCGACATGTGATGACCCTAAAAGGTAATCAATCAGCAAAACAAGAAAACCAAAGAATAAAAGGGCGAAGACATAAAAGCTAGTACACCAACCATGCAGTTATGCTCCAGGTTATAGCGCAAAAGCTTGTGGAAGTCCACCTTCTTAAAATGCTGGCGAGCACGATGTAGCGAAAAAACAGAACATAAGAAAGAAGTAAGGCAAAACAAACAAGGAAAATATACACAAAAATGCAACCTCCTATCTCGTTGTAAAGAGCGTGCAAGGCCTCCGCCCACCCACTTAATGTATCCGCAGAACCTCCACCTATAGCGAAAAGCAAATGTCACACACAAAATTTACAACAAAAACTAAACATAAAAGCACAAACAAGTCAAAACCTCTGGCTACGGGGGCCGCGTCCACCGAAGGATCGGCTCCAGCCTGTAGGGAGGCCTTCGGAGGAGCATGCAGCCCCACACGAGCAAGGTCCACCCCAACCAGAGCGGGTTTGTCCCCCGGGATGGGCGTCTCCATCTCCATAGTTAGACCAGCTAGCAAGCAAAGGCAAGGAATGTCAGACAAACACAAAAACAATGCACAACAAACCCCTAGAAAACAATTACCTAGATGCAAGGCTTCAGCAACAAGGACAGATGTCCCAGCACCCATACCTCATGGAGGGGTCGATGCAGCCTCGCCCCTAGGGCAAAGCAGAAGATGGTCGTTCTTCGGACTCGGCCTCTGATTCCTCTAGATGCTAGGCCTTCGCAGAACGGCCAGCCTTCTCAGAAGTCTCCTCGCTGGCAGAAGCGAAGGCAGAACCAGCCCCTACGGCATCGTCCTCGTATTCAAATGAGTCATCCCCGAGGATGCAGGGAAACGGGTTCACTATGAGCGCCTCTGCCCTAGGAACTACAGTCGCCTTGACAGACAAACCCATCAGGTCTTCGTCCGGGCGGCTGGTAGAAACTTGAGGCTGGCTAGCATCACCAGCGCCTTGAGTACTCTCGGCTACTTCCTCAGCTGAGTCTGTGTCAATCTTCGCCACCTTCCTCTTCCCGGCGATAGCCTTCGGGACATCACTTTCCTTTCTCTTCTTCGATTCGGCCCGCACCGTAGCAACAGGGTCCGCTGTGGACCAAGAAGCCTTCACGGCCTTATCCTCCGCTGACTTCAGTATCTTCTCGGGGACCTTACGATCCCCGCATTTTACCTTCATCTCTTCAAAAACTCGGTTCAACCGGGGCATGGTACCACCGATGGTGCCCCGGGACAAGTATTCCCTCTCAGAGATCTCCCCAAGAATCTTTGAGGTCGATCGTTCCACTTCATTAACGAACTCTTCGTCCGTCTCGTCCTCCGTGTGGGTGAGATAGAAGCAGGGGCAAAACTCCCCCTCCGCACTACCAAAGACTGGCAACTTCATCCTAACCAAGGTCATTCGAGGGCTATGCTTCCCCAAGGGCCAGAAGTTAGAAACTACCATCTCTTCGATGAGATCCCGTCCTTCGGAAAAATGGCATGCCTTCCCAAAAGCTGCATCGCACGCAGCTCTCTCCGCATCGACCTCTGAAGGTAGCCGTACGTGAGTCGAAGGCTTCATCTCCCCCATGGTCAAAGCAAAAGGGTACTTCTTGACCTTTGGCCCAGTCTTCGGAACAACACCGGGGGTCTTCACGTAGAACCAGTACCAAGACCAGTCCTTCTCCCACTTGTTCTTCTGAGCAAACGATATCTCCAAACCACCTTCTTTTTGCGCCCTCTTCACCATGAATGCACAACTGGCGAACTGATACTCCACCTCCACACCGTTGACCTTCGCCTTCTTGGGCTGACGTTGAAGCTCATGGTATGCATAGAAGGTATCCAGGTCCAGAGGAGCACCATACGTCTCGCAAGCATAACAAAACTTGCTCAACGTCAAGATGTCGTTGGGCGTCAGATGGTGGAGCTGCACCTTGAATATCTCCAAGACCAACCAAAGGAAATAAATCGAAGGGATCAGAAGACCACAAGCAAAAAATCCTTGAAGACGACGGCCTCATCAACCTCTGACCGAGGAACTGTCTCACCACGTGGGAGACGACCTTTCCCGTCCAGAAAACAGCCCTCCTCCTCCAGCGACCTTATTGCTCTCGCAGTCATAAGGGTAGGTCCGAAATCCCAAGACTTCATCATCTGAACCTTCGATTTCCTGGCTGGAGAAATGGGAACCAAGTCTCCGACAGAAGCCTCAATGCTTTCCAGACCGTCTTGAGCCTCCGCCGAAACAGACATGCACTCTACCTCCGCAACCAACCCTCTGACCTCACGCCAAGCAAGCGGGAATAAGGACCGCTAAAGCTGGGCCAACGGAGGTCAGAACTAGAAGGTGAAGCCACTTCTGAAGGAGGCGCAAGACCAAAGAAGCAGCAGGGCAAGCAAAAATCCTAAGTCCTAAGCCACCAAAGCGAAGACAACACAACAAAGGCAGCCGTGGCTTGGAAGAACTACAGCAATGAAAACGACGGCTCGGGGGCTTGATGGGGGCCTCCTCACCGCCCCCCTTTATATAGGCCGCAAGGGGACGCTTCAGATTCCGAGCGCCAACGGTCATGACTGTTCCCCAACAGTCGCGGCCGTTCGAACAAGCACCGATCAGCAAACCACCACAACCAACCAGGAAGCGACACGTCGCCCCCCAACGGTCTGATACGTGCGGCCCAGGGGGGAAGGAAGCCTCCACCACCCCGTATCAGTGTCACGTTTGAGGCTCACGGCCCACTCGCACCGAACTGTGTCCTCAAGGGGGGAACTATTGGGACACCAATACACGGAATCTCACAGTTACAACCTACGCCATCCTTCCCCCTCAAACATCCCTAGAGTCCTAGGGTGTGATTTCTATGCCGTGGCTGGTGTCATACCCATGGGAGAACGGTGTATGTTGTAGCCATGAGAAGTAGTTGCCATTCAGGCTCAGTGGTTCACTCTAAGCCTGGGTTTAGCAACGATGACTCTTTGGCTTCACAATCACCTCTTTTCACACCTATCTGCTCAGGAGCCTGCAGTTTCCCTCCCCTATTCTTTGTACAATCATACTACCATAATTATGTCACAGATTGAGAACTTTGAATTCTAAACTAGCATCCAAAGTTTAGTAATGATGTCACAGATTCAGAATTTTTACACAGTGATCAGATGAGGAAAATAATGAGGTTGCCCTCTGCTCCTCTCCCTCTCTGCATGTCGACCTTATAAAGGTGAATTGCCCTAGTCCTTTGTGTTTGTTGTGGTTCTTGTATGAAAATTAATTGCACTAGACAATGGCACCACCCTGATTTGTGAATTACCCTTTTATTTAATAAAAAAATTGTTCATATGCCTACTATCTGAAGTATTAGCTCTATTAGTTTCAGCACTTCATCTGAAGTAGTTCCTTTACTGTCACGAAGTGCCAATGCTCCCAGTAGTTGGCCCTGCCCCCTTTATATACGGGTACAAAAATGCTTAAAAACATATTTGATAAAATTCTTGGAAGCCTTTTTTTTTTTTGAAGAAACTGGAGGGTCCTGAGACTCTACAGTAATTCATTTCAGAAATAAAAGTTAATACAAACAAACAAGTAGGAGAGAGCTGAGGGGGAAGGAGAAAGAGACCTAGGGAACAAAGAAGGAAAGAAAAAAGAGAAGAAGGCAGAGAACCCAGTCTTTACAAATCAAGTGATACTGTTTATCCATTCCTGAAGTCTTGGGTAGTAGCTTCTTTTGGCGTGATAAGATAGTGCGCCCATTGCTGATAAGAAGATGAACCTGCAACTTTGGACCGAGGCAGCCTCCTGCTTGAAGATCTTGTTGTTCCTCAGGCTCTCCAGATGGCCCAGCATAAAAGCATTATGATCTCCATGAAAAAGGGTCGATTGATTTGTGACCTCAGGCTCTCCAAGTTAGAAGACGAGCTCCGGCTAGTGCTGATCCTCAAGTGAATGGATTCCCAGCACGCTTGAGCAAAGGGGCAGCTGATGAATAGGTGTTCCACAGTTTCCTCTGCCTGACTGTTGCAAAGGACACAAGTATAATCCTGTAGGTCCATGTTTCTCCTTCTTAAAATTCCCCTGGTACTATTCTCAAAAAAAAAAAAAAATCCCCTGGTACTCAACCTATCTTTCAAGAGGAGCCAAAAGAGCACTCTGTGCTTGTTCTGACAAGAGCTTTTCCAAAGCCACTTGAAGGCTGGATGAACCACACAGTGGCCACTCAAGTGCCTGTAAGACTTTGATGATGAAAAATTAGATGTTCCCCAAGAGTATGACCATAGATCAAAGTCCTCAGAGATCTGGTGAGCTTGAACTAGGTTCTGGAGGTGCTGAAACTGGGAGAACGGCAGTTGAGAGGGGCAAATGAACGAGGCTATGAAAGCTCGGTGTTGCCTTTACTTCTGCAAAGGAGATGATTTCTTTCTTTGAAAAGGAGTAAAGTTCAGGGAAGCTCAGTTTTGGCACTATGTCATTCCACGGATCTTCCCAGAAGAAGCAAGTTCTGCCATCTTGGATGTTAACTTTAGCCCTTTGAGGAAGTACCAGAGATCAACTGAACAAAGAGAAACTTGGGACAAAAATAACTTTCTGCTTGCATGTCCGCATGTAACTCGACAGCTTCACTTGGAACATCAGTCTGTGTTGTGCCATGAGATTATCCAGGTCAATTAAACTACAAAGCTACAGTCACGAGGTGAAGCTGATTTTGCCTAATCAATTTTACCTACTTCTACTTCACAAGGTTATAGGCTGACCAGCTATTTTCTGCATTTTTAGTTCCCAATTTGACAACCTCTGATTGATAGTTGGTGTATGCAATATATGATCAGCAAATTGAGTTACTGTATGGTAGCATGTGACAATCATTTGTAAATATTTTTCATGCAAAATTTATCTTTGTAGCAACTTCTGTACACTTGTGAAAAGCTATGTTCTTTTCACTTGAATCACTTAAAGGAGCCTTTTGAAAACATCTATGTCCCTAGTTGGGTTTCGGTGATTAATGACGACACGATATTACTATAACTAACGTGTGTTTTGCAGAGGCAATTTGAGTTAGGTCATGATAATGGAAACTGATTGGGCAATCATGGTTGCCATGCCCCAGACGATGGAAATCGTTTCGGTTTTCAAAGGATGGACGACAAGGTTAAGGACGGACTAGTTCTAAGTGTCG